>CM077571.1:47010693-47610693 GCA_039657325.1 Stephania cephalantha
CCTGAGCAAGGTCTTACGACGCTTGATGAAGGCATTAAAATTTTGGGATGAAGAGTGAGGCAAAGCGTCTATTATGGTGGAAATGATGGATTATTGATGTCGTAATGATGACATATAATGAGGAGAATGAAGAGGAAGTTACTTGTAGAAGAGGATCATGACGAATCAAATAGAAGGTGCGTTTGAAAAGCAAAAACAACACGGTAATTGCAGACGACGGTGGAAAGCAATCTCGATTGCCGTCTCGTCCACCATGTCCATCTCGTCTGGATTGAGATTACCGCAAGAGAGTGCGTACGTTCTCCTCCACCATGTTCATCTCAAGCCCGAGAAATGCGAGAAGAACAAAGATCAAGCTGGGCGAGCAGTAGCCAACGCTTATCCCCACCCACGTCATTCTTCCTCATGGGTACATTCCTACATCGTCCCCAATGCAAATCCGCAGCCTCAAATGTTTGTACCAAGTGCCGCCGATCATGAATATTCCTCCTTACCATTTTGATCCTCATGCACCCGGCCGAAGTCAAGTTTTCATATACGTGGACCATGGAATGCCTAGACATCAAATGTATCCTTCATGGCTGTCTAATATACATGCCAGTAGGTCCATATACTCCACCATGTTATAATTACAAATGTCATATAGCTGGAGATGGCTCATTCATGAACCTTCGTTAGCATGCCGCCGCCTGCATGTTCCTTTCACCCAACCACATAGAAGCGCAAGATTTTGAAATAGTTCAACCTCCTATTTTTGGAGGCATTAGTACAAGAGGTGAGCTGAAAGGAACTGAGAGGAAGAACATCAATCACTCAATGACATTCAATGCAAGATCAACAAATTTCAACAACCTCAACCGGATGTACAAACACAACGTCCAACTAGACATAAATACGGTCCGATTTGCATCACAATGAGGTTACAATGCCTGCAACTTGTAATCGTTGTAATAGAATTTATGATGAGTTTTTTTTGATGTCGTGGTTATTTTTTCAGTTTATATCATAGGTGAAATGAAGTTTATGTATACAACCTTTTCATGGAATGGACTTTATTTTTCAAGTGATCATTATTGTTTTTAATTTTAATCTTGTAGATAAAGACATAACGTAAGGTATTCAGGCTCTATAATTATTGTTTTATTTTTCATGGAATGGACTTATTTTTCAAGTGATCATTATTATCACGAGATAGGAAGTAATAGACAAAACGTTTTTAAAGGATGAGTTATATATTACTTATGGTTGCGACTAAGCTGTCTGCGTCGATGCACGCCGCGTGACGTTTGCATATGCATGGCTGTAGACAGTGGATGGTGCATGAGATTGTCCACCTTGAGATACGTGTCCTCGCCGTTTGCGCTAATAATCCACTTCGAGTTGCAGGCTGCATGTACGTTGGAATGGTTTCCGCACAGACCGCACCTGCTCGTATGGGTTGTCTACACCGAAAATACGTGCTTCACATTCGCACATGGTTTGCATGGATTGCACGAGGTCAGCATTTGTTATCCACACCTCGAGTTATACGCAGTGTGACGTTTGTCGGTTTACGCATGACATTTCCATGTGTTGTCAACCACGAGATACGAGTGTGAAATAAGTTTGCATTGGCATTACCATGATCGTAAATACGTGCGTGACCTTTCGCACAGGTTTGCATTGATTAGGCGAGGTTGTGCTAAAGTTGTCCACTCTTGAGATACGTGCGTGACATTTGCATGGATTGCAACAGTTGCATAAGTTGCACCCTCGCCCGAGATACGTGCGTGACGTTTCCATGAATTGCACGAGGTCGCATGGGTCACCCACCTCGACATAACGTGCGTGGCATTTGCATGAATTCTCCACCTCAACATACATGCGTGACGTTTACATGGGTTGTCTACTCGAGATCCGCGAGTGACGCGGGGTTGTCCAGTTGTATCGATACGCACGTGTCGTCTTTGCATAGGTTCTCCACCTCGATGTGCGATATTTGAGTTGAACAAATAGCTCATTTTCAAAAGAGTCATTCATAGAGTTTAATATTTTGTATAGATAGCTCCTTTTCAAAAGGAGTTATTCATACAAGTTTCTTCCACCTCATTAACGATGCATGCCACCTCATCATCAATAGCTCATTTTGAAAAGGAGTTTATACATTACTTTTGTAATTTTAAAATAAGCCCCACAACTTGGTGAATAAAAAACTAATGCCACATTATTTCATGAAAAACACCAAAAAAGTCTCGTGGTATTGATTTACGACCCATCCATCTAACACCAACATCTCATTTTACTGTTGTTCACGAAAGATCAAAACTGAACCTCAATTTGTTTTTAGCCACCGATAGTGATACTTATGATATGGAAACTATACAATAACTCTATTTTCAAAATGTCATTACCTGGGTATGACAAAATTGAAAATTAGTTACAAATAAAGTAAAAAATAATGTATATACGTGACATCGTAACCGTACAATGCTCTACTCTTTTCAAAATGTCTTCACATGGGGCAACCTTTCGCACTGTGAAGCGTTTCACCAAAGTCGCCATGATACGTAATGAAAGAAAGTTGGTTTAAATTATCGCGCGATAAATGAACAACACTAGCCCCTTTGTTTGGTACAACTCGAGGAAACAATATACAACTCAAAGTGGAATGAAGTTCTTAGTGTTGGTACTCAAATAAAAATTAATTTGACCAAGATGGCCCCTACGACGCCTTTTGAATTGTTTAATTGAGAATGAACCCTATCACTACAAAAATGGTTGCATAAACCGACGGGAATAAAGGACGGTCGCAAGAACGAGGATAATCGCCGCGACCCGTTCTCGCTCATTTAGCGACAGTGGGTAGCGACGACCCCGTCGCTATTTGTTATTATCCCGCCAATGTAAATTTGTTGCCTCTTAATGTCGCTCACATCGTGCCACGCGGCCAAATGAAAAGGATGTGGCCACGCACATTGGATTAGCAATAGGAAACCTACGTCGTTAATCCCGTATAGTTATTCTCCAATTTTTCAACCAAAACGTTCCCCTCTTCTTCTTCCCTTCCCTCTGCTTCTCCTCCTCCTCCCACTTCCCTTTGTCCCTATGCTCTCCTCCCTCCCCTCTCGAGCTCTCTCTCTTCCTTCCTCTACTCTCCTCCCTCTTCCTCTACTCGTCGTCCACCCTCCTCCCTCTGCTGTTTCTCTCCCTCTCTCGAGCCCTAAACCACCCAAAGCCTAAATTTGATCTTCTCGACCGTGCCTCCATCCCCGATCTCTCGCTCACCGTCGGCTAATTGGTCACTGCCTCGCTTCTCGATTGGGTGTCGATTCTCGTTGGTACCTTAAGTATGATTTTTACCAGCTTTTATATATATTTTAATTAAAATAATAATTGTATATATATATTTGATTTATGTATGTTAAAAATGTAAATTTGGTGAAAAAATATTTTTGATTAATCGCTTTAAATAATAATTAATGTTGATATCTATTGTAAATTTGGTGAAAAAAATATATTTGGGACTTATGTATTTTTAATATTTGTGAAAAGAAATATGTAAATGTGTAATAATTAAGATTTTTGATATTTATAATAATTAAAATAAGAAACATGCATGAAGTGATTTTTTATATTGATAACTATGTAATGTGTTTATATAATAAAAGTGTGTAATGTGTTATAATTTGCTGAAAAATAATAATTTATGTTTGTATATCTAGTGAAAAAATATGCATGATATGTATTTTTATGTTTGTATAATAAAAATGTTCAATGTGGTTGTATATGATTTTTTTTATATTCATCAGCAGTGCATTATTTTTTGTAATGTTTTATAATTTTGGTGGAAAAAGTATAGTACGTTGAGTTGAATTAAAATTATTGTTAAAAAAATTAAAAGTTAAATGATTTACACTTCAAATAAAAAATCTTAATATTGGAAAAAAATTGGACAAAATTATTTTCAATTAGGACCAAAATAAAGGATTAATAATATATACACACACAAACGTAAAGTGCTTTTAAAAGTAAATATAGAAAATACATATTAAAAAATATATAGTACAATGCTTTTATACTATACATGTAGAACTTACATAATATGTAATGAAATAAATACTTAGTTAAACACAAAAATTTAAAAACAACCATTACACCAAAGAATAAAGGAAACTATAAAACCAACATCAATCAAAACATGCATATCTCAACCACAAATGTTTAATATACCTTCCACAAGCCTCCTATTAGCCTTTGATCTACCTTAGTCACTACATGAGTCCGTTCCCTCATACGGGGCTATTGTGTTGTATTTCCTACTAAGGTGGCTGGTGGTATAGAACATTCTCTTTGAATATGCCATGTATGCCTATACAGTATAACATATCATGGAAGTCCTTTTGAGAAAAACCAAAGATTGGCATGAGTAGGTGGCAAAAAAGCTGGTATGGACTAAACGAATATGGATACCCCCTAATAACAAGTAAAAGTAGTTGTCCTAATCTGCACTGCGTTTTTAGAATGGACATAAATTTAAGTCCTGACTCCGTATATTTATAAAATATATGGGACCCGTTTTTTTGTCCTGACCGCATTTTTCAATATAATAAATTATTCTTTTCAAAATTCATTTTTTTCCAATCAATCAAATGCATTCACACAAATAAAAAAATAAAACTTGGTAGTATCACTACCACTTTTTGAGTTCCAACATCTACACCAACATTTCAAAGTCTCGTCAACACCAAAATCCCAACAAAAAAGATAATCCAAAACATCTAAACTAAAACGAAAACATCAACCACATCAAAATGCTCCATAACAGTATAACACACAATCCCAAAACAACACTAAGTGTGTACATCCCACATAATTCCATAGTTTCCACCATATTCTTCTACTATTCATCTCGATCTTCAACTCTCTAACACTTCATGTCATTTATCATCCGTAAGACAATAGACAATAAAAATAATGTTTTTGCTATAAAACATAAATCATTTAAACATAATTATATAACAATAATAATTGAGTTTTCAATTCCACCTTCAACCTCCACAAAGCATTCGAAGCTTGCTCGAAGTTGTGAAACAATGAGGTTTACTTTCAATTCCTCGAACTCGCACAAAGAACCTCAATTTTTTTCTTACGAGCATCTACAAAGGAAAAGAATGATCAAAATCAACAAATTACTAAAGACTTATAATTTAACAATCAAAATAATCAATATTAAAACTCACCAGCCTTTGTTCTTTAAGTTTGCTCGTGAACCCAATCACGATAGCAAATTAAAGCTTCAACATTCTCATGTAGAAGACAATTCCTATACTTGTCAAGTGTCCTACCCGTTGCACTAAAAGCCGATTCAAGCAACAAGTAGTCAAAGGAATGGATAAAACATCACGCACCATCATACTCAACCTTCGGGTATCGATATTGAATTGATTTCCAAAATTCTAAAATATCTAAATCCACTTTTCTATCGCTAATGGCATGTAAGTAAATATCCAACTCGATCAAAATTATTCATTAGAGCATCATCACTTTGAAAGAAATCATAACCCTATCACAATTATGCATTCAAAAATATATCATCACTAAGAATCATAAAGAAACAAAATACTAAAAGAAAATATGTATTGATCAACAATAAAAGTTAACATACCATAGAATATGGATCATCTTCTACCATTTCATTTACTTCAGCTGGATGTGGTATTTGGTGGCTAGAGGAGGCACCATTTCCACCCGAACAATCGGAATAATCTTCAAACAACATTTGAAGTTTTTCGCGAATTATGGCAACCTTGACATTGCTTTCATCACCATATATCCTCGAATATGCAAAGTTGACCACTTTCATTTTGTACCGAGGATCCAAAATGACTCCGATTGCCAAAATATGAATACAATCCTTACAATATTTGTCAAACTTCAATTTCATCTTTGAAGCCATAGATCTCATGAAAAGATTTGGGTTCTTCATTTCATTTTTCAATTGAGCTTGAACTCTCCACATTCCATGATGTCGGATATTTCGACCCATAAAAGATATTAGTGAGATGACTAAATGTTTTCAAAAATTTGGAAATAACTTCAACTTGCTCCCACTCCTCCTCACTTGGACAAAATGGATAATTCGTGTCACTTATAGCAAGATGATCAAAGACATTGCGATAATATAATGCTGATTCGATCATGAGGTATGTAGAATAAGATCTTGTAACCAAGTCTTGCACCAAGCCTCTCTTGCAATTGATGGATAATTGTGTTGCACACCTAAGAGTTTTTTCCTTTGAGATTGTGATCCCTTTACAAACTTGATACTATCACGAATTTTGGTGAGTGCCTTTTCAATTTCCTTGAGACCAACTTGGACCATGAGATTTAAGATATGTGCACAACAACGCATATGAAAAAAATCACCTTTGACTAATAGAGCATCCTTAAATCTCAACATATTTTTGAAAACCCCAACAAATGTATCATTTGCACTTGCATTGTCTAAAGTGATGGCAAATAACTTTTTTATCCAAATTCCATGATGTTACCAAACTTGACAACGTCTCTGCAATTGCTACGCCACTGTGTGGAGGTCGTATAAAACAAAAATTCAAAATTCTTTTTTGAAGCAACCAACCATCATCAATAAAATGAGCAAATAAAGTAATGTAACCATCGAAGTAATCGCAAGTCACATATCTACTGTCAGTGTACACCCTCCTCAAGAGATTGCAACATGTTAAAAAGTTTTTTCCTCTCTTTTCATAAACCTTCAATACATATGATTTTGCTGTATTTCTTGTGATGCTCTTAATTTCAGGAATGATATATGTATAAGAAGACCTAACATACTCATACTCAACAAATTGAAAAGGTAACTCATGCATGACAATTATCATGGCTAAGTTTTCACGATGTTGTTCAGGCTGAAAAACTGTAGACCTTAATTGCATAATCCCTCCATTAGTTGATGATTCTAATAGCATTTGACCTACATTACGATTACCAAAACGATTTCACGAAAGACAATCGATAAGTGATGCCTCACGCTATTTGTCCCATTATGACTATCGGCCAAGAAAACACTAGCACAATTGTTGCATTTCCTCTCTTCCTATTTTCTCGATATTCGGGGAGTATTCGAAGGTATAACAAGTAAACTCTTGCTAAACTTGAGATTCATTTTTCCTTTTTTTCTTTGAATGAATAGATGTACATACATTACTATCACCTCAAACCTCTACCATAACACACGCTAAAACATAAAATACAATTTAACATGACAAAATAATCCATAAATGATCATAAAAACATGAATTAAATCAATAAGAGATAAAAAGTTAAAAAGGAAAAGAAGAATAAGAGATCAGAACTTAAGTCTCTATGTCGCTTAAAAGGCTAAAACACCGTACAAAGAGAGATCAAAAATTAAAAACCAAGAAGAAGAAGAAGAAGAAGAAGAATAAGAGATTAGTTAATTTGTTTATTAGAGGTCTTGTTTTCTTTGTAAACCAAAACTATAGTGAAAGAAAAGAAAAAAAAATAGTTCCCTTGAAATGTATCAAAAACATTAAATGTTTTTTAGTTCTTAAAAGTTATATAGTGAAATTAATGAGTTTTACAAATCAATTGTTGGACTCGTAACCTTGTGTTAGTTCCCTTGTCATGTCAACTTGAACAATAAGATGAGCAATCACATGGCACATATTAGTCAGTATTAATCAACGATTATGAACCAAAATCGCCTAATTAATAACAATGGAAACTTGCCAAAGTCTATGGAATATCATGTGCTCTAGATGGATTATATATGGTTAACAAAGTTAAGTTCAACTTTTTAGTTAACAAAGATTTGCTTATGGAATGGGAGGTTGGAATTGCAAAATGTGAAAGAAATAAGTTGTATTAAGATAACCCTTTTCGACAAATTTAGTGGTAGCTACGTGGATTTGGTATGTCCTCGTGCCTAAACCTAATCTAACTCGAAAAACTACTACTGCTTGGCTTTTAACTTCTTAGAGCTAAACAATGTAGGTTTACACATCACTGCAAAACAACATCAATAATCAATAATTAGTAGTAGTAGTAGATACATATATACTTATGGCTTATTTTGTCTTGATATATGTACGAGATGAGGCAAGGAACCGAGAGAGGCGACTGGCGAGTACGAAAAGAAGGAGCCGAGAGAGCTCAGAGAGGCAAGCATCGCACGAGAGAGAAAGACAACAGAGAGAGGTGACTTAGGCGAGCATGAGGAGAGGAACCGAGAGAGGCGACTGTCGAGTACAAGGAGAGGGAGATGAGAGAGCTCAGAGAGGTAAGCACCGTACGAGAGAGAGAGACAACTCGAGAGAGGCCACTCAGCGAGCATGAGTGAGAGGAACCGAGAGAGGCGAGTTTGAGGAGAGGAGCCGAATCGGTTTGATTCACAAATTACTTAGGTTTTTTCATTCACGAATTGTGACTTTGTATGTTAAATTTACTAAATTACCCCCATAAATGGGTACCCATTTTTTGAACATTTTATCCTAGGACCCATACCCATTTTTTAAAACGGAAAAAATTTATGGGTCCGAAACCGTATTGTTTTGAAGAAAAGCATGTCCGACTGCTCAAAACGGGAACGGACAAATGCGAACAAACGGGTCTCGGACACTTTTTGCCAGCTTTCTAGGCATGAGAGCCCGCCCCCATCCACTCAATTCATGTGATGACTTTGCCCTACTCTTGCCCTTACCTCCAAACCGAGGTGGTGGCAAAGGTGGTTTGGCTATTGAAGCATGATAAACGTGGTATAATCGGTGCACTAAAAATGTCATCCCCGTAGATCCCGATTATGTAGCTACTATAGTTACACTCCTCTCCGCCTCTTCGTGAATGAAAATAAGTAAATTCGTAGGTTCTCCGACTTCTAGAGAACTCGTGGTACTAGTGGTGGTGTAAGTACGCTTCTAGAGGGTCTCAAGTTAATATGGATGCTTCCATCTTCATCGCACTCTCGAATATAAAAGCATAACTAGTATGAGGATGAGAGGAAACCATAACTCGAGTCTCATAATTCAGCCCTCCAAGAACAAATCTATTTTGTTCCCCTCTAACTCCACCTTCTTTAAAGCTAATTCACTCCCCTCTTTCTAAGGAATTCCACCACTTCCGTATAGAATCAATTAATAAAAATGTAACTAATTTAAGCTTAAAATGGTCCTCAACATCCACAACAACAAATCAATGCTCCATCTTTAATATCCAGGTCTCTGCTACCCCTTCCTCTAGTGTACCATCAAACCTCATAATATCATATTTCATAAATTCCTTGCAGTTCTAAGAAATGCGTCTTCTCAAAAGCAACTAACAACACGACACATGTGTTCGACACCTCAATATGTGCTAAACGGTCGGGTTGGAGCTACTACTTGTCTCGGCTCCTACCTCACCGCTAACCTCAGACTAGTTGCAAAGTTGTGCCTTAGGTCATTGTACTAGTGGTCCCATATGAGCCATCAACAAAGCCATAAGTTTCGTATAAAACTCTATAAGTTCACTTATCTCTGTTGCTCAATTCTAGATTTCAATTAATCCTTAGTTTTTGTGTTACCTTGAGATCCGTGCCTTTGCGAACCCTCTCCCTAATCCTCCATTAGATTTTGAAGTCAAAGGAAATATAAGATCATTTAGGGTAACCTTCGAGAAGACAAGGAAATCATATCTCGCATAATAAATAACAATAAGTGCAACAAATAAAGTATAATAACGTTTTCATTTTCATTTTTCTCTAAAATATGATGAAAACCATTTATCACACCCTAAGCTTATTCATAACTCGAGATAACTCTTAGAGTTAATAAACTTAGGTTTCGGATTAAGGATATACTATCACATATTTTGAAAACCATTCGAAAGTGAAAATGAGTTCAAAGCTCGCTATGATACCAAACCGTATCAAAGTTACCACTTAATTTGAAAATGATAAACCTTAGGCTCTAATGCCAAGCTGCAACATCCCCCATCCTGATTAGGGCGATACTCGACTTGAAACCCAAATTAAGCGCCAATAACCTAATCGACTTAACTAGACTGTGCTTAAGCCCTCTATTTGTTACCCGATAAACTCGATTCGTATATTAATATCGAATAAGTAATTCAAAATATATGCAGTGGAAAATTAAAACTTTTTTGATAATTAAATGATATACATAAATACAGAGTTTATCAAAACCTAAAACCTCATTTATAACCTCCCAACCCTGTTCATATACAATAAAACAGCTTAAACAGTGTATATATACAGGAAGGCTCATTACATCGTAAAGAAGATATTAAGACTCATAAATCTTCTCTTTTCCCTTCATTAAAGTACTAGGCTGAGAACCCGAAATATTAAATTTAGGGTAAGTGCTCCAACTAGCTCAGTAAGTAAGGATTCACAAAGCCATATACATTACATATAATAATCAAGAACATTATGCAATAACAATATGCACCAATGTTAAGTAACGGGATTATGAAAACAATAATTCAATATATAACAGATACAAGTCAAACCATCAATGACTTACACTATCATTCCCATTTTTATTTGTAAAACTAGGGTTGATTACCCATTGACACCATTAATGTGATTCCTAGACCATTACATTGGCTGATGTGTTATCTAGCTAATCCATTAATGTTTAATGGTTCTATCCTAAAACCTCTAAAGTGAATAAGTAATCCGCTCAACATATCTAACTAAGTAGGAGTTACATATAAATCGGGAAGGTAACCCATCTCCTATACAACCTATTCTCAATTTTAGGAGTTACTTTCATGAATCACACTAAACACCATTTTCCATTTAGTAAAAACATCACAGAGTACATAGTCCCCCATTCAGTCTATAAACTACATGAACTACATATACTAA
Source organism: Stephania cephalantha (assembly GCA_039657325.1). Taxonomy (NCBI): domain Eukaryota; kingdom Viridiplantae; phylum Streptophyta; class Magnoliopsida; order Ranunculales; family Menispermaceae; genus Stephania; species Stephania cephalantha. The sequence goes on from CM077571.1 coordinate 47,021,582, forward strand.
AATAGCCAGACAACATTGATAAATAAGCGAATCCATACTTACCTCGGTTTAGGTTTCTATTAAGAAATTCCCTAACTTTTCGGGTCACTCACGCTTTCCCGATGATCCAACACCTATCACAAACCTTTTGTGATCAATATAAGTCTAAGAGACTATATTTAGAACCCCTAAGTAAGTCTCCAAAACATCAAAAAATTCTAACCAAATTACAATGAGTTACTTTTTCTTGGGTAGGAGCACGCTCCCTTAGTTGCGGGGCGCGCTCAACAAACTAGGTTCGTCCTAATTGATGAAGGGATTACGCTCCTCTGTTTGATGGAGCGCGCTCCATCCCCATCCTTGTTTGGATAGTGAACAGGGCAACAACCACTGTCCATTCCAAAAATCACGAAAACAACATCAAATACTCTCCCAAAAGATCTCGAAGGACCTCTAATGAGGTATAAATCTATTTACAATCATTAATATCAACAATTCATAGTGAAATCATCTTTAACTATTAAATTGAACTTCAAACTTAAAACCTTAACTTACCAACTGATGATCTCTGATCAAACTAGGATTTGATCTCCTTGATTCAACCCAAACACTTCTTTGATTGATTTCTCAAATCAAACCCTTAACTACTTGCCTCTCACTCTCTCTGTCTCGATTGATCAGTGAGGATAAACTTAAAGGTTTTAGTTTAAACATATAGATTTCCTTGAGATACGCATCACACTATCTTGAGGCTGATCAAGTGATTGATGTGTTAACATAACATCCCAAACGTGACACACATGTTGACACCATCAACACTTATGCTCATCTCGAGGTGATCCACTAATTCTTATAATTCAAACCAAACTTATAGTTTTATTATATATATTGGTTATATATAAATATATATATACACCTTAGTTATGTTTTCCCCAATAAATTCACCAAACATGCCTACGAGTATTCTCTCGGTATGCACATTCATTTCATGACCCCTCAAGTTTCACTTGGTGAACCTGCTATTTATTGTTTAGTTGATTATTTTTTATTATAGGCTTGTATATAAATTACATTTTTATACTACAACCTATAAATTCAATAAACATTCCTAACAAATACAAATCATCAAACAAACACACGCATACACTAATTGAGGTACGCCAAACTTAACCACAAGCCTAACTCGGGTTAATTATGATTTGAATTAACACTAATCACCAAACTTAAGGTAACGGGTCGTTATATAGACCTTAGTTAATGACTCAGTAGGAATCAAATGATACATACATAAGGTGTCTCGACGCTGTTAGCGAACTACTTGTAACTCGAATGTTCACAACTTCAAAACTTAAATGCAAGAAAAACCACTAAACATGAAAAATACCTCCCGTCCCGCGCATCACATCCGAGAGATTGTTCTTGTGCCATATCGAATAAAGAAACACCCTCAAATCCGTCGAATGGGAGAAAACCTACAAAATGAAAATCATAAGTTTTAAACTTGCATTTTCAAAGGTAAAGAACATGGAAACGAGACTCAGGATTGGTCCTAAATTTTTACTGCTCGGTGTGAAATTAAAATTTGGATAATTAAATACTTGATAAACAAATATGCGCTTGCGCTTAGAAAGTTACTTCAAATTAGGCAAAACTAATAATACTTGAAGAAGAAATTAAATTGTAACGGTAGTTACAAAATACAAAGGAACGTATAAATAACTACGAGTTTAAGATGAGAAAATAAGTAGAAAATTAATTTTTTTGAGAAACACAAATATTTACTTCGATTGTTTGTTTAATGATGACCAAGTTGATATCATAGTAGATGAAAACCCTTACCAAGAAAGAAATGTAAATTATACAATACTAGAATTTCAGAAGCTAAATAGGCATTGAAAAGATAAAAATAGGAAAAGCATGTGGCCCAAATGAAATACCCGTAAAAGTTTGAAAATGCTTAGGATAAATTGGATTGACTTGATTAACAAAATATTTCAACAAAGTCTTAAAATCAAAACGGGTGCTAATGGATTGGAGAAGAATCGTCTTATACTAATCATCAAAAATAAAGAAGTCATTCAAAGTTGTTCAAACTACTAGGAAATTTAACTTACGAGTCATACTATGAAAGTTTGGAGATGATAATTGGCAATAGGTTAAGAAAAGAAATAATAATATCAGAGAATTAATTTGATTTGATGACTTGGAGGTCAACTATGAAGGCAATTTCCTTAAGATTGTTGGGAAAATATAGAGAAAAGAAAAAAGATATTCATTTGGTATTTTTAGATTTTTAAAAAACTTATGATAAGATTCCTAGAGATGTTCTTTGGTGGGTTCTAGAAAAAAAGTGCATGCTAGATAAATAGACACTATTAAGGATATGTGTGAGGGAGTAATAACGAGTATTAAGACATAAAGAGGAATTACGAAAGAATTTCTCATTACAATAGGACTACATGAAGGATCGGCTTTAAGCCTATATCTCATTAATTTAATTATGGATGAACTAAATAGGCATTTTAAGAGGATATAGTTATTTGCATATGATATTGTCTTAGTGGATGAAACAAAAGATGAAATGAATATAAAATTAGAACTTTGGAGAAATACATTAGAATCTAAAGAATTTAAGTTGAATAGTACGGAGACCGAATACATGCATTGTGAGTTGAAAATTACTATACATCAAGATGATGAAGTGGCAAAATTAGAGAAAATAGAAGTTCCTAAGGTGAATCACTTTAGATACCTAGGATCAATCATACAAAATGATGGCAATATTGAGAATGATGTCACACTGTAATTCAAGTGAATGGAAGAAATGATAGAGTGCAACATGGGTGATTTGTGATCGAAATGTTCCTACTAAGTTAAAAAGAAAATTTTATAGTATTGCAATTAAGTCAGTCATGCTCTATGAAAGTGAATGTTAGGCAAGAAAGCAACAACAATTACATAAAATGAACGCATCATAAATGAGGATGCTTAGAGTGGATGTGTGGTAAAACTCGTAAAGATAGAATAAGAAATATAGAAATTCAAAGATAAGTAGGAGTAGCCCCAATTGAAAAAAAAAAATTAAGAAAAGGCGATTATGGTGGATCGATCACCAAAAGACGGCCTACAAATACCTCTACTAGAAACTTTGACTCAATAAAAATTAAGAAAATCCAATGAGGTAGGGGTAGGTGAAAATTAACATGAGACACATTAATTAGGAGGGATTTGAATGTCTTGGAAAGCTCACCATCAATTGCACTTAATTGAGCATAATGGAAGAATTTGATCCATGTAGCGAATCCCATTAATTTGGGCCGTGGCTATGTTGTTGTTGTTGTTGTCATTGTTGTTGTTGTTGTTATTGTTTTTGTAAATATATTAACAACTTACCAACCAAATGAACGACTTAATAATTTGATATGTGGTATTGATGCAAGACGTTAGGGGTTCAAATTCCAAAGGGGCAATATAAGTTTTTTTCGAAGTGAAGACAAGTTGGTTTCTTAAAAAAAAAGCATAAAACTTTATAAGCGACATTTTCACTTGATTGAGAATAATCTTACTTTTGAAAAAAATTATTTGTATATATGAATTTCTTTTGAAAAAAGTGTGGCCCCAACACGTATAGATAGACACACGTTACCCCCTCCCCCCACACCAACCAATTTTTTCGTCATTACTAGCAAGTTGTGTACATATCCTTAATTGCCTCCCTACCCACTTAATCAAATCATTGATTGTCTTCCCTTTCAAAAGACTTTTTGATTTTCAATTTTATTTAACGTGATCCTCATCCTATATCCCGCTCTACCACATCATTTTTAAAAACACACATATCTCTATTATTAGAGGGCTTTCATGTTTATGTGAATAAATTAATCTGTTTTTGGTGTACAAATAATAAGTTTGTAATCATAATTCCATTTTTGTGCACTATTTTGTGTGTGCATGACCTTTGCTCTTAGTTTTATTTTCTTCTTCTCAATGACTATAAGTTCTCATCATTATATATTGCTCTCTCTATTACATTTACACTTGATTCTGTGAGAGTCATTCTGCAAAGTATCCACTGACCACGATGATTGATGGATTTTTTCTTCGAGGTATTTCGACTTTTTTACTTTTAAATTTGTTTAATAAATTAATGACAAAATATATTTTTTATCTTTATCATATTATCAATCTTGATTATTATAAAGTGAAAAAAAAGTAATAGTGTAATCCACCTGATAACACTTTCAATTTGCCATTAATTAAATTTATTTAATATTAATATAGACAATATTATAATAGAAGTTAAAAAAAAAAAAAAAAAAAAATTTAAAATAATTAAGTGGTTCATTTTCGAATAGTTAAAAGAGAGTGTTGAATATGTTGCTTTTAGTGTTGCAATATGTTTTAATTTTCATTATTAATTTCTCGTTCTATAAGTTATCTTTTAGTAGTTGATTTATGTAAAGATTATGATAAATATTGATAGATTAGCTATCTTTAAGGATTAGTATTCATCATTTCTTTAGTTATTGTTAATGATAGTTATTTGGGCGTATTTAAACACACCAAATCTAAAATTAATAAAAAATACAACAATTAAAAATACAGAGAATGATTTCAATCCTTTTTTATTAATCTCTCTTTTTCACTTTCAATTTGTATCTCTTAGTTTTTTTAGAATCTTCTTTCTCTTTTGTTTTTCCAAAAATGTGGTATCAGAGCATATTCTTAAATGACTTATGGTTGAGAGAAACATGTTTCTACATCCTAGATTTTTTCATAGATTCATATTCAATTCTTGAGAAGCCTTTCATTGCGGTTGTACTACACGGTGTTTGATGGTAAAGGTTATCATGTTTGAGCGGCAAGGATGGACGCACATCCGAGGCAAATGACCTCTAGGAAGCTATTGAAGAAGACTATGAAGTTCTTCGATTGCAAGAAAATTCAAACCAGGTGCAAATCAAATATTTCAAATACCAAAAGTCAAGAAAATAAAATGCCGTAGCGATGTTATTTTTGCAATTTCTTCTGTTGTCTTTATCAGAATAATGTTATTAAAGTCGACTTTTGAGGTTTTTAAATATCTAAAGAAGGAGTATGAAGGAGATGAGAACGTCAAAGGGATGAAAATTCTCAACCTGATCAGAGAGTTTGAACTTCAAAAAATGAAGGACTCAAAGACATTAGGGGGAGTACTTTAATGAAGCTACTTGGAATTGCAAACTAAGTAAAATTACTTGGTTCAGAATTTATTGACTCAAGAATTGTTCATAAAATCCTTGTTACTACCCCGACAAGGTATAGTGCTACAATTTCCTCACTTGAAAATACTAAGAATTTGGTTAATGTTAGTTTGGCGAAATTATTCAGTGCTTTGCAAGCACAAGAACAGAGAAATATTATCAAATATGAAGGGTCTATTGAAGGTGCATTAACTATAAACGTTCAACCCTTTAATGGAGAAAAAAAAGAAGATGAATGAGATAGAGACGTCAAGTTTTGATTCTCCTAACACCAATAAGGGAACTAAATTCGATTATCCTCATTATAATCATTATGGAAGAAAGGATCATCCACCCTTTAAATACTAAAGGAGACCCGACCAACGAGATGAGAAATATAGAAGAAGGGACATCATGAGAGGATACGTAGAAGCAATCTACAACAAATAAATACAACTTAAGTCAACCTTCAACCGAAGAATGTTGCATAAGTTGCAGATCGAGGAGAAGAGGAGGAACAACTCTTTGTTGCATCTTGTTATAAACTGGGTAGAACAAGTGGTAAATGGCTTGTAAATAGTGGTTGCACAAACCATATGACTTTTGATCAATATCTCTTCAAGGAATTGGACACGTCGGTAGCCTCCAAGGTCAAAATCGACAATGTCGAGTATATTGATGTTAAGGCAAAAGGCACAGTTGCAATCAAAATTGTTTCAGGTATAAATTAATTAAAGATGTATTATTTGTACCTAACTTAAGTCAAAACTTGTTAACTACCAGTTACTAGAAAGAGTTTGTAGAGTAATCTTTGAAAGCAATCAATGTTTGATCAAATATTCGAAAGGTGAAGATGTGTTAAAATTTGACACGAAGGGAAAAATATTTGCACAAAATACATTGGAGGAGCATACAAAATTCTCTACGACAAAAACTCATGCAAGGATCGAAGCAGGAAGTGATCAGAAAATTAAAGCCCTCAAATGGAAGCATTAAATCTATGACTACTAAAATGAGCCAAAAAGTAGTATTGAGCAAAAGAAATAAAGTTGAGAAAGAGTTCCTTATGCATCTCACACCTTCTAAAAGAGTCCTTAGATAAGTGAAAGGGACATTGAATTATAACACCATATTTTGTGCAAGTCAGAATTATATATTGCAGGTGAGATGAAAAATGCTACGAATCAGTCTTTGTTGTCAAAGAAAATGCTAGAAGGTTTAAATCTGAAGCAAGAAGAATGCAGAAAAGTTTATGAGGAAAGTTCAATTGATCTATGAATACATTGCTTTAAGTGCTGCAATATTTTTTTATTTTTTGTAGTTAGTTTCTTGTTATATAAGTTGTTTTTTAGTAATTGATTTCTATAAATATTATGATAGATTAGCTATTTTTTATGATTAGTATTTTATCATTTCTCTAGTTATTGTTAACGAAATTTATTTGAGTGTATTTAAACACACCAAATATGAAATTAATAAAAAAAAGGCGACCATTAAAAACACAGAGACCAATTTCGAACCTTTTTATTGATCTTCCTTTTTACTTTCAATTTATATCTTTTCTTTGTTTTTGAATCTTGTTTCCCTTTAATTTTCTCCAACCGAGAGATTTATATAAAAGTTTAGTTTTTCTAGAGGATTTCTAGAATCTAAAGAGCAATTTTGGCCCCCTTAAGCGAAAAAATTACAAATGTCTTGTTGAAAATAAAATAAATTAGTAAAATAAGTTAGGTTTTGTTTTTATTACAAAAGTAAGGTAAGTCTCATTTTGCAAATGCGTTTTGAGTTGGGAAATTTTTTTACACTAATGGCGCATTCTCAAAATGTGTCATTAGTGTTCTACGTGGAAGGGGTCCCTTACACTAATTGCGCATTCTCCGAATGCGCCATTAGTGTAAGGAAAATCCACGTGGCGTCCACGTGGGATCTACGTGGATCGGCCCCTTACACTAATGGCACATTCTCGTAATGCGCCGTTGTGTCCTACGTGGAAGGGTCCCTTACACTAGTGGCGCATTCTCGAATGCGCCATTAGTGTAAGGCAAATCCACGTTGAGTCCACGTAAGATCCACGTGGCATCCAGTGGGCGCCACGTGGTAAACCTCACGTGACCGTTCTCTTCCTCGAGAACACAGGGAATATATTCCTGCGTTCTCAAGGTGTGCGAACTAGAGGGTATCTTTGTAGGGGCGGGGGTTATTTATGGTTGATGGTAATGGACGGGTGTTGAGCGACATCGAGAGAGCGAGAGGCAAAGAAAGGGAGAGAGCGAGAGAGAGTGGGTACGGCGGAGAAGAGAGGGAGAGTGACGAGAGAGAGTGGGGTGCGGCGAGAGAGAGAGGGTGGGGTGCGGCAGACCGAGATAGCGAGAGAGAGTTGGGTGACCAAAAGAGAGAGTGGGTGGGTCAAATTTTTTTGTCAACCTTCAAATTTTTTGGATACGTTCGTGTTGTTTGCATGGGTTGCCCACCGCCGGATACGTGCGTGTCATTTGCATGGGTTGTCCCCTCGAGATACGTGCGTAATGTTTGCATGGATTGTCAACCTCGACAAACGTGCATGTTGTTGGCAAAGGTTGTCCATGGCGGATACGTGTGTGTCGTTTGCACGAGTTAGCCCCTCAAGATATGTGCGTAACGTTTGCATGAATTGCACGAGGTTGCATGGGTCGGCCACCTCGACATACGCGCATCGTTCGCATGACTTCTCTGCCGCGAGATACATGCGTGGCGTTTGCATGAGTTGTCCACGTCCATATACGTGCGTGTCCTTTACATCAGTTGTCTACCTCGAGATACGTGCGTGATGCGGGTTGTCCATCTCGAGATACGTACGTGATGCGGCTTGTCCATCTCGATACGTACATGACGTTTGCATGGGTTCACCGCTTCGAGTTGAACAAAATACTCCTTTTGATGAGTAAAATAGAGGATGTGTATTTTGTATACATGACTCTTTTTCAAAATGTGTCATTCATTTGGTATAGATGACTCCTTTTCAAAAGGAGTCATTCACTCCACCTCATTAACACACATCCACATGGAGCCACATCATCACCAATGACTCCTTTTCAAAAGGAGACATGCCTTAGTTTTGTAAATTAAAAGTAGCCAACCATATTTTTGGAATAAAAAGCTATTCCCACCTTATTTTTTGAAAAACCCCCTCTTAAGCCAGAGGTTGTCTGCCCCTGCCAATAGGAGCATTTGCGGTCGCCCTACTCACCCTTTGTTGAGGGTCGGCCTTGACAAAGCTTACTAGGTTTGTGTGTGTGTGTCTTTCAATCCGACAACATGATTTCCGACTGGAAGGAGGGTGACGCTCTCGTCTCGACTAAGAAGGTCAGGTGCACAATTTCAATTAGAATGAGAGGCAAGGGAGGAAATTGATAGGCAAAAATGTGATTTCCTTAGAGTGTATTTGTGAAAAGGACACATTTAATTTTATTCGCTTGTTCTACATAAACCCGTGTGGGCGCGGGTAAGTGCAATAGTTCTTAATTAGGTTGTCTAGGTGACATTGATTTCAAAACGAAAACCTTCGCTACCTTAGGACGAGTTATAGTTACGGCGCTAATCGTGTAGCTCTAGAAGCGTATGTACAAGTTCGTAATGAAAGACGTTATCTTGCTCGCCAAAGTAATGAAATTATCAATGAAGCTAGGAGCTTGATCGCAAGACCCGCTCGTCGAGCGAGGGACGAAAATCGGCCTTTAAAATATTGCAATAAAACAACGTTTCGTCTTTTTTTTTTCGAAATGAAAAGTGACAATCACAATGACGTCCTTTTTCTTCAAAGGTAATTATAGTATTGGTAGGGACATCCAATTGAAGATTCGATAAAACTCATTTCTAAAAGGAAATGAACATGGTCATATGGGGACAAGGATTTAAAAAAAAAATGCATTTGCCTCCCATGCACCAAAACTAGGTAAATTTTTTTCAAAAATATTGATTTCTTATTTTACTTGTACGGTTTGTAACGCAAATCATGCAATATACGATAAAATAAGTAGATTATTTCGAATTTTGTCTAAGGATGAAAGAGAATCTCCAATGGTAAATGTGAATTGTGGGTGTGGATTTATGCCAAGTCACCACCACAGAGGCAATGTCTATCCTACATGGCTCAAATAGACATTGAACTTCAAAAACTTTGAACTCGCCTAAGCGCACCCACCATTTACTTAGTGTGCCCTAACGAAAAAGTCAAACTTAAAAAAAGTTCAATTTTACTGCAAAATGACCTTTATGCCCCTCACTATGATTAGTGCACCTTACCACCTTTTTCCTCTCATTTTGTGCACCCCACGATCATCCCTTCAGACACTATTTTTGTGATTTGTAGGGCATCATCAAGTGGTTCGGCCTCACAGATCCGAATCTCTAGTTGGAGAGTTGGTCAGAAACCCATTGAGCTTCTTGTTGGAGAGTTGGTCAAAGCCCACTGAACCTCTAGTTGGAGAGACGATCGGAACTCACCGAACCTATAGGTCGGTAGTTCTCAACGGAACTCCACGAAAGAGGTTCGCTTTGACAACATCGAACCTAGAAGATAAGTCTCAGCCACATATCGCCAAAGCTAAAATGGATGTCTTGATCAAGGTTTTGGAGTTGGGTGCTTCGATTTGGATGAAGGGGTATTTTGATAAAATGTTAGGGTGCCCTCATAAATTGGAATTCAAAGCTGGGGTCCACTCAGAATCGGGGTGCACTTAGTCGTGCTCAAAACTTTTTTCCAACACACAATGTAGATTACATGTAACCACCCGTTACCTTAAAGCTGGAGATAAGTGTTAATCCAAATCCTTATTAACCCGAGTTTGGCTCGTGGTTAAGTCCGACATACCTCGATTAGCGTGTGCGTGTGTTTTGTGTTTGATTGTGAATTTTATAGGTTGTAGTATAATTGAGAGCTTATATACTAGCCTATAAAAAGAATAAACTAAATGAACAATAAATAGCTGGTACACTAAATGCGACGAGGGGGGTCGTGAAATAAATGTGCATACCCGAGAATACTCGTAGGCATTTTCGGTGAATTTATAGACGTGAAAATACATGATATATATTTGATATATATACGTGTATATTAAAAACTATAAGTTGGTTTGAATCATATGGATTGTCGGATCGCCTTGAGAGGAGCGTAAGTGTTGATGGTGTTAGCATGTGTGTCACCTTAAAGAGTGTCATGTTAGCACATCAGTCATTCGATCATTCTGAAAATAACACGATGCGTATCTCGAGAAAAATCCAAATGTTTAAAGTAAAAATCTCATACTTATCAAAATTCGATCGAGTGAGAGTGAGATCACTAAGGGTTTAATATTTTGATCTTAGGAGATTTTTCAGGGAGTTGATTCAAAGTGGATTGAATAGCTTAAACGATTAAGAATCCATAGATCATCACTTTCGTAAGTTTAGTTTTCTTATTTTTGAAGTTCAATTTGATATTAGGTGATGATATCTCAGTGAATTATGATGTTTGTTGACTGGAAATGGTTTGTTACTTCACTAGAGGGTCCTCCCTGATGTATTTTGGGAGTGTTGGATGTTGTTTTGTAGATTTATGGAAGGAATAGTGGCTGCAGCGTAGTGTATTGTCGAGACAGTATAGGGTGGAGCGCGCTCCACCTAGTTGAGGAGTGCGCTCTTCATCAGTAGGGATGAACTCAGTTGCTGGAGCGCACTCCACCTACTGAGGGAGCACACTAAAAAATAGCCAATCTATTGTGAATTGATTTGGATTTCTCAAGGACTAGGGTGTTAGACCTATATTGCTCACAAATGGTTTTGTAATTGCTGTTGGATCCCCTTAAAAGCATGAGTGACCCGAAAAGTTAGGAAATTTGGAACAAAAACCTAAATCAATGTAAGTATAGATTCACTTAATTATTAATGTTTCCTGGATATGTTAGTGTATGTAGTTCATATAGTTTATGGACTTAAATGGGGACCTATTACACTGTGATGTTTTTAACTAAACGGAATACAATGTCTAATGTGATCCACGAGAATAACTCATAGAACTGAGACTAGGTTATATAGGTTGCGCGGTTGATCTCCCGGCATGTATGTAACTCCTACTTAGTCAGATAGGTTTTGTGGGTGACATATTCACTAGATGGTTTTAGATAGAACCATTGGGCATTAATGGATTGACTAGATAGCACATCGAACAATGTGTTGGTCTAGCAATCACATTAATGGGGTCAGTGGGTAATCAACCCTAGTTTTACAAATAAAATGGGGATCATAGTGTAATAATCATTGACGGTTTGACTTGCATCAGTTACTTATTGAATTATATGCTTTTCATAATCCTGTAGCTAACATTGGTGCATAATCCTTATTAGTCCCAATTATCAACATATCATTAACATAGAGACATACTATGACACATGAATTTTTCATGTAGACACATTTTTCACATTCATTTATTTTAAACCCATTTGCAATCATAGTATGGTCAAATTTCTCATGCCCTAATTTTGGTGCTTGTTTAAGTCCATATAAAGATCTAACAAGTTTGCAAACTTTGTTCTCTTGATCTTCGACCACAAATCCTCTGATTTGTACCATTTATATCTCTTCATCTAATTCTCCATCTAAAAATGTTGTTTTTACATCCATTTGATGTATTTCCATATTATAAATTGCAGCAATTGAAATTAACATCCGAATAGATGTAATTCTTGAAAATGGAGAAAAGTATCAAAATAATCCAACCTTTCCTTTTGCCGAAATCCTCTAGCCACTAAACGGGCTTTATATTTATTAATTGATCCATCACCTTTCAATTTTCTTTTAAAAATCCATTTATAACCTATTGGATTAATATCGGAGGTAAATCAACCAACTCTCATGTGTGAATAATTAAAATGGATTCTATTTCACTATTTATGGCTTTTTTCCATAAAATAGCCTTAGTAGAATTCATGTCTTCTTTATATGTTTGTGTTTCGGTTTCATTCAAGAAACTTATAAAGTCTAGTCAAAAACTCTTTTGAACTTCATAGATTTTCCTCTTCTTGGTTCTTCATCTAATATTGGGATATTATAAGTGGATGGTTCATCTTGAACTCTCTTGTTTGATGAGATTAATCTTTTCTTCTTTATAAGGAAAAATTCCTTGAAATAATTGCACATCCGCAGATTATATAATTGTATTAACATGGATATCACTAATCTCAGAACTAATTACTAAAAATCTATATGCAACACTGTTGTTAGCAAATCCAATAAATACACAATCTATAGTTTTAAGTCTTAATTAACTTAGTTCTTTTAGTGACGGGAACTTGTACCTTTGCTAGACAACCCCACACTTTTAAAATTTTGAAAGTAGGAATCTTACCTTTCCGTATTTCATAAGGAGACTTATTTGTCTTCTTAATTGGAATTCTATTTAGGATATCATTCATTGTAAGTAAAGTGCCTCACCCCGCATATTATGTGGAAGTCCCAAACTATTTAACCTGGAGTTTATCATGTTTATGAAAGTTCTATTTTTTCTCTCCGCGACACCATTCCGTTGAGGTATGTATGGTGTCTTAGTTCGATGTATAATTCCATGATTACTACAAAATTCATCAAATTGAGAGGATTCATATTCTCCACCTCATTCATTCTTATTGCTTTAATCCTTTTGTCTAATTGATTCTAAACTTTTGCCTTATATGTCTTAAACATATTAAAGGCTTCATCCTTAGTTTTGATCAAATAGACATAACAAAATTTACCAAAATCATCTATAAAAGTAATGTAGTAATTCTTCCTACCTCGTGTAGGGGTTAATTTATGGTCACAAAAGTCACTATGAATTAAACCCAACTGTTCATTTGACCTTCCCTAGATTGTTTTGAAAGTTTGCCTAATAAACTTAGATTCAGTGCAAGTTTGACATTTATGCTTTAAATTAATATTAAATTTTTGTAATAAATTAAAATGAACCATGCTATTGATAGACCTACTATTTACATGACCTAATCTAGCATGCTAGATATTATAAGAATCTTCGATATACATAGAAGCATTCACTGTATTCATAGCATTCGTAACCATTACATTTAGTTTGAACATTCTATCGACTAAGTACCATCTTCCTATATAGTCCATAGCCTTACATAACATAAACTTATCAGATTCGAACACTAGTTTAAATCACCTTTTAGTAAGGAAAGTACCCGAGACTAGGTTCTTTCTAATTTCACGAACATAAAGTACATCTACTAAGTAGAGGTATTCCCGGAAGTAAATTTCTGCAACACTTTTCCTTTCCCATTGACACTTGAAGTAGATGAATTTCCTATGTAAAGTTTTTAATCATTAGTAATATCTTCAAAGGTTGAAAACAACACCTTGTCACTACAAATGTGTCTAGTGGCTCTCGTGTCAATCTGCCAATCTTTAACATTGTCTCAAAAATTACAACAACCAAATCTTCATCAACTATTGTGACATTAGCCTAATTCTTTTGAATAAAATTTTCAGCAGGTTGCTCTTTGCGGTGACGAAATTCTCGAGCCTTGCGTCTAGGCTTTTCACACACCTAAAAATTTCCTTTAAATTTCTTAAAAGGCTTGCCTTTTGGTGCAAGGGTGAGGAACTTTTTGCAAAAAACTTCTTACTCTTGTTCTTCTGAAACTTGGATTTTGAAGACACTCCTTCAATCACATTTGCTTTGGCGGCGAAGATATGTACTTCAATTTTGTCTCCTTTGCAATGGTCTTCTTCAACTCGAAGCCTCAGAATCATGTCCTCTATAGTCATCTTTATCTGTTTATGCTTTAAATAGATCTTAAAGTCTTTCCACGAAGGATGCAACTTCCTAATAATTGCACCAACTTGGAAATATTCATTGATAGAACATCTCTCTGCATGAAATTCATGAATCAGGACTTAGATTTCCTCTACTTGCTTGATGAAAGTTTTGAAGTCCACCATGAGATACTTGAGAAATTTACCAATTACAAATTTCTTTGCACTGGTATCTTCATTTTTGTATTTCTTCTTAATATTATTCCATACTCCCTTTGTAGTGTCATATGAAGAATGTATGTCATAAAAATTGTCATCCAAACAATTGTGGATGTAATATCGGCAAAGAAAATGAGAATTCCTTTAATTGTCAATGGACATAGTAGTTTCTTTCGAGAAAGGATCCTCATCTATCTTAGGCTCATCATCCCTCAAAATATGTGCAAGGTTAAGGGTCGTCAAGTAGAACAATATTTTTTGTTGCACCTCTTATAAGCGAGTCCTATGAATTTTTCTGGTTTTTCTTCGTGCCTCATGAAATCCACTCCCTTGGATTTCTCAGACTTTTCTTCTAGCTTCTTAGAATTGTTCAAGCGTGACTGTTCCATCATTTTCATAATTTCTAAAATTCACACAACAGAACAAGATTTCAGAATTTTTAAAAAATTTTATGTCTTAGATTGTTATACAAAACAATCACTAATGATACTATAGATACGAATAAAATGAATTTACAAATAAATATTAAAAGAATTAAATAGCAAATAAAATTTCTAACCGGAGGCTTGCATGGAAGCAACGTCCTAAGACATAAATATCTCTAAATTCGGTGATAGAATTTTTACCAAATATTTGTCCCAGGATACAACCGGATGCCAATTCAAATGAAAATCACCAAGTTTGAAAGTCGCACAACCGACTTTTGCTTCTCTCTCACAAATATTGAATCACAAAAATCGGTGAATATTCTAGTGTTTCGATTCTACTTAAATAGAACTTGAAGCCTTTGGTTCAAGCCAAGGTGATTGTCCAAATTCGAAAATAATATTTGTTGTATTATTCAACAATCGCACTGTTAATCAAAATAACGAAATTAATCTGTCAACAATTAATTTCGAAATTAAAAAAAATATTTAAGTTTAAAATAAAAATTAATTTGATTTTACAAAGCTAACAATCTAAACCCAAAGCCCAAAGACCCAAGGCCCTATCTATCACTTTAAATATCAAATATTATATATGTACACCCTGTTACCCAATGCCACTTGGGCTCTATCCATTACGATTCTCTAAAGGAAATCTAAAGAGAGGATGTTTGCATATAAAGAGTTTGTAATCTTTTTAAGCGAGCAATGTAGGACTAAATAGTTTCTTTTTAAACTCAAACACGATCGACAACGTGCGTGCCATGTAAGCCAGACATCATAAATCCACAGTCCCATTGGAGATATTTTTTTTTCTACCTGAATGTCTATCCTATCCTACATTGTGCACATCTTTCCCTAATCCCACAACCCCATTGGAAATACTTTACATAGGGGGGAGGGAAAGGATTCCACGTGCATGCATGAGACGAGGATGGAGAGAAAAATGTCCTCCATTACGGATCTACTAGGAAATCCCATTAATGAATATCCCCATGGGGAATCTCTATAGACATTATGTGGAGACAATAATAGGAAAGTTCCAAAACATAATTGGTTAGTTCAAAATTAATTGTACAGTTTTATGACAACTGTACATGGCATCTCCAATGTTCTACACCAAAATAGTGTAAATTATTTTAGTATAAATTTTATATATACTATTTCTATCTCGAATCCAATATATTACTTCATTTGGTAAAAAATATAAGACCTTTTACATAAAACGCACAAAATAAAAAATGCATTAATTAGATGCTCAAATTACATTCTTTCTCATTAACACTAAAATGAGCAAAATGTTTTTTTTTTTTTTTTTGAGAAATAAAGAGCTAGTGCTTCAATTATTTGGCTAACTGCATTTAATTTTTTATTTTATCAAATGAAAGAAGAGCAAATGTTAATTAAATGCTTATGGGGTACAATAGGTATAAAAGCATAAAAATTTTCTTGAATTACGAAAATGTCTTATATTTTTTTGAAGGAGAGGTTTTACGTACAACCTTATATTTTTGTTCTGAGGGAGCATCTTTTACACCAAATTATATTAATCTTTTTTTTCCTTAAATTTATTTCGTAGGGTCCACCAAAAGATAAAATCAAATATTAACAATTCGGGACCCACAAAAAGCCTCCATATCACACTTTTTTGGTATCGAGTTTGGCTTACGATTGCAAACCAATCTAGCTCTGTATTAGGGGCTGGAGTTGGAAATACCATAATGTTACTCGATGTTACTCTAGCATTTCCCTTTAAAAAATGCTTGGGTAACCCACTTTGGCCACTCACTTTAACAGTTAGTGGGTTCAAGTGGGTGTTCCTTCATGTGATATACTTTGAGGAGTGTCAGTGCACATTTCGAGGTATTACGCGCATACCTTGAAGTGTATCGCACGATTGAATACCTATTTGCGTCTATTAAGTCTTTAAAATGAGTGTCCAAAATGAATTATTTTAGCATCTTCCATTCCTTTTTAATATACAACATTACTCCAATTTTTTTATTTTTTTCGTCAAAATATATAGCATGGCAACTTGACCATACAGAATGTTAGACATGACATGGCTTACTATTCGCTTTCAATCCATGTCTATTGATTCGAAGTAGCAGATACATATACATTTGACTTTCTAGAACTTCAGGGGAGGGAATTTTTCCTTTCAAATATGCCTATATTTTTGTAACTTTTAGAAGTTTTTCTTTATTGATTTTTTGGTAAATAATTAATACATTAAATCCAGTGCAATGACTAAACGAATTTGATCTATGTAGCTTCCTACAATTAATTTGGGGTTAAGGCTTTGTCGTTCTTGTCATAAGAAATTGATAAAATTACGAAGCTAAGTTTTGGAATAAATTTCATATTATAAGAACAAATCACCTTTCAACTCATAAATTTCTCTTTATTTCCTTTTTTAATATGAAAGAAACCACAACTTGTCTATTATGCATAAGACTAAAACTCTCGACCTCTTTACCTTAATAACTCCATACAAATCTATGAGTCATCCAATTTGGTTGATGTTTTACTCATTCCTTTTTAATGAACCTAATATGCTGATTGAATAGGGTAACAATATTGAGCCCAATACCAATTATTCTCAAGATGTAATCTATTATAGTTATTTACTAAGTATTATATATGAATGTTGTAATTTTCAAAAGTATATTTTTATGATGTGATATATGACTTCCTGAGAAGAATCAATAGTAAATTTGGACAGTAAAAATAAATTTTATTTTTTATCAAATTGTTTCTCATGATGGGTTTTCTTATTTTTATTTTTAGGAGATGGAAGCAAGATTTATAGGGATGGATATAACATGTATGGCTAAAAGTTGATGTCCCTACTTATTTTTAATTCTAAGTTGGGAAGCGTGCCATCTACAATCTTTCTTCGGAGCTTGATCTTTGATTTTACCAAACTTCTTCTTTTTGGTGCTGAACATGCGAGGCCAACTCTGTTATTAATTTATTTTTACAATCTTTTATTAATTTATTATTCAAGTGTAAACACTACCATCAAATTAGTTGACTGAAACAGGGTTCCCTTTTTATATTTTATTTTGGAAAAACTCATTTTTTTGATCTCATAACTTTTTGTTTTTTTTATGATTTTAGTCTCTAAACTTTTATTACTATACATTTGGTCACTGAACTTTCGTAACGATGTACATTTGATCCTTTCACTATTTAAAATATTAAATCTCATTGACGTAACTAACAAAAGTGCTACCTGACTAGCCAACATGATGATTCATTTCAACTGCGCACAAAATAAATTTAATTTCCTTAATAGCAAAAAAACTCAAAGTTTATGCACTAAAAGCATAAAAATATTCAAAAGTTCGAGATTAAATGTGTAGCATCCCCTAATTTGATTAAGGCAATACCCAGCCTGAAACCCTAATTAAGCCCAAATTACCCTTACCATACTTAACTAAAACCAACTGCCTTACCACCTACACCTGATAAGCACTACTGTATATCGATTATAGAAATAAAATAAATCTATACGTAGCGAAAATTTAAAACCTTTTTCGATAACCAAAATAAGATATACAGTATTAAAATCAAAGCGGAATAAACCTTGGTTATATAAATCACCCATCATATGTGATATTTCAAAACTGTAATTCAATATAAATATATAAGACCAGAGAAAGTCATTACATCGAAGAAAAGTTCAAGCCTCCTATAACTTCTCCATCCCGTAGTTGTAGCGCTCGTCGAGATCTACTTGTAATGTTAATTAGGGTGAGCGCTTCAACTTGCTCAATAAGTAGGGATTCACACTAATCATTAACATTCCATATAATATTCAAGGATTTCATGCAATAACAACATGCATCAATGATATCTAACAAGAATATGGAAAGCATATAAATTCAATACACAAACGGATGCAAAGCAAATGTCTTTAGACTATTACACTATGATCCCCATTTTATTTATAAAACTAGGGCAGATTACCCACCGACGCCATTAATACGAGTGCTAAAACTAAAATAGTGATATATCGATGAAGAATTGGTAGTTAAGTTGTTGATGCATGCATTAATTAGCATAACATTTGAATGAATGGAAAAGGTCCATGTAGAGGTGCATACTGATTGAATGCAATACAATTAGGGTCAATTCTTAATTCAATCCAATTATAACGGATTAAGAAATTGCAATCCAGTTCAGTCCATTTATTTCGCTAATCTAACTTTATATGATTTACTAAATGCGGACCGGACTGGATAAATTATGCAGATTGACTATTATAAAATTAGTATTTATAAAATTATAAAATTAATATTTTAGTTAAAACTTTAGGCGATTTCTAAAAAGTAACAAGAGAAGATATGATTAGTGAAAAATGTTCAATATGACTTTTAATTCAAAACATATTAGTTTTAACATTTTCAATATTTATTTGATTAGATAGCTTAAAATGTGTACATGAATATGAAATGAATTAATTTAAATTGCGAAAAGTTGGATTTTCAAGTGCATATGAATAAGTAGTAGATGAATTAGTGCCATAGAAATGCTAAAGCCATCTAAACATAGTTTGAGATTTAAGAGTATATATTAATACTAGTTTCATAACGTGCAATGCATGAATAAGCCCGCCGCTACGCTCGCATGGAATTTAATTAATCTAATAATTTATTTATTTTATTCCAAAAAGTATACTACATTTTTATTAAGCCTTTTTGACAACTAATTATAACTATATTTGGATTTAATATTAGGAAGGCCCTTAATTGGGGGTATAATAGTTAATTTAAGTGAAGGTTAAAAGACTTAATTAAGGGTAAAATAATAAATTCAATTGATGATTAAAACATTGATTATGTCCTTAAATAGAGGTAGATTAATATATTTAAGTGACGATTTTAAAACTTAATTAAAGGTAGAATAATAAATTCAAGTGAGGGTTGAAAGACTGATTATTCAAAAGATACATGTATATGAGTACATGTGTATGAATTTCGTTTTTGGTTACTTACAAGTTTATGAATTACATATATGTCTCCATAATATTTTGGATTTGTTCTCTAGTGAGATGGATTATGCATCATTTAAAAAAAAATGATGGATGGGGCATTATTTTCAAAAGACAAGATTTAGAGAGGTAGATTCTCGCTTCGGCTATTTTGCTAATTAGTTTTTTTGGTAGAATTTTTAATTAGGAGTGCTACTACATGCACCCCACCAATTTTTAAAGGCACCCAAATTTTATGATTATTCTCTCCTCTAAATTTTACCTTGATGCAAATGACAAAATTGCCCCTTCATATAAGCCCTTCACAATCCAACAAAACACTTTTGAGCAAATTTTGAGGTACCCCACCTTCATTGTCTCTCATCTCTAACCTAAACCCACATATTTTGTTGGTGGGCTTGTAAAGATTCTTGCGCTTTCACACCATCCGATAGCGAGGTAACACTCGATTACAACCATATAAAAGTTCGAATCAATTGTTTTGGTGTGGCAAATGGTGACATTGATGATTTGGTTTTTCATTCTAGGGTTTGGTAGATTCGGCCATTCGAAGTCGTTTCAGCGTAAAATGGATGAATATACC
Source organism: Stephania cephalantha (assembly GCA_039657325.1). Classification (NCBI taxonomy): domain Eukaryota; kingdom Viridiplantae; phylum Streptophyta; class Magnoliopsida; order Ranunculales; family Menispermaceae; genus Stephania; species Stephania cephalantha. The sequence continues at coordinate 47,041,772 of CM077571.1, forward strand.
ACAATGGTGCAAGAGGAGGTAGAAGAATAGGTATTTGTTGTTGTTTTTCGTGTTTTTTTGTTTTTTACATGTGTTTGCACGGTTACGATTGTTTCGCCACGCAAGATCGAGAATTGGAAACAAGTCTCGGTATATGGTGGCGAGACTAATCTTGATGCCTTGGTCATATGCTACCGAGACTCTTCTAGTAGTGTCGGTTAACCTTAACCGATACTTCTTATTAAGTCTTAGACTTCTATTACCGAAAATGTGTTTTTTTAATTTTTTGTGAATCTATTGTGTCTTTGTGATGAATCCTTATGGTTCAATGTTTATGTTGTAGTTAATGTCAATTTCAACATTATTTCTAGACTACAAGGATGCTTTCACTCCTTGTAGGCCATTCCCATTTTGAGAAGCAGCTATTTCATGGCTTCAAATGATTAGTCGTGCGAACAAGTTTGTGTTAGTTACGAAACACTCTGATGTCGGAGTGGTTAAGTGTAGGGGAAGGGTCAAACTTGCATGTGATAGGTCCGGTACATTTAGGAGAATGTCACAAAAACTAGGGAAAGCCAAAGCTGCAAAACTTTCTTTGAAACCAAAAACCGAAGAGGATGAGGAAAATACAAGGAATCTAAATGGTACCAAGAAATGTGGGTGCCCTTTCCTTATTAACATCAATTAGAATGCTGATTCTTTGTGGTACATCAATGCCGTATGTGGGAGGCACAATCATGACCTCGCCAACAACTTAGACGACCACTCATTTATAGGAAGATTGGATATGGGTGAGCAAGTGGTTGTGGTGAAGATGACTAAGGGGAATGTGAAGCCACGAGATATCCTCAACATGTTGAAGCAAAGGGATGTCAATAATATTTCGACTATGCGGACAATACATAATGCACGACAAAAATATTGAATTGACGATGCGGGTAGAAGGACTCAAATGCAACAACTATTGTACATATTGGAGAAGAATAAGTGGATGTCGTGACATATGAAGCCTCTCGAAACGAATGTCGTGACTTACTTATTTTGGTCACATCCTGATTCAATCTAGTTGCTACGATGTTTCTCATCGGTTCTTTTAATGGATTGCACATACAAAACTAATAGGTATCGAATGCCATTATTGAAGATAGTTGGAATCACTTCGACGCATTTGACATTCTCGGTTGGGTTTGCTTTCATATCATCGAAGACTAATGCCAATTATTTTTGGGCACTTGAGAACTTGAGATTCATATTGGATGAGTAGCCTAAACCCGACGTGATTGTTGCAGATTGGGAGTTAGGCCTGATTAGTTTTATCGAAGAAGTATTTCCAACATCGTCTCAACTTATTTGCTCTTGGCACATCAAAAAATTAGTATTGGCCAAGACTAAGAAGATGTTTGGGCATAATGAAGGCTTCGCGCGTTTCATGGAGTTGTGGATGGGTACATTGTATGCTAAGTCGAAAGCATCATTTAAACTTAGGATGAATGACTTATCGTTTTGCGTACAAAAGCGTGAAGGGTCTTACCGATTACTTGGATAATACATGGGTGAAGTACTACAAGGAAAAATTTGTGTCGGCATGGACATATCAAATTATGCACTTTGAGGAAACAAGGACGCAGAGGGTTGAGTTTGCGCATTCCATTTTGAAACTACATTTTGGCACATGATCATACAAAGTTTGAGACTTTGTGGGGTATGGTAGATAGTCTTCTTAGGATCCAACATAAAAACATCAAGGCTTCATTTGAGCTCAATTTGAATGTGGTGCAACATGAATATGTTGATAGTTTGTATCGTCGATTGCGTGGATACGTTTCCGAAAGGGTGCTTAAGTTGATTAGAGATGAAGCGGAACATGGAGATGATATTGGGCATGACTCTACTCGTTATGGTTGTGCATACGTATCACGCATGGTCTACTTTGTGCACACGAGATAAACTTTCATAAAATGGTCGGTTCACCTATCCCACTCGAGGACATTCATGTATACTGGTGAAAGTTGAGTATGGTACCAGAGAATGCTTTGGATCAGGCCAGATACAATGTGAACGATGAGATTCAAAGAGTGTTAGAAACATTTCATGCTTCCACTGATAATGACAATCACATCGGGATCTTTCAACAAACTTATAGAGATTATTCGACCTTCATCCACACAGGGGTTATCCTACCTACAAAAATAAAGATAAAGGGAATGACACCATGGTCTACAGTTGGAAGTTTGATGAACAAAGGAAAGAAAAGGAAACTCAATGAAGAAGATACTTTAACAACAAGATTGCCAAGCGGGTTTGAGTATGTACTATCGAAAGAAGATGCTTCTAGTGCGAGGATGAAGCGAAATAAAGTGGGGCCCAAAATACGATGGACACGTCGGGTGACTCAAGGTGTTTCCAAGGTTGGTTATAATTGCATACAATCAGATTGGTTGCCATACGTTGAGAGCACTATTGATGTGATAGGCGATGGTGATTGTGGATATTGGTGTGTTGCCTCCGGGCTCGGACTTTCCGATGTAGATTGTTGGAGGTTAGTACTTAGAAGGATGTTTGATCATGTTGAGGCCTCTTTTAATGAATGGTTGACACTTCCAGACATGGGGCTCTAAATATCAACGACCTTTAATTTCATTCTAGTAAACCTCTCGTATGATAGTTGCTCGACATTTCTTCCTCTACATAATGTCCCCCGCCATCTTTCTATAGTTGGCTTATCATTGGCATGATTAACGATAGGAACATCCATTGGGTTAGGCTAAGTCCGTACATTATTTTTTACATGTTTTTTTTATTGATTTTGAATTATATGATAATGACTTCTGGTTGTACTTTGTATTTGACAAGTGAAGTTGAATGTGAATGCACCGCTTCCATCATTATGTCAATTGTGGGAAAGGTATGTTAAAGGAGTGCACTAAAGGTTGGCGTGTTGGATTCATAATTCAAGAAATCGTGTTGATTGTAACTTCTTAACATGGTACGCCTTCCGTGGTAGATTTAGCTTCGCATTAGTTACATTCGGATTTACGTACATGAATAGTACAAGAGATTCTATCAAACAAATATGTATCAAAGTTTACTGTTCTTTATGTTTTGATGTGTATGCTTCGTGGTTGTCTAATGTGGATTTTGTTATCGTTTGTTTAATATCTATTTAGTTCATCATCATCAAAACTAAAGTTCTAATGTGTATGCTTGATGGTTGTCCAATGTGTATGCTTCATGGTTATCCAATGTCTATGCTTTTTGGTTGTCCAATGTGGATGTGTTATGGTTTTTAATGGTGACCTTTTTGTAGTCAACAATTTCATAATTTTGTAAAAATTAAAGTCTCAGAAAAGCAGGTTCGTGACTCACACTTATGTTTCGAGAGGGCGTAACCGATAATTGACATAATGTCTCGGTGAGGAACCTCGGAGAAGTGTCTTTCAATATGTAATCTAATGGTTTCCCCTTATGACTCAGGTGACACATGACCAAACAACAATAGTATTCTCGGTTCCTTCCTATTAAAATAATATGTTAAGTCTCGATCTTACATCACCAAGACAATATAATGTATCCTTATAATCGATGGTCATAGTCAATATCTACCGAGTTTACAATTGTAGTCACGGTGAGTTATGGCCGAGACTATTTGATGAATGTCGATATCCCCTAACCGAGACTGATATATTGCGTAACATGCGTATTACTCTCGGTAATGTAGGTCCGTGATACACATGCTTAGTTACGGAATAACAGGGCCAAGAATATACTTAAAGTTTCATACCCGTAGTACCGAGACATCACAAACACATGCATAAATGAATTTAAACCAATCCATTGACAACAAAGTAACAAACCAATACACAAAGACAACAAAACAATCTACCACGCCTTCAAATTCATTCACAAAGCTAACAAACCAATCCACTATGCACTTTCAAACAAATCCATTAACATCAAACCTTCAAATAAGTTTATTAAACATGCCAATAAGATAACAAAGAAGTTCACATATTTCAGAACATCAAAAATAATTTACAAACAATCACACAATAACATTACAATGCATGGAAAATAGTTCATTGCTTTGGGGAGAGCTGCGAAGGCTTATTCTTCTTAAATAACTTCCGCTGATATTCATTGCCATTCATGCACTTGAGAAGAGGAGCATCAGGGCGAGGAACATCACTTGACCTCGATTGGGTTGTCGCACTGTCGTGTTGGGATTCCTTTGAAGGTCTGGCCACGGCTGACGTGGTAGTAGTGGTGGTGGTAGTGGTGGTGGTAGTCATGGGGAAAATCCTCCCCGACAAGAAGTTCATGACATCACTTATCATTTTCTTTGTGGACTCAATTGTACACTCCTCGTCTGGCAAATCCATCCACTTCAATGCAACGTCTAACGCTCATTAGTTCCGCTATTCAAGAACAACAAGATAAAAGTATGTAATTTTAGGCACCAAGGAACTAATAAGAAATTAAATGACTTTATGTAAATAACATTACCAATGATTTACCTCAAACACCTCATTATCAACAATGGTACAAAGCGACATCAACATTGTCCTCATTGGACGGGTTCTCAATAGCCAGGGGTGAAACATGTAGAAACCAAGGAAGATGCTCTGATGTTGCCATGAACTCAAATTGAGCCTTCTCACCTCGGACTTCAGGGGCCAACAGATGGTTACGCCACCTCTCCTAGTGCTCCGATTGGAACCCGTACTTGACGGAGTACTAGAGTGTAGATGGGCCTCGAGATGCCTCGAGAGGCGACTGAAGATAAGGTAAACCTTGGACATGACCAAGCTATTTCTGAAACCTTTTCGGATGGTATGGCTCAACGATGTTCATATACTTCAAAGTCCCATCATAGAATGCCATCGGGTCAACCATGCCATCTACCCTGATATCAATATACGGGTCCCACGTCACCCACACCAATGAAGTAAATATGTATTAGTAACACATAAGGTACCACATGAGTATTTGAAAAAAATTAAAGAAGCACACGCACCTCATTTGGCCTCAGTCTTTTCAATGTCCTTCGAATTACAGCCAACTTGTCTCCAGTATTGACCGTCTCATGTTTCTGGATCCATCGTGAAACATGAGGTTGCAATTGATCCATGTACTTGGCATTTGAGACGGCAAACCCGAGTTTGAAGTGCTCATACACCCATCCCTAAAAAAAATAAACATTAGTATTGATAAAACAATATGTAATAAAAAGTACAAAATCAACAATAATTACCACAAGCATAGTAAGGTATCCAGCAATTTGTGACACTTCAACTCTGGTGGCTGACCCAAGCTGACGGTACAAGTAATCCAATGCAGTAGCGCCCCATGCATAGTTGCTGACATTGTCTAAACTCTCCAGAAGCTTGAGCAATGCAATTAAGACATGTGTTCTACTCTTGTGGGCGAAGAGACTTCACGATAAGAGGTACAACAGGAATGCTCATGCGGTGCATTGCATGGGATGGTAATGAAGCAACTTTAACCTTCGGGTTGGGGACCACCGAGTCTTCAACTAAGCCTTTCGAATAGTGGGGCCCCAAGTGATGTTAACCTCGTCCTCCGCCTCTTCAAGTTTAACACCGAACAACTTTGAAACTAGTTGAATGGTTTCCCTGCGAGAGTCCTCGTATATCTTGAAAAATTATTCACCGTGACGACCTTACCCATCACCGGAATCTTCAATAGAATGGTGACATCCTCTAAAGATATAGAAATTTCACCAAAAGGCATGTGAAATGTATGTCCCCAGCTACCGCTCGACAAATACAGAGATCAACTCCTTATTACCGTTTTCGTGCAAAAAATCAATGAGCGAGTCAACCTAAAAAGTTGAATAATCCTCGAAAGACCTCGTTGTCGGGGTGGCATGATTGCAAATACAACTTTTGGATTTGAGCCCCGTGTTTGATGCACTTCAACAAAGACCGATGCTACAACAACAAATGAAAGTAGCATCATTTAAACCATAATATAATATAACATTTAAAAGAATAAAGTGAAACAAAACTAATGAAAATAACATACATCAGCCTCCCAAATCGCATATGTGATGTGATGTTTGAAGCTTAACAATAAACCCTGGTCTATCAGCCCATCGGGTAAGGAGCAGATGGGTCTTCTTGTTACTCTTCTTCATTTATGATGGCTCGGGTGCCTCGGCTACCTCTGGTTCCTCTACGCCTCGAGTGCCTCAAGTGGCTCGTGTCCCTCGGTTGCCACCACCATAGCTAGTACCACCCACATGATCTTCACAAAGTAAACAAAAACATAATTGCCAGAAAAAGAGATCAATAAAAATCTAACCAAGTAAACAATAAATAACTAATACAAAATCCAATAAGTTAAAATAAACCTTCTTCTCTTTATTCACTCCCAAGTGATTCCTCAGATAACTCGAAGGCTTCACCCTCAGTTCTACCGCAAGCAATGATTAGATCTCTTTCCTGATGCTCGACAATGTGTGAACCTTCATCCTGCATAACATCCTTCTGAGCACATCTACTCGTTGCTAGTGCATTACCATTTGCATCAGTCTTTTGTTTCTCCTTCCAGTAAGATGCGATTTGGGGTTGCCAACCATCACGACTATGAGCACCTCCTAACGGCTTACTACTAATATCCTCCCTTGTTATAACTGCCTTGGAAAGAGCCACATCTGAAAAGAAAGGAAATTTAATCAATTTCAAACTAAAATCAATGAAATAATGTGTAAAAACTAATTCACGATTGAGCAGGTCCGAGAACACAAACTATGTCTCGGCAAACATGTCAATGAGACATACAGACAAGTCTCGGTAGCCTGTAAACTAAATAATACATACTGGTCTTGGTTAGGTACAACTGAGACAATTATAATTCAAAATCATCTTTAAATCTCGAAAAGATATAACCAAGACTATGTTGAATTGTCTTGTTTACTAATAACCGAGACGAAAAGGTCTAGTCTTGTTGTTTATCAACCGAGTCCTACCTTATTTGCAAAAAGAAACTCTAAAATAGTAAACTCATTCATACGAAATCGAGAATCATAGTATAGTCTTGGCATTAGGTAATCGATACTAATTCTTGGCATTTTAACCAAATTATGAATCTTAGCCACCAATGGCCGAGAATACACCATAAGTTATTGCATTGGGTGGCCGAAAATTACAGGTTTCTATATTTGAAACATGTGAATGAAGAACACACAATACAAAGACTAATAATCAACTAACCTAACCCATTTTTTGCCAAATCGACTAAGAACATACCTTCTTTCATTCGAATTAACTCCTCGCAAGATCGAATCCAAAAATACGAGCCCTAACGTCAATCGAATCGCCCAAAAAAATGAAGTCGAAACTAGAGAGCTAGGCAAAAATTAACGATAGAGTGAAAAGTTGGGAGGCCAGCAGCATCGAAAGGGAGTAGAGAGTGAGGGTTTTGGAGATTTAGTAGGGTGACTATCTTTAAGGAGCAAAGAAAGGGGATGGGGTTCCTTGATCGTTGCTTTTGAAGGAGTGTGGTGGGTGCTTATTTTGGGTAAGGGTATTTTTGGCATTTCACCTCATTTTTTTGGGTGCCCTTAGTAAAGCACTTGGTTCCCTTAATAATGGCGTGCCTTATGTAACAGGTGGGGTGCCCGTAGCGTGCTTTTTAATTAGTTGGCATCAATTGAGACAACAAACACATGTTCTCTTGATTTAGTCAGCAACACATCTAATAGTGTATTTAGAAGTTCGAGAGGCACACCAACACAATGAAAAGAGTGGTGCAAGTTAAATCCCCAATTGATGTAAAAACACAATGTAGTGCGAAATGAAGTAAAGGGAATATTGGTAACACGAGAATAGGAAAACCAAAAATTAAAAAAAGGTAATTTAGAAATATGGGTAATTGGGAGATCTCAGGTGACAAAGGAAAATATTAGTATTCGTGCTTTTAATATATAAGTATATAGGTAGATATAATGCAAGGAATATAAAGATTAATCAGTCCAAATTGCGGATTAGATTTGCGGATTAAGGTGCACAATCCGTAATCCAGGTCAATCAATCCAATCCAATATAATAAATTCAAATTATGAATCAGTTAGAGCTAAATGGACTGAATTCAACTAGATTTGTGGATTCACATATTTCATGATCATCCCTAGGTCAATGTCATATTATCTTTAGTCGTGAAAAATATATTTATAATTGAATTAAGCTGATTATTTTAATATTTTAAGCTATAAATGATAACTAGATTCTATGATTTTTTGATAACTAATCTTATCCAAAAAAAATCTACTAACTAATCTAAGAAAAACATAACATTATAATCTTATCCAAAAAAAAGATACGATGAAATTCGTATATGAAAATAAATACTTGACATGTCATATCTTATGAGATTAAAGTTAGTGATATTTGTACCAAAAAAAAAGTCGGTGATATTTGATCCAAAATAAAGTCGGTGGTTATGTGTATATTTGTTCAGGGCTAAAGTGTGTTTTGAGATTTCTTGTTTAACATGATTTTGTTGAAAATTATCAGTTCATTTTCTAATATACAATCAATTAAGGTCTGAGATCATTTCAGAGAGGATATATGTTTGTGTTTTCGGTAAGCTGATCAATATGAGTTTCTCTTCTTTATCATATTCCGTGTCGTGGTGGTCATGTATTGTTTTAATGTAATGTAATGTGGGTGCGTTGTTGGTAATTGTTTTCTTTACTTGCGCAGTTGTTGTCTTTATTTTTTTCCAGAATAATGTCTCTTGTCATTTGGTTTGATGTGCTTCTTGTTAATTGATTGTATTGTTTTCTTTACTTGTGATGTTAATGTCTTCAATCGTGTTATAGTATATGTAGATGAAAGACCATTGTTATCACAGTCTTGAGACTTGGTAATTCTTATTCATGTATATTCTGGTATTTTTATTCCAATGGCAATTCTTATTCTCTTGTTATTGGGTATTTCCATGTTAATGCATTGAAACGTTGTTTTTTTTTTTTTTTTTGGTTAGTGCATTGACATCATGCTCTGTTATCCAAATAGTGTAAATTTTTTTGTAAAATTGATAGTTTATCATTCTTAAGAGTATCTCCAATGGTAAATGTGAATTGGTGGGCGTGGATTCTCAATGTGAAGAGGATGTCCATCTCATGTGGCTCAAATTGACATTGAACTTCACAATAGGCCTCCAATGGTAAATGTGAATTTGTGGCTCAATTGATGAGGTAGCTTTTATTTTTGTAATTTTATTAATTAAAATGTGAAAATAGAAGTATAAATAAAAAAAATTAAATATTTTAAAAAATCATATTATCCAACGTGGATGTCAATTTGAATGTCAAGAAGTGAAATTCAAAATAGACAATGTCTATCCATGTCATCTTGACATTAGAAATGGACATTCCATTGGAAAGTTTTTTTACTCCAATTTCTATTTAGTCTTAGGTGGCACACATTGACATCCAATCCACATTCTCATGAAGATGTTCTAATCAGGCCAATTTTCAATGATTAGATCTAATATGTTAATAAATAAATAATGTACGACAAAATACTTGTTTTCTTGGATTGACAGTTATTTTTATTCTAAAATCGATATTGATAGTTACTTTTCAAGCGGTAGTGACAATTGCAATAAAAATTACCTTTATAAGAATTACAATATTATTGACGTGGTTAGCGAAAAAGATTTAACTTTTCTTTTTATCAAACGGTGGTTAGCCTATGTCGCTTTACAAGCATCAAATTCGTTGGATAGAAAGGTTATCGGTCAAGATCTTGCTTAATGCCTTCGAAATACTAACCACAGCACTTCTTGATAGCCTATTTGACAAAACTCTATCAATCCATGACACACATGCATTCTCTTGATCCTTGGCTTGGTTGTTGACTACTTTATCCTCTATACTATTGTCCATCTCAAACATTACTTTTCAGCTACTTTCCATGCCAAAGTGAGATCATTGTATGCATCCCATATTCCATCCAGTTGGAAGAGGTTTCCAACTTACTAGAATTTCAGATCTAGAGAGCTCCCTTGTAGACCAACTGATTCTGCACTATGAAAAGTTCTTTAAGATAAATATGGTACACCAACATATTCCTCCCACCATTTAAAAATTGGAATCAAACCAAACTTCAAAGGATAGCCTATGCAAAACAACAATCTAGCCCATGCTTGCAGAGACAAGTATGTATTAACATATACATTTAAATGCATATATGTATATAATATATTTGCCACTTACATAGTTGTTAAAATTCTTTTTGGATTTTGCATTCATTGGAAGATGTATGAATACGCTGTTGGAACAAACAATTTAAATATTCACAAATCAAAATATGACAATTTATATATTTATAAATCAAAATGTAATATTTGCTTATACAAAACTAAACATGATGATCTAAATAACTAAAAAAATTATAGAAATAAAAATATACCATAGGTTGGCGAAGCAATGTCCTAAGATAGAATATTTTCCTTCAATTTGGTCTGAATTCTACTAGGAGTTATGTCCCCAAGATACAATCGATATTAACTTTGATTAAACACCAACCAAAGAACCTTCGCACCGCAATAATGGATTCACTCTCAAAATATCAAAATACACGTATACATTTTTTTTATTTTGAAAAAACCAATATTATGTGTAGGGACTCGTATATGGAAAAAATTGCAACTGTCTAAAAATTTGCTAATTCTCAAATTCAAATTAGAACTTTAATTCGAATTTTAAGTTATAATTCAAATTTTTGGAACATTCTCTAAGTGGGTAGCTTAATTATCTACCCATGTCCTTCAGTGTTCAGTTTAATGTTCCACTAATCAACAGTTAAGCAACTTTCAATTTCAAAAAATAATTGTTGGTGCTTAATCATGTTGCTCAGTTTTCAAAATAAAAATCAAGTTCAAATATTAAAAACATGTTTGTGAATTGACTAAGTCTTGAATCAAACCATAGCAAACATGTTTGTGAATTGACCAAGTCTTGAATCAAACCATAGCATAAAGGCCTCTAAGGCCCTTATCAAGATTTATTAATTAGGTGTCTCTCGTGGTCCACTAAATACACAACACTTGTCACATAATCATCAGAGCAAAGTGTTGAACTATATTTGAAGTGAGAAAGAGTAACTTTTTCTCCTATGTGGGACTAAATTTGTGTTTGTTTTACAACACAAACAACTACAAACTTTGAACGACCAAAGTCCAACTTACACATTCCAATTAATTTATAAAAAACCTAGCAATTGTAGCAAATATATGTATCAAGAATATGTCTAAATCACTTCCCTTCACGTTTTTAGAGCCTTCAAGAAAATAATGAGCAAATTTTTATATGACATTCTACAAGCTCGGTGAATTTTGATAATTGTGGTTATCGATTTGAATGAAGGAAGCCTGTGATCTCGGTGTTGATCGCAGATAGAGGTTAGCACCCAGTCTGTTGCTATGAACTTTATACTTTTTTCATGATGTTAACATTTTTTGTTGTTGCAATTAGATTCTCCGAAGAGAAAAAATGATTTGAAAATTTTAATAATGGTTGTCATTAAGGTTAGTGACTTGTTCATTTTAGAATTACAATTAATGCTCTTCCTAAATGAGGTATATTTCATTTTCTTTTCACTTTTGTACTTGGCAATACACCAGAAAACATGAGAGAATATATAACATGACATTTTATTTTAAAGAATAAAAGTGCAGAAAGATGAAACGATAGTAAATAAAACTAGAACAATAAAATGTATCATACGACAAAAGTTAGGCATATCAGTTAGAAGTAATATCAAACGTTCATTGGTGCAAATAATAAAATTGCGTACATTCTATTATCCTATTATCAGTTTTCTTATTATCAGTTTTAACTTGAATAATGAAAAGCTTATATGGGTGTCTTGGGACAACAAACTATTGCATGAGACAAATTTTTTTCTTTTACAAGATAAGACAACAATTTGGAAGAAAAGCAAAAATGTAAATATTTGATGCTCTGTGATCAGAGGAACTTGCAGCCATTCCCGAGGTTAGCAACTTGATTTTTTTCAATTTTCTCTGCTTAAATCATGCAGTCTCAAAAAGAATCTAAAACTTTAATGTAAGAGAACAATAATTTATTATCAACCTCCATATCATTAACAATAAATCTATTTGGAATTATGAGTCCGGACCATAGGGGTGTGTTTAAAATTTTCACAAATATTTAAGGGGTATCAAATGAATTTTACAATTGATTGTGTTTGCTTCATTAATTACTTGAGGATGACTTTGAAATTAAAAAAACTTTTGAGTCGGATTTCAGTGAAATCCAAATATCACTACCCTATCATTAATTAGAGATGATTTGTAATGGCATATTTTGAGTTCATCCACTCAAAATCTAAATTTGTAACTTTCTCACGTTTGTCTCACTTGTATATTCCTTTTTTATGGACAACGCAACACTACATCATGCACGGAACACAGCAAGACCTTTTTTTTACAACAACGTCATCATTGGACTAGATTGGCTAATTATGTGAAAAGAAAATATTTCAAGGTGGATGTCAATACTTTTACAACAAACGTTTTACATTTTTTAATATATTAATTCCAAGCCTAAAGTTTAAAAAGGTATGCTATTTTTAAAAAAGTTTACTACTAAAAATACCCAAAAACTTAAACTTGTGCTAACCATTAATCAAAATATCGCTACACTATTTAACAAGTAAACCTAATCACGAACAAACTTCAATTAATGCTTCAACCTTATTACAAACACGAAGGGGATCATAAGAATGTGATTTCCTTGCTTTCTTGTAAGCTTATCTCATACGGTTTATTCATAAAAAAGCTAAGGTTGTGTGCACAAACAATTATTTTTGACTTCGCTTGTGTGCACAAACAATTATTTTTGACTTCGCTAATGAACCTCAGACACTCCTTGCCATCATTTTACCATCCACTAAGCAACAAGCTCTTTCTTTTTTTAACAGCTAGCATGCAGGTGAATAAGTTGACTAATGAAGAGAAAAAAATCTATAGAGCAAACTAGTTTTGAGGTACATGTAAATCTCGAGGTTGTAGTTCTTTCTTAGGTTCGAAAGGTTTTTTTCCTCGAATCACTACTTTTACCGCTATAATGTTGATAAAAAACCCAAACTTTGAATAATGAATTAGTTATTAAAATTAAAATTTGTAACTTTCTAAAGTTTCATTCGCTTAGACATTCTAATATTCTAATGAAGCTAATATGCATCATTGATGCATGGAACGCCACAAGATCGTTTCCCCTCTCTCGACAGCAATGTCAAGGGACCGCATTGACTAATTCTGTGGGCGAAAAGTGGTGGGCGTCAAAAATTTTAAAATGAGTGTTTGTACTTTTTTCATTAATTTCGCTCTAAGCCTAAAAAATTTGCTATTTTAGCAAAGTTTACTAAAACATCGAAGGGAAGAAAAACTCATTTAGAGATAGAGAACTTATGATCACTTACAGAGAAGCCAATGAAATTGATAGATACTATGATTAAAAAGAGAGTCCATATTACTAGTCTTTAAAAAATACAATAGGTTGGAGAAAAGAGTAGAGAAATAAGAAACACGGGGATTAAGTTGTGGTATACTTGACAAAAGTAGAAAATGTAGTGGAGTAAGGATTATTGTAGATAACTGTTACAAGGATAGTAGGGTTGTAGAAGTTAAATATGAATCAGAGATAAATTTGTCCTAGTGAAATTAATTATTGAAAATGAAAAGATTAACATAATTAATGCCTACACACAATTAAATTAAATAAAAGCATCGCACAAATTTTAGGAAGATTTGGATGGACTTATGCAAGGTATATAATTGAACAAAAGGTTTTTATTTGCAGAGAATTTAAATGGGCATGTATGAGAAAATAATGATGGATTCAAAAGAACTCACAGAGGATAAGATTATGGTAATAAAAATGAAGAAGGATCCGTATTAGAACTTGCTTAGCATACAATCTTGTCTTAGCTAATAATAGTGTTAAGAAAAGAGAGTCACACTTGATTACTTTTAGTAGCGGACATAACAAGTGTCAAATAGATTTTCTTTTAATAAGAAAAATAGATAGAGTAATATATAGAGACTGCAAAGTAATACCTGATGAAGTGTTTACTACCCAACATAAGTAAGTAGTAAGTGATACTAAGCCAAAACAACAACTTAATAAGAATAAAAAAGGTAGATTCTAGATTAAAGTTGTAGAACCTAAAAAAATAATAAACAATTAGAGTTTAAAGGAAACTACTTAAGGAAGATGTCTAGGACTTTGAATGCTAATAGGATGTGGCTAGAAATTTGTTGTTGCATAAAGCAAGTCGCAACACACGTTTTAGATATATCCAAAGGCTTAAAACCTTCAAAAAAGGAAATATGGTGTTGGAATGAGGATGTCCAAAAAGGAATTAAGGCTATTAAAGATATATAGGAAATTACTTAAGTGTCAAGATAAAGATCCTTATAATCAATATAGAGAAGCTAGAACGAAAGCAAGAAAAGTTGTTAGTTGAAGCTAAAACAAACTTCATGAAAGATTTATGTACAAAGTTAGCAAACAAGAGATGACAAATAATATATTTACAGTGCAAGCAAAATTAATAGATAAAAATAAACTAGATCTAAGTCATGTAAGATGTATTAAGGATAAAAACAAAAAAGTTTTAAAGCGCAAAGCATGGTTTAAGGAGAGATGGAGAAGTTACTTCAACAATTTATTTAATGATGACCAAATTGATAACATAATTTGTGAAAACCCACATAAAGAAAGGAATGTAAATTATATATGCAATCTTAGGATCTCGAAAAGCTAAAGAGATATTGAAAAAGATGAATACGAAAATCATATGGTTCAGATGAAATACCCATATAGGTTTTAAAATACTTAGGAGAAATTGGATTAAGTTGGTTATAAAAGCTTTTAAACGAATTTTAAAAGATCAAAGATTCAAAACGAGTGCCAACGAAATTGAGATGAAGCACTTTTATACCAATCTTCATAAATAAATGAGACATTCAAGGTTAATTTTACAATCGAATAATTGAACTTATGAGTCATGGTATAAAACTTTATAAAAGGACAATTGACAATGGGCTAAGGAAAAATAACACTATTAGAGAATCAATTTGGATTCATGCTGAAGGTAGACTATATAGGTGATTTTCCTAGTAAGAAGATTGATGAAAAATCATGAGGGCCGCTAAGGGCACCCCACCATTTAATGAAGGCACCCAAAGTTTTTGTAAAAATTTCAGCAAAAGTGGAAAATACCATTTTGCCCTTGTATATATATTGATTCAAACCCCACAAATCATTTTGACAAAGAAAAAGGGCACCCACCACCAAGCTTGAACCACAAAGCCACATTGCGTTTGGCGAGCGTTTATCGATTCTTGCGGATTGACATCATCCGACGACGATGTAACAATGTTTGACAACCATATGATGGTTTCTTAGAAACTGTTTAGTTAGGTAAACTGTGAAAATGATGATTTGTTTGTCAACGTAGGGTTTGGTAATTTCCTCAAATCCGAACTTGTTTCCACTATATAATGGAGGATTGTATCGCTACGGTGCAAAGAGGAGGTTGAACTTGAGGTAATTTTGCGAATTTATTGTGTTTTTTATGAGGTTATCCGAAGTTTCGTCGATGTGCGAGATTGTTTCGGCCTCGCAGACCGAGATATATTGAAATGTCTCGGTCATAGAGGACCGAGCCTACTCTAACCCTTCGCCGAGTGTACAACCGAGAGTAGGAGAAAATTCTCGGTTGTACACCACCGACGCCACATTACCTATCACTAATTGTAGCTCTCGTTATGTCTCGGTCGAGATAAGCGAAGTATTCTCGGCCATGCGTAACCGAGACATCTTGTGAACTCTTCCGCCTTCGTGGCCGAGATCGCGAGTTCCCAAAAATTTAGCTTCTGTCTCGGCCATGCTTGGCGAGACAAGCTTAACACGATCTCAGCTGTGTGGCCGAGAACCGCGATTTCCCAATTTTTTACCATTCTACAAACCGCCACACACACATTACAACTACTATACCAAATGTAACTTAATTATACTATAAACGTAACTTCAAACGATCGATTTCGCGCAAAATTTGTGTGTTCGACGATGTTCAACCGAACCCTAACTTGGAGACGAAATCGGCTCACACCACGACCCTACGAACTGCAAAAAATCCGTAAACCGAAGGAGAAACACAAGGCGAGACACGGGAGACACGATTTCGGAGATTCCTCTCATTTGGTCGGTTCACACAAAACGGGTTCTTGGAGTCCAAAGCGGAGAAGATGGTCTTTGGGGGTGGTGGGGTGCGAGATGGATTTCCACGAGGGTAGTTTAGGTATTTCGGGTCTAATTTTTGGGTGCCCTGTAAATCGGTTTGTGCCCACATTAACTGGGTGCCTTCATTAAATGGTGGGGTGCCCTTAGCGGCCCTCAAAATCATAGATAAAAAATGATCTTCATATGATATTGTAGATTTACAAAAAGCATATGATTATAAAGATGTTCTTTATTGGTTTCTAGAAAGAAAAGGATTGGATGCTAAGTACAAACACTATTAAAGATATGTAAGAAGGACTACTAACAAGTATAGACATTTGGAGGAACCATGAAAGAATTTCTCATTACAATATAACTATATCAAGGATCGACTTTAAGCTTATATCTTTTTAATTAAGTTATAGATGAAATAAGTAGGCACATTAAACATGATATTTTATGGTGTATGTTATTTACAAATGATATTTTCTTAATAGATGAAAAAAGAGACGGAGCGAATAGAAAATTAAAACTTGGAGAAATACATTAAAATCTAAAAGCTTTAAGTTAAGTAGGATGAAGACCTCACACATGCACTATGAGTTTCAAATATTAGGCATCAAGA
This sequence comes from Stephania cephalantha, assembly GCA_039657325.1. Taxonomy (NCBI): domain Eukaryota; kingdom Viridiplantae; phylum Streptophyta; class Magnoliopsida; order Ranunculales; family Menispermaceae; genus Stephania; species Stephania cephalantha. Next base: position 47,058,661 of record CM077571.1, read on the forward strand.
TGAATAAAGTGATAAAACTAGGGGAAGAAGAAGTTTCTAAGCTGAACCTCTTTAGATATACATACATATATATATATATATATTATCAAATACATAATAATGACAATATTGAAAACGGTGTTTCACATAGAATTCAAGCTCGATGGAAGAAATAGAGGAGCATAACATGTAAATAAAGATCACTTATAGGGAAGTCAAGGAGACTGGTGGATACTATTATTTGAAAGAGAGTCAATATTGCTAGCCTTCCAGAAAGAAAATGAATCAGAGAGGAACATAAAGTTTAAGTTGTGGTGCACTAACATAAGTAGAAAACACAAAGGTGTAAGAAATCTTATGGATAATGGATACAAGTATAGGGTCATAAAGGTTAAGAGAATGAGAGATATATTTATGTTAGTTAAATTAGTTATTGGAGAAAAAAATAACACAATTAGCGCCTATGCACCACAAGTAGGATTAAATGAGAGCATCATAGACAAATTTTAAGATGATTAGGATGAACTTGTGCAAGATATACCGTTAGAAGAAAGGTTTTTATTTTCATGGAATTTAAATGGGCATGCAGGGCAAGCTAATGATGGACTCAAAAGAGTTCACGGAGGGTAAGATTATGATAATAGAAATGAAGAATGTTAATCCACATTAGAATTTGCTTAGCATACGATCTTGTCTTAGATAATAATAGTTTTAGGATTTTGCCAAAAAAAAAGTTTTAGGAAAAAAGATTCACACTTGATTACTTTAAGTAGAGATATAACAAGAGTCAAATAGATTTTGTTTTAACTAGAAAATAGATAAAACAATATGTAGAGACTAGAAAGCAACACCTAGTGAAGCATTTACTACCTACCATATGTTAGTAGTAGGTGATACTAAGCTAAAACAATGACTTAATAAGAATAAAATAGGCATATTCTAGAATAAAGTGGTAGAACCTAAAAAGCAAAAAACAATTAGAGTTTTGGGAAAAATTTACTTAAGGAAAATGTCTGGGACTTTGACGTATATGCCAATAGGATGTGGCTGGAAATTTGGAGTTGCATAAGAAAATTAGTATTTAACATGTTAGGTATCTAAATGGTTAGGACTTCCAAAGAAGGAAACACGGTGGTGGAATAAGAATGTCCAAAAAGGAATTAACACAAAGAGTGGTATATAAGAATAAGAAATTACCTAAGTGTCAAGATGAAGATACATATAATCAATATAGAGAAACAAGAAAGAAAGCTAGAAGAATTGTTAGTGAAGCTAAAACAAACTTCATAAAAGATTTATTATTAAGCGATAAAAATAAACTAGATCTAGGTCATGTAAGATATATTAAGGACAAAAATAAAAGTTTTTAAAGAGCGAAGTGTGCATTAAGAAGAGATGGATAAACTACTTCAAAAATTTATTTAATGATAACAAGATAATGTCATAATAGGTGAAAACACACACAAAGAAAGGAATGTAAATTATACATGAAATTTCAGGATCTCGAAAGTTAAAGAGATATCGAAAAAGATGAAATAGGAAAATTATGTGATCTATTTGAAGTGCCCATAGAGATTTTGAAATACTTAGGAGAAATTGGATTGACTTGGTTAACAAAACTTTAAGATCAAAATGAATGCCAACGGAATGGAGAAGAAACACTCTTCTATCAATCTTTAAAAACAAAGGAGAAATTCAAGGTTGTTTAGACAATCTAGTAACTATAAAACTTTAAGAGAGGATAATTGACTATAAGCTAAGAAGAGAAACAACAATATCAAAAAATCAATTTGGCTTCGGGTAAGGAAGGAACACTATAAATATGATGGAGAGGTGAAGGCTGCTAGATTATCAAGGGATTAAGGTAATCCAGGCCATTCAGATGCCCTAATTGAGTGGGGTCTGACAATGTTGGTAGCAGAGCCTAAGTTATGCTCAATTGAGGATAAAACTTTGGTTGCGAAGCAAGGGTAATTCAGCGCGATTAATTGGGAAGTAATGTGATGGAACGGTGTTAAAAAGTTTAAAAATTTTATTAGTATGTTATAATTGTGTTGTAGGTATGGATTATCGCTAGATATGCGATTGGAAATTTATTCTTCTTGTCCGTTCGATACTTAACTCGTAAGATATGACGAGTAAGTTTAGAAATGGATAATTAAAAGAGACAATAAGCTTGAAAAATGAAACTGAGCATAAATTAATGTGAAATAGACTTGTGAAGTCCGAATTCACAAAGGTGTTGTAAGTAGTTTGGTATTAATATCTGATGAAAGTGCTAGTTATGAAATCATTAGATAATTAGTTGAAAGGGAAGTCCAAATGATTCATGTACGTAACTACTGAACATGGATTTCTTGGAAATTGAAAGTATTGAACTATTATAATTTTTAAACACTCAAAAAAACATTTAAATAGACCTAAATTAATTTTCAAGCGATTGAGAATCATTTGAAAAACGTAATATATGAAATTGATACTTTTTTGAAGCACAAGATATGAATTACCTTGAGTTTTACATAAGGTTAGTACCGATTGCATGGTTAACTCAAGAAGACCTATTCTATAAAAAATTGATTTAATATATAACAAATTTAGAATTTTTTTGAACGATTCTTAAATGAAAGGAAAAAGGAGACATGTAGTTATCGAAAACAAAAAAATGAAAATTGATTAGACAAATTGAATCTTGACTTGGAAATCATAATGGGATTGTGATAGAATTAGTGAAGTTGCCTAAGTCGATTTCTAAAAAAATAAAATAAAATACTTTGAAGTAACGTATTGTCTCCTTTTCGAAACAAAATGTCAAGTGAAAAATGGAATATAACCATATTTTAAAATAATCAAACGACTTCTATATATAAGTAATGAAAAATTTGCTTAATACACCGTCTCCTCTCTCTCTCGATTACCAGTTCCCTCCCTCACGTTTCTCTCTCGTCACCCTCTCTGCTCTCCTTATTTCTCTCGGCCAATAAAGAACATGAGAATCGATTCAGTGGAGATATATATTTTTTAGGTAAGTACTGAATTTTAGTTGGTTATTTGAATTGATTGATTGTGAAAGTTAGATTTAGTTGGGAGGGCAATGAGGAAGGCATGAGAAATGTTGTCGTTGTTGAAGGTTGTCGTGGGAGATAGTAAACACGATGGAAAGCAGAGAGGAATCTAAACACTGATGAAGTATATTGGATGTTCTCTTCAAAGAATAGTTTTAACTCGAGTGCTTGAAACTACGGTTGAGTAAAGCATTTCTTTGTCTAACACATTTTAAATGATATATTCATTGGTAGCTTAGCAAAATTCCTATTGATCTTCATTGTGGTGCTATTATAAAGTATGTTCTAAAGTTAAGATTAATCCAGTGGCTTTTGTGTTTTGAGATTCTACACTACTCATCATAACTTAGATACATGTCAAAGTGGAGATTAGAAAAACCAATATATTGTACTGGCCTTGGTAATGAACTTTAAAGTTATAAGGTGTGTTGCATTGGGTGGTTGAGTTATCATTAAGGGATGGTTCATTTTTTCTAAATCATTATATTATATCATAACTTCTATTTACTTATGGATAATATGCTTTTATTTGAAGATCACTTTTATTTAAATTTTTTATTATTTAAAGTTAAGATGAATTAGATTGAAATCAGTATATAAAGAATGTAAAGAGAATATAATTGAAGTATTCATTTGTACAGGATAACAAAGTGCTGAGTTAGGGGGCATTTGACAAGTTAATCATTAGACATATTTTATAGTGTAATTTATGTTGATTTTATATATAAATGATGATATTACACTAGGTATTCCTTGTTTTTGTGATTTCAGGATTTGATAAAAAAAAATAAGGAAATGGGAGAAAATAAGGAAGAAGAGCAAAATAGTCAACTAGAGAAGCGGTTCAGCCGTTTCTGAGAAATACAAGATTACGCAGGAAAAGCCACCTAAATCGACAGTAGAGAAGAGCCAATGAATCATCAGAGAATTGGGAATTACACAAGAAGTTGCAAGATGAATCGGTGGAGTACAGAGAGCTAAAACCAGTTATTAATGCAGCGATTTGTGAACGAAGAGGAATCACTGACAAATCGTTGATGTCCTTGACGAGTTTCTTAGATAAGAACAATGAACTTGAGTTTATCTATGATATGTATACTTAGGGAAACTATAAATAAGACCTTATGGCTTCAAAATTAAGTTCTCTCTCTCTCTCTCTCTCTCTCTCTCTCTCTCTCTCTCGGAGCCTTCTATTAGTCATTATTAGTTTTAAAGTTTTTAGATTTTGAATCATTGTTCATTACTTTTGGAGACTCTTTGGAGATTCAAGAGAGATATTTTACATTAATGTCTTTTATTTATTTATTTATCTCAATGTTTATTAATCTAAACAATACTCGGACATGAGTGTAAACTGTTCATCAATTTAGTCATAATATGGAATTTATGTGTTTAATGCTTTAAACCAATCACACGCGTCAATCATAGATTTAATAAGTTATTTTTACGTATTACAACTAATGACTATTTGTATTAAGTGCATAGTGGCCAAAACGTTTCTTAGTATAGAGTATCTAAATCTATGTCTATAATTATTGACAACAATTATAAAATTAATAACTAGGATTAATCTATAGGGCAATATTACCCAAGTGGATGTTCTAGGTTATTGTGTTCTAACTTATTTATTGATTAACATATCCTGATTAATATTTGATTTAGATTAGGTATGACTTTTATTGAGTCTTATTGCTATCGTAATTTCTAGTTTATTGAGTTTTATCCAATAATTTGTTTTATAATTATAAGGATATGGCTTATTTCCATTGAATATATAAAACTCAATAGTTTGCTAAAGGCTATCAACTTATTATGGTTAAAGTTTAATGATTTATGATCATTATATAAATATGATGATTGATTATGATTATGCTTTAATGAAAATGTTTGGATATGATGGTGTACATATCATTGTCTAAGGTGTATAGTTTAGATATTTAATTTATATTGATGATTTGATTGTTTATTTGAATTGCATTAGATTAGTTTATTGAATTTAAATTGTTTATAGTTTGATTATTTTAATTCATTAATTATTTTGTTTTTAGATTGATAGTGTTTAATTCCCGTTTTAATTAGATTAGTTAAATTAAAGCAAATTAAATCCAATAAGACTTTAAGGTACCCTTCTTAAGAGATTTGTAAAATCTCTGTAGAGAAGATATCTCATTTACCACTACTACAAATAATATAAAAACACGAGAAATTATTGTGCACGCTCGACACGTGTCACTTAGTGGCACACTCTTTTACCACTCTCGCCTTTGTGGCACATGAAATGTTCTCTTCCCCACTTTTAATTAAAAAAATAGTTTGATTTTAGAAAGAAAGTATTAAAATGATACTCCTCTACCACAGTGTTATGCCCCTCGAAACACGTTAAATCTCATCCCTAAAATATGTCAATGTAGGCGAGTGTGGTGGGTAAGTGTGTTCTCTAAGTAAGTGTATTCTTTATTTTTGAGCTTATAGTAGCGGAGAAGATGTAGCTTTCCACATGAGAAAATTAAAGTATCAAGTCTCATAACTTAGATAATATGTTAGCATCCATACCGTGAACCGGTGGTCTGACAGACCCAAACCGTTTCCTGAGGCGTCTGGTCACACCATCGACCCCAAAAATGTTCCAGACCTACTCGTCAGTTCTTTTTATTGTTACGTTAAATTCGAGTGTGTGCGGAATTCGGTGAACATATAATAAAATATTGAAAAGTAAACGGGAACTTAAGTGGGGAAAACACATGTCATATCATCAGTATCGTAAATCCAAGTCGAGGAACATGTCCAAAAGTATGTTATAATTCATACATGAACAAAAATGTTAGTTTCGTATATAAAACGAAATATATATACAAAAGAGATCACTCATACAGTGAAGATCAGGGCAGTCTGAAGTCGTCATCTCACTAGTGCACCTTGCCCTTTTCTCGATCACTAGAGGATGGATCTGGGTTTCAACAAGCCCGGTAAGTGAACAACAGGGTTTTGTAAAAGTTATCGCATAGTGTAATTCAACAAGGAATAATATAAGTAAATTGCAGGAACTAAACCTGATTCAGTCCTTTTTCTAGTATGAACAGGCGGTTCCTAAAAAGCCTATATGCATGGACCTATCCTGAATCTCGTCAACCTGGCGGCGTTCAGCATCGACGATCAAGGGAGGTCCCATCCTGCAACTTCGTGAACCCAAACAACACCGATGTACTTTAACCTCATCGTAGGAAAGGTCGTTGAACGGAAAACAGGCTCCAATTGTTGTACTAGTTGGATAGGAAGAATCTTCGCCATCAAAGGCGACTCATCTAATACTCGAAGATGGCTCCCAATGGTCCAAATGTCTAGATGCATGGCCACAGGTAATTATGATGTACTGCACATCTAATTATGCAATTTCGGTATGATGCGTAATAAAGTTTATGAATTCTCAGTGTTCACAAACCTCGCTTGTGGCATGCCGAAGCCCGACTGCGCATCTCTTACCTCGACACTTGTTCTCTCAGTTCTTGGTATCATTTCGTATTAGTTTAGGCATGTTAGCTAACAACTTTTATTGAGGTTGCTTTCAGCGATCTTTGAGTCTGTTAAATTATAACATTTAGTATACTTCAAATAATAACATTTAGCATGATTTAAAATACTTACATTTGAACATTGAGCAAACTCAAACTAAGTCAAACAATCTTAATCTAAATAAGCAAGCTCAAAAATCCATAATGATCTTTTTTCTATTGAGCAAGCTCAAAACTATAACAATCTTAATATCATCGAGCACATTAGAAATTTATCCTCTTTTGAGTTTGCTCACTTGCACAAAATGAATTTTATGAAACTTTAAAGCTTTTCGATTCTTGAGTCTAAGAATACTCAAATCACTTCAAACTCGGTCCATTTGGCTTAAAAACAACTCCATTAAGTTCCAATATCATCAAGCAATCATTTATACTCAAATTCCATGTAATATATATTCAATTTCCATTAAGTAAAGTTACTATTCATCTTCTTCTTCACATAATACAACTCAACGATCATAAAAAATCTCCACAACGATCCCAACAAGGGGTTTTCACTAATTAAGGGTGATCTACTCTCACTACAAAAAAATACTAAATTAGAAACGGAATAGAAAGGGAATAGCAGTAGAACAGAGACGGATTAGCAACGGAATAGTAACGGAAAGACAATTAGAGATGGATTAGCAACGGAATTAATTTCGTTTGTAAAATCGTCGTTGCTAAATATTTTGCAATGGAAATTATTTTCCATCTCTTAATAGAGACGGATTAGAGATGAAAATAGCACTGAAAAAATCGTTTTAAACTTGCATTCCGTTGTTATTCTGTTGCTAATTCCATTGCTAAGTAGCAATGGAATAGCAATGGAATTCAAGATTTTCGTTGCTAAGTACTAACGGAATAGCAACGGTCTTCAAGTTTTTCGTTGCTATTTTGTTGCTAATTAGAAACGGAGTAGAAACGGTATTCAAGGGTTCCGTTGCTATTCCATTGCTAATTAGCAACGGAATAGCAACGAAATGCAAGTCATAAACCCAAAATATATGCTTGATGTCCGTTGCTATTCCTTTGCTATTCCATTTGTATGTGCAGAATTCTTTTTTCATTGCATTTTGTTACAGCATGGTTCTTCTAAACAACAAAACCTGCAGATAGCCTTCTCCAACGCCCTGCACCCCCTTCAACGACTCCTTGGGGTGCTATAACATCTTTTAAAACCAAATTTCATAGCATTCATTCACACAAAATATCAAATATTATATACTAAATTAAACCCAAAAAATAGAATTCTATCTCAATATGCACAAAAAGTTGTTTTAGTTTTACTCACAAACCCAAAAACTATTTTTACAAACTAAAATACCTAACTTTCGTTACCAAAGTGCTCGTCATCCTGCCAATCATGGTTTTCCTCATCATCATCGTCAGGCTACTACTGTGGTGAACGAGCGAGATCCATCCCAACCTGCTGATGATGCTCTTGAGGTGGTGGCGGCGGTGGTGGTAGTGGTGGTGCCTGAAAGGTGCTTGCTCCGAAAACCATGCGCATACCCAACTGGCTCTGCACGAAAGCCTCGAACTGTGCAAGCCTTTGAACAACTGCATCAAGCTCTGAATGCTGCCCCATCGGCTCCCAGGACATACTGGCACCAGGATCTTCATATCTCCTCTTCCTCCAAGCAAGTGACCCGATCCCATAAACACGCCCTTCTGAGCACTCTCTTACCACATCGTAGTAGAGTTACTTCTCATCAATCGATCAGTCCGTGTAGCCTGAGTTTGCTCCTCACACCTCCTCACGAGCTATGCCTGCATGATAACAAAGACGTCAAAGAAAAAATGAAAATAAATCATTGAGAAAATGAAAAAAAGTTAAATAGCCCAAAATGATTTATAATGCTTGAAAATAGCAAAAGTCAATGTAAGAAAAGAAGCAAGTAACTAATAGATAATTAAGAAACAAGAAATTATTGGATATCTTCCCTTCAATCATGTGCACACTAAGATATTTGAAATTGAGAATGTCGAAAAGGACTTAAAAGTGTTTTTTCTCTTACTAGGGTGGATAGTGAGAATGCAAATGGAAGAAGGTTTGGAGATTTTTCAACATTTGAAGATCATCATGAAGTGAAGAGCTTCGAAAGCATTTTTAATGAACAAGAGGGTGTGATATGGAAAAATATAGTAGATAGCTTCATTTAATAGAGTACATGAAAATGATTCTCATTAGAAGTTATGGCAATTGAATAATTTACATGCATATATAAATCTCATTATAGGACCCTCATATATAAGCAAAGAGATGAGCTTCTCATAAGTAGTACTCTAAGCTAATGTTGCACCTACAAATATGATATAAGTGGAAGAGATAGAACACAAGCCTCTGTAGAAGAAAGGATTTGCATGAAAAAAACATTAAATTAAGCTTAAGTTGATCGTGTTTGTTTACTACAATGAAAAAATAAAGATCGAGTGTCTTATGCGACAAATCCGTTTGTTTACTATAATATAATGTTTACAAATCCGTTGTTTTAATCCTATGCGACAAAAGCATACAATCAAACACACATATTTAACTATGAATGAGATTTTCTTGATCCCCACTTAATGTTGATGATTTTGTTAAAGTTTGCTTCACTTCGCTCTAATCCTAGGAAACAAAAGCACTTTCTCAAGATACCTTAAATATTTTTCAAAAATAAATCACCAAGAACATGCATGGTCCATAGAGCTTTGATAGGAACATCAAACAAGAAATGGTCCGTAACAAAATTCATGTAAAAAAAGATGCAAGTAATTGATAGCTAATTAAGAAGCAAGTATAATCATAACATTTATTTATAAGCAATTATAAATTTTATATTAACAAGACACATACATCAAACCGTGCTTGATCTGTTATCAATGAATGTCACTCCATCATGATCTTTCGTATGAACATGAAGGAAGACATCATTAGGAGTAACCTCATCATCTTCATCCCTATCTAGAGCCTACACATACACACAAAAGAACAAAGTTAACAACATATTAAGTCGAGACAAACTTATAAGTTTTAAGGAAACATCAAATAACAATGACACTTACTAATACATCTTCATAAGTCCAAAAAGACCATGCGCCACCAGTGTGCTTCGAAGGGCTTGTATCAGGGTCGCCTGTTTCATTTTTTCTGTTCTTTGAAGCCTTCTCATACCTAGCCTTGAAATCTGCGGATGCCCAATACTCACAATATCTATTCTATGCCTCATTAGTGATAACATTCGGCCTCACGCCAAGGGCTCGGAGCTCGTGCATCAATGTGCCATACCTAACACATGCCTTTGAATCATAGGCATTTCTCACGATTGCCTCATCAATCGATGGGTCCCATCTAAGTATGGTTGAAAAAGATGAAAATAGTTAATTATTAATTTTTCATACAAATAACATATTTAATCATTTATTCAATCGTTTAGTGTCATTTACTTACTTGCCATCTCTCCCAATATATATCCTTTTGATGATCAGGTAGTGACTTCCAACAGTACCCCTAAAAAATCATCCCCTGCTTGAAGATTTTGTTCATCCTCCTAGCATAGATTTCTGAAGGATGTAAAACCCAACGGTTTTCCCTATTCATTTTCAACTTGATGAAGTTAGTCAAATGTTCTTCTTGCTCTACTTCTAATTAGGGTACGTATAATTAATTAGTCATTTGTAATGGAATTATAACTTACCCGACAGACTCAATAATAATGGGAAATCGAACAATATGGGGCTTAGCTCCTCCTCCCTCCCGAGGTGATGTTGAGGAGTCGCGGAAGGGGACCGCGAGGAGGCGCGGGGAGCTCCATTACGCCTTAGAGGTGCTAAATCGTGGGCTCCCATGACCTCGTGGGACCCACCAAATGGTGCGGGTGATGCGGTGGAAGGTGGGAGCAGATATAGTAGGCGATGGACTGCCATGTCGGGACGAACAAACGAAATGATTAGAATGTGACGATGGGGTGTGATTGGATGATGACGTGCTCGTCGGTGAAATCGTAGGAGAATGTGTCATCAAAATCAGCCTCGTTGATCACGACGATGAAATAGTGTCGAGACCTCGGTCGGACGACCGTGTACCAGAAACGATGGATCCCGTCTGACCCCTCGTAGTGATCCTTTATCTCCTGATGCGATTCCGGATGGGCCTCAACTTCTCGATGGTCTTCTACCTCGTGCTGCGGGAGCGCATCTTCCACCACCTCATGTCGAATGTAGACTGTCTAGGTCACCATCTATCGGAATCCTGTCTGGGGGTCTCCGTGTCATGCGTACTAAAATATGTCACGTATAATCGTAAATAATTTGAGTTAAAAAGAATCGACATAAACGTCTAAATACAAGTAAATAAACAAACGTCACTAACGTCAAAATATAAGTAAATAAACATACGTCAGTCGCTATTGTCTATTTCAAATTCATTTTCACAACTACAATCTGACACCTGATCTTCCTCGTCATCATTACTATCATCTGGTACAATAATCATGTTAGAACTTTTGGATTCACTATCAATCCAATATCATTTGTTAGGTCAAGTGACAACGTACGTGGTTGGTTCGTCCGCTTGGAATGTCGTATCTGTCGAACAAACAATTCCATCTTCGACAACGGTTCCCTCATCAGTGAACTTTGGCTGACAACGAAAAACAACTAACCATTCTTTTCATTCATGCTTCATAGCAGGGTATGGAATATAGAAGACCTGACAAGCTTACATTGCCAAAATGAAAGGCTCGTATTTGTTATACCGTCGAGTTCGATGAACCTCGACCAACTTAAGTGAAGGGTGAGTCCTTACCCCCGCAGGCTATGTGGGGTCAAACCATTCACATTTGAAAAACACAGTGCACTTAAAGCCATTGTATTCAATCTGGATAACTTCTTGTAGTCTTCCGTAGAAATCGTGGGACACATCAGCATAGTTGGAGCCTTTCACACAAACCCCATTGTTTTGTGTCGTTCTATTAGCACCATACACCATGGTGTGAAATTTATATCCATTAACAACATATTTCGGGTATACGACACAAGATCGTATAGGACCGATTGCAAGATGACGAATTAAATCATTTGTGATGTTATGTCGTGCCTCGTTTACAAACACACAATGATTATATGACAACGTCATGAGATAAAAGAAAAGCTTTCACGATAATAGAATTTAACATTACTTATGTTTGGAACCACTTAGCAAAATTCTCGCTTTCGATATTATAATCGATGTCCGTCTCTTCCCGTCCGACATATGTAATTCGTCGATGAAGATGCTACGTTTCATACTCGTTTGTTAGAAGAAAAAAAAACCAAATATGTTAAAGTAAGAGCATAATCAAGAAATTGACTTGTTAGAGTGACTTACGAGATGTATGGCGCGACTTCAGGACAATTTAGTAAGATGTTTATGTGAGTAGCATCGTACTCCTGTTCCGTTAGGAATCTTTCTTTTCTGGTACCAAGGGTACGTCTTGGGTGAGTAAAAATGGAGAAGTCACCGACAAAATAAGGATTGGGACCGACACCATCATCGCCATTGCGTTGACCTCGATTGTGCAAGGTGGTAATGTGGTCTTTAAAATAATAAGAACAAAACGAAGTTGTTTCCTCCACCAAATATGCATTGCACATCGATCCTTCAACCGTCACTTTATTTCGCACATTTTTTTCAAGTGCTTAAGGTACCTAAGGAATTCATGTTGATCATTAACAATAGTTTGAGTATTGACGAACGACATAATCGGTCAATTTGTAATTAAGAATGAGCGAAATTACCTCCCAAACGGGTACATCCAGCGAAATTGTACTGGGTCAGCAAGACAAGGTAAGTGGATTGGCATGTGTCCCATCGAGTCGAAGAAACTTAGAGGAAATATTTTTTCCAGTTTACAAATTATTATAGGTATTTCGGACTCTAAATGAGCCATATCCTGGATGGTTACACTTTTAGCCGTCAAGTGATCGAAAATATAGACTAAGCTCGCTAATGACGACCCAAACATCATCTCGGAAGAATTTCTAGAAATGCAATCGAATTAGTATTTGCATGAAAACATGACAATCACTACTCTTCATCCCAAATAATTTTTGGCCCTTTTGGTCTACGTAACGCTCAAAATTAGAAGTATATCCGTCAAGAAAATGCAAAGATCGGACCCACTCGCATAATTTTTGTTTCTTAGGGTTATCAAGAGCGTAGCATGGTAGTGGATACTTCATTGACACTTCATCCATATATAGAGAAGGTCGGTGAAAAAGTTTCCGAACATCTTGTCTTGACTTCACATCATCCTTAGTTTTCCCGACACACTCATAATAGTGTTGAATATGTTGTCGAACACATTTTTTTCTATGTACATTACATCCAAATTGTGTATGATCAAATTCGTCTTCCAATACGGCAAATCCCTGAAGATGCTCCATTTCCTCCATCCCGAACCCTTAGCAATCTCTGCATTTTTTGCATCAACGCTTATTTTCGTCACTTTCATTAATCTTAAGGCCTTGATTTCCATCAAAATGTCTTCGACGGATCGTATGAATGGAGGCTCGTCATTTATCACTGTTTTCCCTCTCAGACATCTTTTTTGTCTTTCCTAAGATTAGAGTTTTGAGGCAAAAATCGACGATGATAGTCAAACCATGAAGTTTTCCTACCGTGGCGAAGTTGAAATTCTTATGTATCATCCATACAGTATGGACAAACCATTTTTCCGTGTGTGCTCCAACCTGACAACATGTTATATGCGGGAAAGTCACTTATTATCTATAATAGAGCTGCTCGCATCTGGAAATTTGATTTTGTCGAAACAATACGTCTTGAAACCATTGTGCCATAAATCTTGTAGCTCTATCAAAAGCGATTGCAAGAATACATCTTTTTTCTGGATAGGGTTGGTCGGTCCGGGAACGATAATCGTCAAGAACATAAATTCTTCTTTCATGCACATCGACGGTGGAACGTAGTATGGAGTCAAAATCACGAGCCACGAAGAGTAAGGCCTCCTATTTAACCCAAATGGTTGAAAACCATCCGTGTAGAGCCCCAAACGAACATTTTGAATCTCTGTGATGAACTCTTTACTCACTTCATTAAAATGACGCCATGCCATCGAGTTCGAACAATGTTTCATAACATCGCTTGGGGACACATGTTCCCAAAGTGCAAACGCATATGTCTAGTCTGTTAATTCGGAAGCAAACAAACGTTGCAATCGAGGGCCTAAGTGAAAGTAATACATTTGTTTGCAAGGCCTTGTTTTTGTGTTCCTACCGCGACTACATCATTGTGCATGTACCGAGAATGCCCACAAATTTTGCACGATGTTAAATCATACACTAATTTTCACAACAATCTATCCATGGCGGTAGACCCAATCCTCGCATAACTCGTTTTGTTGAGTAAAACTATCGACTAATGTATTGTGGCAACGCTTCCTTAATGAATTGGATGAACTCATCGTAACAAAGCGTTCAAAGATGTGATGCGACGATTTTAGAGAAAGCAATATAGCCATGGCAGACAATTTTGTCATGTTTGCAAAACTCGGCCACAATTGCTCGTTACTAGCATCAATCATGTCGTGTAATTGTTGTGCTTGGGGGTTGGGCCCCTCTTCCATGTGATTCCAATTAAAACTAGGCCCCGTCACATTATGTATCATCTCTTGGTAAGTCGACTATGGTTGACCAATAACAATGTCGATTTCGTCTTCGTAATTGTTTTCGAAATCATAGAAAGTGGATGTCGTATTCTGACATTTTTCTCACCGTGTTCGTACCAATAATAGTATCCAAGAACGAACCCGTACCTACATATGTGATACTCTATAGTTTGAACGTCTAAGTAGGGTTGAAGTCGGCATTTATTGCGATTACATGGGCACCTAATCCTACCCTCATAGTGATAAGTGGTACAATTTGCCTTCGCGAATTCTATGAATTCCTTTACCCTTACAACAAACTCCCTTCGAATAAACCTGTTATCGAGGCGGTTGTACATCAACTCTCTATTCACTGTCGACATTCCCTACAAAATACGATGACTTAATTTAAATGCAAATGTCGACAATTCAATTTTTATAATTGTAGGACTAATCAATGCCTTAAAATACATTTATAAAATGTTTGTGTAAGGTTTATTGTAATGTCTTTAGCTAGACCATGAATATATGTTACTTCTACAAAAATTTCGACAGAGTTTCCTTTATAACATAGAATACCAAAAAATCGAACCTAGTAAACATCATTGGTACAATGCCTAAAGGTCTCACATCTCCCAAACATTTCACAATATCATGTAAACATGAATTAAAAGGCTTAGGAGTGACACAAAATTTGTAGGAACTAAATTCTAATTGCAATAATAAAATAAATATATAGCTAAACATTGATCCTTACGATAACTCAATTAATTCGGGCTTTTATTGATTAAATAATACTTGTTAGGAAACATGAACATCATAGTAATATTAGTGAAGACATTAAAAATAAGAACAAATAACCACATAGCCCAACTAAGTTTTTTGACAGGAACACATATATAGCCCAACAATTAAATTTATGTATATATCTCTTAAAGTGTCTATAGATTTTATATAGTTCAATATTCACCACCAAGGTGTTGTTCGAGCTTTATTTATTTTTGAGGTTAGGGCTTAGGGTTTTTAATTGTTATATTATCCAAGTGTCTATAGATTTTATTTAGTTCATTATTCATCCATCAAAGTGAGTTTGATAGAATTAGTGGTAAGACTAAGGGTGTAGCTGTTGTTCAACGGAAAAAAAATTTTAGATTTTTTTAAGTGGGTTTGGGATTACATTTATGTGATTGAAATTCAAGCGTTATGGGTTGTTAATCCAAGTTTTCTAGATTTGCTTTCTAGGGTTCTATCGGGATTAAAGGTCTATTAATCTAATCTAATTTCTCTAATCTCTCTGTCAATCCCACTGTGTTGTTTTTTTAGAATCAATGGTGGGTCACATGACTATAAAACAACGCTCAAATTGGTAGGTTGTGGGTGTTTGGGGCTTTTTCAAAATAGATTGTTTATTGGGTATCAAGAAGTTATACTTATTAAGTGACACACAACACATAAAAATGTATATGTGAAAAATGTAGGAATGGTTAAAGTTTGTACCTGACAGGAGAATTCAGAAGAAAATGAGTGGGGTTTGAGTCCAACTAAGATGTTGAATAGGTCACTCCCAATTACGAATGATTTCGAAAAGTCAGGATGATCGCCTTCACTACCTAAAAAAACCAAAACCAAGTTTAAGAATTAGGCGAAAACACACCATAGAAACATGCAAATGACAAGAGAATTCTAGGGATGATTGTAAGATAGTGGTGCTAGCTTGTATATAATTTGCAAGATGGGATGAAACATCTATAAACTATAAACTAAGTTATATATGTAAATGAATTTTTACAAGTTCATAAATTTTAAAAGGCAAAAATAAAAAGATTTTAAAGTTTCATAAACTTTCCTTTCCTCTTTGAGACCTCCATACACAAGAATCTATTCAACAAACCACAAAAGTCCTTTAAAGCACACATCTAAACAAACCAAGAAAACCCAACAAAAACTAACTTTGTTAAACATTGTTGAACAAACCCATCTCTCAAAGTCTCTCATAAATCAATAAAAAACATTCACTCAATCAAGTTTTGATTCAATTTTATTAACAACGTGTTTGTATAGCAAATATGGGCTTTATAAATTCATAATGTGTTCAACAATGTTACCCTTAATTCTTCACAAATCAATCTAATAGAATGACAAAAATACACATTACAAGAAAATCTACTCAAAACAATCTAAAAGAATGACAAAAAGATACACTAAAAGGAAATTAAATCCGTTACAATGGGTGTTTAAACCTACTAATAAAACCAACATTGGGCAAAATAACATAGATCTCTTTTTCTTTGCCTTAAACCAATTAGGTTAGGATTCAATAAGAACGCCAAACATAGATATCATTTTCTTTGTATTCCAATTCTATTGACTGTTGTTGCTCTATTGTCATTACTACAACCAATTTTTACAGCTCCAGTCTAAGAAAATACACAAACACACGCATAACATGTGAAGAAAGTAAACTATTCCAGTTTATAGGAAAACTAAAACAATGGAAATATAAATGAAGAAGAGAAAAAAGGAAGTATTAGGAATACCTTGGCGGATAAAAACTCCCCAAACAAGAAGAATCCTGCTAGACCTGAAGATAGGAAATTTTCTGCAAAGTCTGCGGCTGTAGCTTGGAGGACGAAAGAGCTTTCAGGGTTTGAACATGGCAAAGCCACATAATCACATTGAAGAGTACCACCGAAGCATATTTCGCAATCTGCAATTATCAACATCAACGTTGTTAGATGGGAGAAAAGAACTAATGCATCCAATATGTTGATGCAAACAACCTTGCCAATTGAATGATTAACAGAATGTAATGCCAAAGATCTCTACTTTATCTGATAAATTTCTTGATTGCCAACTATGGAACATTACTTATGTTACATCCATCGAATGGAGTAGAAGAGTTTGATCCATGTATCATACCCCGACTAATTTGGGATTGAGAACTAGTTAGCTAAGACAACAAGATCAATGCATATTTGTGACGGCCCCAGTTTCCCACAAACTGGGGCCCGCCCGGCCTAAGCCCACGTGGACCCCTGAGCCAGTCTCGCAACGTCAACACAGACCTAATCAGCCTTCTAATCCATTATTATAACTAAATTCAAACTTTTAAGTTGAGTTATTAATATTTTTCAAGTTTTACAATTTAGCGGAAGCAATTACTACATTAAATAACTCAACAATAATGTTAAAAGAGTTGGACAACCTAATTGTGGAACCCCGCATAAATATATCATCAGATGAGAGTAAATACAAGATATACAAAAGATTCACCTAGCTATGGAGCCTTCCCCTTCTTTGGACAGTAGATCTCGCACTCAATCAACTCAAGAATGACGAGCCCGGGTAAGTAACGCCGATAGGACATATATAAAACATTGCGAAATAACTAAATCACTCGAATTCATGCAAATAGAAAGAAATGAACACGTAAGGCATGAATATAAAAGACTGTAAACAAATCAATCAATAAGTGAGGCCGAATAGCAAGGAGTCCCGACCAAAAGGTCGTTGAGTCGCTGCAAAAGCCCAGCAGACTCGGGTTCAGGACGAGACACTGCCTACCAGCCCTAACCCTTGCGACTATGAGATATCCACAGACCTGGATAGGTGCCCCCAACGTACACTCAATTGGAAGATATCAACGGCGTCCAGATAAGAGCTCATATCACAGATAAACAGTACCATGACTCACTTGCCAATGGACCACTCAACCAATAGCATTTTCAAGGATAGATATCAAAGCAATGAACAACAATATCAAAGCAATGAAATTACTGTACAATTTCCTAGCTGGTTTACTTACCACGAGAAATCCCAAATCGTCCTCAAAACGTCCCGCTCATGCATCGATATGCGCACCCGACACCCGACTATCCTAAGTCCCTGGTGTCCATTTATACCAATTAAGTTACTTAAGTCATTCAAATCAATATGTTCGCGATAAAACCGCAAAGTTCCATAATAAAGGCCACGAAATCACTCGATGCCAACACCAAAATATGGTTTAGGACCTCACCATGGCCTACGCCTCTCGTCTTCTTCACGAACAATCCATCGTGTTGTCGAGCTTCGTCGAAGTCATGACGCCTTGTCCACTGTAGTTGTGTCTCGTCGGGGATCAATCGATCCAGCAACGTGCCACCGCGCCGTTGCCTTAAGCCGTTCACCGCGCCGCGCCATCGCTCGTCGTCTCCATTACTGCGCGCCGCCATGCGCGCGCCATTCTTGCTGTTGTCGCGGCGCTGCTGCAGTATCGCCGCCGCTGCCTTAGCCGGCGGCATTGCCATTGCTGCTGGCTGGAGCCGTTCCTCCTCGCCGGCGTCCTGGTGGACCGCACCGCTGCTCTTAGTCGTCGTCACAGCCGCGCCACCTCGTCCGCGGTTTCGCCTCAACCGCTTAACGCGATCGCTCGCAAGCCGCGCTGGCGCTGGTTCGTCGTTGCTGCGCCGTATTGCTCCCCTGCGTCGATCCCTTCGATTGGCCATCGCCCGCGAGCTGCCGTCCCTTCTTCTTCTTCCCTTCCCGGCGGCTTCTCTCCCTCTCTCTCTCTCTCTCTACGTCGTCTCTCTCTTCTCTCCTCTCTCTTTCTCTTTTTTCTCTCTCTCTCTCTCTCTTCTCTCTTCTATCCGATTCTTATCCAATTTTTTATTATTTATATTTTTTTCCTTTTTGTTTTCATACTTATCTCATCGATTTATGTCCGAATTAAACCCCGAAAAATACCCTATTTGCGTCAAAAATTGATGAAAAAACCATTGCACTCCGAAACACGGGTACACCGCGTCTAAACCTTAACTTGACCCTAGTTCGCGTCGATTTGGATCCAGATCACGACGAGTGGGTCCCACATACGACCTTGAGATGACATGTGGCATAAGTTAGATTTTTAGGGCTGTTATAGTCTTCCCAACTAATTAGAATTTCGTCCTCGAAATTAAAGCAATTTACAAAGGAATATAGTGTTTTGTAAAGGCCCAAGGCCATACCCGCCCAAGGCCATACCCCCATCTTACTCTGTAGGGCTGGGCTCCTCCGTGACGAGCTGGGCTCCTCCGAGACCTGCAAGCTGTGTAATGCCCTTACACACCTTACACCATCTGTCTCCTCCTCTCCAATATATGCCAGGGCAACATCCTCGAAACATATATATGGGAAAAACTCAAAGGAAAAACATATATGGGACTGTTCATCAATCTCTTTACTCTAGTGGATTTCAAACCCAACTCATCGACCAAGCGACCGAAAATAAAACTATCAAGTTATGGGTAGTAGTCAGATCTGGCTCGGCAACTGCGTGAACCTGCTCCCGGCTCTACTGCGGCTACCCTATGCCCAATCGTGGACACGTACTGGCAAAGTGGCCTGGCTCTCCACACTCCCAACCAGTTTGTTGAGATCCCGATCCAGATAGAACACTCTGTCCCCGTCCATACCTCTGCGCCTCTGACCACTGCCTCTGCCACTTCCCTCAGTCCTCTGATACTGTTGTCGCTAAGAACCTGACGGTGTCGGCAGTTGTGGTGTGCTAATATAACTCTGTACTAGAGCAGATGGTATTGGCGCAATACGCGCTGTAGGAGGCGGAGATGCAACAAACCCCACACTCTGAGCTCGATCACTCGACCTCCACTGTCTAGTTCTCTTCCTCCTCCTATTACCTCCGGGTCTTACATTTGCTGTGCTGGTGATGAAGCTGCGTCTACTGTACCAGTGCGCGTGCTCAGAAAAGTCTCACTGGCCAAACTTCTCTCATATGCCTCCTGCAACGTTCCTAGTGCTTTGGTCACCATCATAGAACCGATCTCACCCAACAGGCCGTTCATGAAGTAGTAAGCCTGGTCAGCGACTGTATCGGTTATGCCTCCGGCATAATCCATCAACCGCAAATATCGACCTATATATTGCATCACTGTCTGGTTAGCCGTCTGTTGGATGTACTAAAACTCGGTCCTCTTCATATTCCTTACCGAGGGAGGGAAATACTCCTGATTGATGCTACGTCACCACACATCAACATCTCCGAACAACGAAGCTGATGAGATGTTCGGCCTCATATGATCTGATGTGGCCAAGACATCGTGGATCTTCTCGTGACTCCGCATAAATTTCTCCGCTGCTCGAGATCCGTACCACCGTGAAACTTCTCCGGTGATATCGCTGAAACTCACGAAACTACCTCGCCTTAGCCGTCACTTGTGTGCTCCCATCAGTGGGCGTGCTCGATGTATCATCCGCCGATGTATCAGGAGTCAATGGTACTCTATCAACCTGAACGTGTACTCCCTCAGGTCTGGTCGGCGATGTAGAAAGCGATGTTGTAGCCTGTGCTTTCAAAAGTCAAAAAATCTCCTGTAGTTGTTGGCCATGTGAAGTGACCAGCTGGGACATCTCATCGAGCCTTTCATGAACGTCAACCGGATCGGTATCACTGATCTCGGGCTGATCGGCTATCGCAATATGAAAGCGATTCTCGATTCAGGACATAGCTATCGATAGTAGTATAATACAACACACAAATATCTCATATATTCCAATTTTTAATTTCCCAACTCTCCTCACTTCCCAACTAAGTCTCTAAGTCAGGATCATAGGGTTCCACTATAAGTTCCAACCGTGTCCTAACTCTATTTTAAATTTGTGTCTTATGTTGGTTATGGGTTAATCAAGAGCTAGATGTAAAACCTTATTCTCTGATATCAACTGTGATGGCCCCAGTTTCCCTCAAACTGGGCCCCGCCCGGCCTAAGCGCACGTGGACCCCCGAGCCAGTCTCGCAAGGTCAACGCAGACCTAGTCAGCCTTCTAATCCATCATTATAAGTAAATTCAAGATTAACCTAGTTGTTAAATAACTTAACAATATTGTTAAAAGAGTTGGACAACCTAATTGTGGAACCCCGCATAAATATATCATCATCAGATGAGAGTAAATACAAGATATACAAAAGATTCACCTAGCTATGGAGCCTTCCCCTTGCTGGACCGTAGATCTGCACTCAGTCAACCCAAGAATGACGAGCCCAGGTAAGTAACGCCAGTAGGACATATATAAAACATTGCGAAATAACTAAATCACTCGAATTCATGCAAATAGAAAGAAATGAACACGTAAGGCATGAATATAAAAGACCGTAAACAAATCAATCAATAAGTGAGGCCGAATAGCAAGGAGTCCCGACCAAAAGGTCGTTGACTCGCGGCAAAAGCCCAGCAGACTCGGGTTCAGGATGAGACACTGCCTACCAGCCCTAACCCTTGCGACTATGAGATATCCACAGACCTGGATAGGTGCCCCAACGTACACTCAATTGGAAGATATCAACGGCGTCTTGATAAGAGCTCAAATCACAGATAAACAGTACCATGACTCACTTGTCAATGGACCACTCAACCAATAGCATTTTCAAGGATAGATATCAAAGCAATGAACAACAATATCAAAGCAATGAAATTACTGTACAATTTCCTAGCTGGTTTACTTACCTCGAGAAATCCCAAATCGTCTTGAAAACGTCCCGCTCATGCCTCGATATGCGGACCCGACACCCGACTATAACCTCCTAAGTCCTTGGTGTCCATTTATACCAATTAAGTTACTTAAGTCATTCAAATCAATATGTTAGCGATTAAAACCGCAAAATTCCATAATAAAGGCCACGAAATCACTTGATGTCAACACCAAAATATGGTTTAGGACCTCACCTTAGCCTACGCCTCTCGTCTTCTTCGCGAGCAATCCATCGTGTCGTCGAGCTTCGTCGAAGTCACGACGCCTTGTCCACTGTCGTTGTGTCTCATCGGGGATCAATTGGTCCGGCAACGCGCCACCGCGCCGTTGCCCCATGCCATTCACCGCGTCGCGCGCTTGTCGTCGTCACCGCATTCTTTGCGCCGCCGCTGCCATGACAGAAGATCCGATCCGTCATTATCGCGCATCGCTTGCCGCGCCGCCGCGCCGCCGCCGCGCGAGAGCCGCCATCGCGCGCTGAATCGCTCCTCTCGCGCCGTCCGGGTGGACCGCGCCGCTTCTCGTAGTCGTCGTCACAGCCGCGCCACTTCGTTCGCGGCTTCGCCTCAACCGCCGCCGTGTTTGCTCACTCGGCCGCGCTGCTGGTTCGTCGCTGCAGCCGCCGCACTGCTCCCCTGCGTCGGTCCCTTCGATGCCCCGTCGCCCGCGAGCCACCGTCCCTTCTTCTTCTTCCCTTCCCAGTGGCTTTTTTTCCCTCTCCGCCGTTTCTCTCTCTCTCTGTCGTCTCTTTCTCTCTCTCTCTTTCCTTCTCTCTCTCCCTCTTCTCTCTCTTCTCTCTTCTCTTTTTCTATTTTTCTCTCTCTCTTCTCTCATCTCTCTTCTATCCGATTCTTATCCGATTTTTTTTATTTATATTTTTTCTTTTTGTTTTCATACTTATCTCCTCGATTTATGTCTGAATTAAACCCCGAAATATACCCCATTTTCGTCAAAAATTGACGAAAATAACATTGCACTCCGAAACACGGGTACACCGCGTCTAAACTTTAACTTGACCCTAGTTCGCGTTGATTTCGATCCAGATCACGACGAGTGTGTCCCACATACGACCCTGAAATGGCACGTGGCACGAGTTAGATTTTTAGGGCCGTTACAATATTCATAGAACAAAATGAAGAAATGTGAAATCTAGAAACAAAGTCCAAATTCCAAATATATCAATAGGTCTAAAATACAAGAACAAATTTGAAGTTCCAAACTCCAATTCTCAAGCCCTAATAATCTCCAACCGAAGCGAAATCACAGAGATGCATTGAACAACCGACTAGATATTAGGGTTGCGTACTTGTATATCAAGTTCTTAATCACTTAATGTTCTTCACCACTTTACAATTCAAGATAATTAGTGACGAACACAACCTTAACATCTAAAAACAAAAAGATAGTCTGCCGAATCCAACATTTCAAGCAAATCAAACAAAGCATCTAAAATCAAATTTTCATTACACGGAGATAGATTGAAGAACTGAAAATATGTATTTAACCTAATCAAGTCACCGACATTAACATAACTGAGTGAGAGAATGAGAAATTGAACAATCAAGAACATGATGGACCAAGTCAATCAAACGAAATGAAGACCAAATCGTAAATCGCATAACAAATATTTATACTAATTGGATAAAAACGTGACGAAATAGAGCAAAAGAATGCGAGTGAGAGAGAGATGGAGAGAGAACCGTAGCAGTAATGATAAGCGAGGAGGCTCTTGGGCTACTGCTTGTCTACTCTGCTATTGTTGTTGACAATGCCAAAGTAGAGAACGCTGACGACGGGGTGGGTTTGGGTGCCGAAGAAATGGTGGCTGTTGAAGGAGTAGATGAGGATGCATATGGAGAGGTAGATGATGATGAAGAGGAAGGTCTGGCGGATGATAGAGGTGGATAGGAATTGGGTCTTGGGGATGGAGGGGTGGCAGTGGTAGACGCCATGGCGGGGACATTCACAGCACAGGTGAAGCCCTACAATGTGACGGTGTTAAAGCTGATTAGAGGGAGAGTCTGGTGGTGGGAGGTTAGGGTTCTCTTTCTAGGGCTACTGATTAGATAAGAGGAGGAGGAGATTGTTACCTGAGAGATGGCTGATTTAGGGGATTGTTGCAGGCGACGTTGTGTGAGGTGGGGAGCTGTTTGAGCAAGGGAGTCGACGCTGTGGTTGGTGGTGTCGTCTACTTCGTCGACGCCTCTAGCTTGAAGTTGATTTGTGGGAGCGTTGTGGCAGTGAGGAGTTGTAAGGGAGTAATTACTTTGAGAGGGTTTTTTCTCACATTCCAGTTTAGTAACGAAATACCAACAAATAACATTTAGCAACGGATTAGCAAGGGATTTCGTTGCTAATCTGTTGGCAATCCGTAGCAAACGATAATTTGCAATGGATTACCAATGGATTAGCAACGGATTAAGAGAATTCCATTGCTAATCTGTAGGTAATTAAGAATACGTTACTAATCCGTTGCAAACACACAATTGGAACGGATTAGCAAGGGAATTTTAAGCGAAAAATTTTTGCGGGTTTTTTTACCAATGGAATTTATTTCCGTTGCTAAATTCCATTGCTAATTCATTGGAAATCCGTTTCTAAATGGTCAAACATTTTTTGTTCCATATTTCGTTGTTATTCCATTGCTAATTAGCAACAGACACTTATTCCGTTGTTAATTCCGTTTCTAATTTACTGCTTTTTTGTAGTGTAATAGGCAGTTTTAAATGGAGAATGAAAGAACTGAACAACTGAATTTTTTTCTATCTATGTGTGCCTTTGCTTGGTTCAAGCACTCAGTCAGCACTCAAGTGTTCAGAAAGATTAAACTGAAATGAAATGACATTTGTTGTACTAAAAAGGAAAAAAAATATATAAAGTTATTAAATTTATTCTTTCTAGAATATGGTTGTTTAGTTGAGAAAGTCTCAGTTATGTCAACTAGTTTATGGAGCTGAAAGGGGTGACAATCAGTAATGGATTCCGCCGTACGTCAATAAAGCCTAAATCTTAAATCAAATGTCATCGATTTA
This sequence comes from Stephania cephalantha, assembly GCA_039657325.1. Lineage (NCBI taxonomy): Eukaryota > Viridiplantae > Streptophyta > Magnoliopsida > Ranunculales > Menispermaceae > Stephania > Stephania cephalantha. The sequence goes on from CM077571.1 coordinate 47,083,422, forward strand.
ATGTAATTGATAGTGTATTTTCAAAAATTTTAAGTCTGTAATACTACTTCCAAATTGTCGAATATGAATGTATTTATTATTTTTGAATTTATTTACAAGCATCTTTGAATTTGGTGGCCACCCTTTTCTAATTTTTGCATCGACTAGTGCTACTTGAAACTTTTCATAGTACTTATCCATCTTTACGAGTTCTACCATATATCTATCCATTTAAATATCTTTATTTTCGCTGAAGCATTTTTACTTTTATCTTCCAGCAAAAAACAATATAATGAACCAAGTAAAGCATATTGTTCTAATGGGTTCAGCCATAAGCATACAATATACCAAATATGAGAGCCATGATTTCTCATTTCAATCTGAATGCAAGCCACAATACATGACTTACTCAATCCAAAAAAAAAAACAAAAAATAAAAAACAAAACAATACATGACTTGAGAAGCAAAATAATAACGGATTTAGTTTTCTTGATTTTTATTGATTAAATCATACTTGTTAGGAAACATGAACATCATAGTAATATTAATGAAGACATAAAAAATAAGAAAAAATAACCACATAGCCCAACTAATTTTTTCGATAGGAACACATATATAGCCAAACTAATTAAATTTATGTATATATCTCTTAAAGTTTCTATGTTATTAATCCAAGTAAGTTGACACTATTAGAATACTTTGTTCATTCCTAAAAAAGTTGTCAGGATCAAAAGAGAATTCGGTGACTTGACACATAAGGTGCCATGTACTTATAAAACGTTCTCATCCCATTTATGTTCTTATTTGCTACTTCAACTCCTTTGCCCTAATAACGTCATACCATTAGTTTCGCATATTCTACAAAAATTTCGGCAGAGTTTTCCCTATAACATAGACTACTAAAAAAATTTCACAACCTAATAAACAACAGCGGGACAATGCCTAGAAGGTCTCACATCTCCCCAACATTTCACAATATCATGTAAACATGAATTGAAAGGTTAAATCCAAGACATTAACATTTAAAGAAATTTATAAAATGATTGAAATCAGAATGTCTAATCGAAATGAATGCATTGAACAATTACAAAACTTACCTAAATTTCCCCTACTATTCGGAATCTTGGAAAAAAGGAGCGGGGTTTGAGTCCAACTAAGATGTTGAATAGGGCACTCCCAATTAAGAAAGATTTCGAAAAGTCGGGATGATCACTTTCATTACCTAGAAAATAGCAAAACCAAGTTTAAGAATCAAATGAAAACAAATAATAGAAACATGCAAATGAAAAGATATTTCTACGGATGATTGTAAGATAGTGGTGCTAGCTAGCTTTTATATGGTTAGCAACTTGGGATGAAACATCTCTAAACTTCCTTGAACTTAATAAGGAATTCATTGAATCAATAAAAACCCAAAAGTTCAAAAACAAAAGTTCTAAGAGAAAGAACAAATTGAAAAGTTGAAAACATAACCTAACCAACCATCAAATCATTAAATCCCCAAAAGACCCAATTACAAAATCCTTAGAGAATTTTTCAAAGTCGAGCATGTTAGAGTTTGATAAATGTAACCCTCAAATAATGCTTTCTTTGTGATTTCATCAATAGGTAGTAAGTTTAGAACCTAAATTAGCATTTCAATAAATGTTGTTGATTCTCATTAGTGACATAAATGAAGGATAAAAATTTTAAATTATAAGGATGGGAAGATACGAACAATAATAATAATGATAACACATTGCTTTGCCATTCAATTATCATCTATGTGGACTCAAACAAAACTGACCAATCAACCTTAAAATTCATTTCCACAACATATTCCAATAACCCATACAGGCATTAATTCCAACAAGTAATCTGCAAAGGGTTTTTTCTCTATTTAGATAAACTAAACCTCTCAATTTTACACAATAAATATGAAGAACATGAGAATGAACTAATAGTGAGTAGTGGTTAGTGAACAATAAAAGAGTAAAAGAGATGAATCAAATAAAGAAGAATGAATAGTAAAGAAAACCAAAGCTCAAATTATAAATCAAAAATATAGTCATGACTTCTAAGTCGATCTACTAAACATTTTTTTATAAGAAAGTAATCGCAACTTGTCGTTTGTGAGGTTTGATGTTTGAACTATGAACCTCTTACCCAAATAACTTGGTACGAAACCAGTGAGCCAACTACTTGATTGGTGATCTACCAAACATATGTAAATATGCTCTTATGACTATAAATCGACTTAATACTAAGCCAAAATGATCAATTAGGTACAACCAACTAGTGTCAAAACTTATACAGTGCTATGGAACATCACATGTTAAAAGGAAAGATTTGGGAACGCACTCAATGGCAGTGGGTTGGATAACCATAGTGAGTAATTTTAGAAGCCTAATATTACCGCCAAATGTTATGATCTAACATTAGTGTAAAGGAAAATGCGGGCACCCACGTGCGATACGAGTGAACTCATTTTAGTGATTATCGAGATCCGAATTCATCGTGATTTTTGTTAAATGAGGAGTTAGGGCTTTGAGATTGAAGAATTAGTAAGGGAGAGAGGTGGGAATTAGTGGGTTGCAGATTTTCATTCTCTAACTTGAACAACTTAACAATACACTACAAGAGAGCCTCAACACCTAAACCACATTGCCAATACAAACCTATCAATGAAATTTTAGTGGCAAAGTATAGGTGGCGGGGTGTAGGGAGAGCATGGAGGAGTTCTGAAAGGCCGGCGAGGTAGCGGTGATGGCAGATTTGGTCGAACTTGGCGCCACAAAGGCGAGGGAGAATGCGGTGGCGGGGATGTTGAATTTGGCGCGGTGGGGCGGAGTGGTGGCAGCGGAGGTGAGAAACCGAGGCGGGATTACCTACTAGTGGGGAGGCCAGAAATGGAGCTAATAGTAGGTGTCAACGGCGAGGCACGGCCCTTCGATGTTGAGGGAAGTGGGAGAGAGAGCTCTCTACTAGAGAGAGAAAGTGACCTAGAGAGAGTGCGAGAGAGAGAAAGCTCTATTAGAGAGAAACTGTGATAGGGAGAGAGAAAGAGAGCTAGAAAGATATGGAGTTCGCTGTTCGATAGAAAGAGAGCGTGCTAGGGAGAGAGAGAGATAGAAAGAGAAAGACCTATAGATAAAGAGAGAGAGAGAGATCTCACTATTCGAGAAAGAGAGAGAGAAACGAACTGTTAGAGAGAGATGGCGTCTTTTATAGAGAGAAGAGAGGAAGAAAAGGTACGTATCAGGTGATGACGATGATGACTTCGACGGGGAGTGGATTAAGGACGAGACCGGTGATGGTGGAGAGGAAGACGACGTCAATGGTGACTTCGTCGACAGGTTTGGCGTGGTGGCAAACAAGAGGGGCGGTGAGGAAGATGGGGGAGTAGTTAGTTAGGTTTTGTGTTTGTGTGTGTGTATTTGGGATTAGATGTGTTTTTTTATCTCCATTTTCAATTTAGCAACGGAATACCAACAGGTAGCATTTAGCAACGGATTTGCAACAAAATCCTTGCTAATCCGTTGTTAATCTGTTGCAAATTATATTTTGCAACGATTTCAGAACATATTAGCAACAAATTTAGCAAATTTCATTGCTAATCCATTGGTAATTTATGGATCATAGATAATCCGTTGCAAATGCTAAATTGCAACGGATTAGCAAGGGGATTTTAGGAGGGAAGTTTTCGCAGGTTATTTTACCAACTGAATTTATTTCCGTTACTAAATTTCGTTGCTAATTGGTTAAAAAGTTTTTCTCCCATATTTCGTTGCTATTCCATTGCTAATTAGCAATGGACACTTATTTCGTTGCTAATTATGTTGCTAAAATACTATTTTTTCGCAGTGTCTTTTGAATCCACATGTACCAAAACTCATCAATAACAACATCTTGGAACACATTTTTTGTAGAGATTTAGTAAAGAAAACATACCAATAGTTTTAACGGAGTTGTCTCCTTTCATTCTATGAGCTCCATTAAGTTAGATTCACACTCTCTAGCATCAACCTTCTTGGATCTTCAAAAAAGATACCAACAACAAATGCAAGATTTTCTACAACTTCTTTGATCTCCAAATTTTCTCGCAAGCTCTCTAATGGTGTGAAGTTTATTTTGCATGTTGAACAAGAGACCATGAAACTTATATAGTACTTGACTTTAAATCTCACCCCACTCACAAATCTATAGGTGAATCAAAGACTCACATTTAAGCCATCACATCTCACAAAGTCAAAATCAAACTACTACTCGTCCCTTTTGCATGACACCTAACATTCACCTTATTTTTTATTAGTCCACCTACACATGTAATAAGACATTTCCCATTTTGTCCATGCTCTTTTAAATTAATTACATGCAAGTCTAATTCCATAAATTTAAAAGTTGCCATTGAGTTTCACTATATTTACAATCAAACCATATGCATATTAATCAAGTTCAATACATCACTTAGGCGAAATTAAATCAAGTTAATAATAGATCATAATACTAGCCTAAGCCATGTATTTCTAGCCCAATGCGTATCTTGAGGTGAAACCCACGCCTTGCCTTATCTTGTGTCACGTGTGTATTTATAATTATTTAATTATTTATTAAATATTACATGCATACCAAAAATATTATTTTATTACTTATACACTATTGTTGAGCATGGCGCATCACCCGTTCAAACTAGGTTCGAGAGTGCGGTCTGGTCGGTAATGGGATGTCACATAATAAATGCTAGAATAATCCAATCCCACTAATATCTTGATAGTTATACCAACCATTTGAGATCAATATGGTAACATAATATCTATGAGTTTGCTTAGACTCATCTACATTTTATAGGTCTAACAACAACAACAACAACAACAACATAGCCTCAGTCCCAAATTAATTAGGGTCGGCTACATGGATCAAGCTTTCCATTGTGCTCGATTAAGTGCAATTGATGGTGAGCTTTCCAAACCATTCAAATCCCTCCTAATTAATGCATCCCATGTTAACTTTGGTCTACCCCTACCTCGTCTAATTTCTATAGTTTCTATTGAGTCAATTTTTCTAGCGGGGGCATTTGCAGGCCGTCTTTGCAGGTGACCAAACCACCTCAACTGCCATTCCCTAATCTTTGTATCAATTGGTGCTACTCCTACTTGTCTTTGAATTTATATATTTCTTATTCTATCTTTACGAGTTTTACCACACATCCACCTAAGCATCCTCATTTCTGCTACATTCATTTTATGTAATTGTTGTTGCCTACCGCCCAACATTCACTTCCAAAGAGCATAGCTGGCCTAATTGCGGTCCAATAAAATTTTTCTTTTTACTTAGTAGGAGCATTTTGATGACAAATCATCCCTGTTGCACTCCGCCATTTCTTCCATCCAGCTTGAATTCTATGTGGGACATCATTCTCAATATTACTATCATTTTGTATGATTAATCATAGGTATCTAAAGTGGTTCACTTTAGGAACTTCTACTTCCCCTAATTTTACCACTCCATTATCTCGATGTCTAGTGTTTTTAAACTCACAGTGCATGTATTCGGTTTTCGTCCTACTGAACTTAAAGCCTTTAGGTTCTAACGTATTCCTCCAGAGTTCTAATTTTCTATTCACTCCATCTTTTGTTTCATCCACTAAGACAATATCATCTGTAAATAGCATACACTATGGTATATCCTCTTGAATATGCCTAGTTAGTTCATTCATAACTAAAGTAAATAGATATGGACTTAAAGCCGATCCTTGATGCAGTCCTATCGTAATGGGAAATCCTTTTGTAGCTCCTCCAAATGTCTTTATACTCATTACTACTCCATCATACATATCCTTAATAGTGTCTATGTATCTAGCATGCACTCCTTTTCTTCCTAGAACCCACCAAAGAACATCTCTAAGTACCCTATCATATGTTTTTTCTAAATCTACGAATACCATATGAAGATCTTTTTTTCTTTTATCTATATTTTTCTAACAATCGTTTTAGAAGGAAAATCGCCTCCATAGTTGACCTCCCAGGCATGAAGTTGGTTCTCTAATATTGTTGTTTTTCTCCTTAGCCTATTGTCAATTATCCTCTCCCAAAGTTTCATAGTGTTACTCATAAGTGTAATTCTCTGGTAGTTTAAGCAACTTTGAATGTCTCATTTGTTTTTGAAGATTGACACAAGCATGTTTCTTCTCTAATCCATTGACATCCATTTCGATTTTAGAATTTTATTGAAAAGTTTTGTTAACCAAGTCAATCCAATTTCTCTTAAGCTTTACTAAACCTCTATGGGTATTTCATCTGGGCCACATGCTTTCCCTATTTTCATTCTTTCCAATGCCTCTTTAACTTCTAGAATTCTAATATTGCGTGTATAGTTTACATTTCTTTCTTGGTGTAGGTTTTCATCTATTATAGTATCAACTTGTTCATCATTAAATAAACTATGGAAGTAACTTTTTCATCTCTCCTTAGTATCAACCTCGCGCGTTAAAACATTTTGATTTTCGTCCTTAATACATCTTACATGACTTAGGTCTTATTTTTTTTATCTCTTAATTTGGCTCGCCTATATATATTTTTCGCCATCTTTATTACCTAACCTTGTATATAGATCTTCCATGAATTTTTTTCTAGCTTGACTAACCACTTTTTTAGCTTGTTTTCTAGCTTCTCTATATTGATTGTACGCATCTTCATCTTGACACTTAGGTATTTTCCTATACATCTATCTTTAATCTTAATTGCTCGTTGGACATCCTCGTTCCACCACCATGTTTCCTTCTTTGGTGATCCCAAGCCTTTAGATATACCTAATACGTTTGATCTCACTCTCCTTATGCAACTATTCATTTCTAGCCACATTGTATTAGCATCTAAGACAAGATTCCAAACATTTTCCTTCTGTAGTTTTTCTCTAAACTCTACTTGTTTACTATTTTTTAGGTTCCACCACTTTATTCTTGGGTCACTAACTCTTTTATTCATATTATGTCATCGTTTTAGCCTAATATCAAGTACTACTAACTTATGTTGGGTAGTAAGCGCTTCACCAGATATTACTTTGCATTCTCTACATATTTTTCTATCTATTTTTCTTGTTAAAAGAAAATCTATTTGACTCTTGCTATGACCACTACTAAAAGTAATTATATGCGACTCCCTCTTCCTAAAACTAATATTTGCTAAGACAAGATCGTATGCTGAAACAAAATCTAATATTGATTCTCCTTCTTCATTTCTATTACCATAACCAAGACCTCCATGAACTCTCTCAAACCTATCGTTACTTGCCCCGACATGCTCATTTAAATCTCCTCCAATAAAAACCTTTTCATCTAATGGTATACTTTGCATAAATCCATCCATATCATCCCAAAACTTGCATTTGATGCTCTCGCTTAATCTTACTTGTGGTGCATAGGCGCTAAGTATGTTAATTTTTTCGTATCCAATAATTAATTTAACTAGAATCAATTTATCCTCCATTCTCTTAACCTCTATGACCTTATCCTTATAATCATTATCCACCACAATTCCTACTTCATTGCATTTTCTATCTATACCAGTGTACCACAATTTAAACCATGTGCTTCCTATTTCCCTGCTCTTTTCTCATCCCCATTTTGTCTCTTGGAGGCAAGCAATATTGACTCTCCTTCTAATCATAGTATCTACTAGTTCTATTGACTTCCCTGTAAGCATTCTTATGTTCCACGTTCTTAAACGAATTTTTTCTCCACTTTATGTTTGTTTTCCTTTTCTATTTCTATTTGTCTAAAAGATATAGTATCTGTATATATGATTTTATTTTTGTTTTCGACTTTAGAAATGCCCAACGTTTATATATGTTTGATCCATTTCATGAAAAGTGACAAAAGTTTTATGCGTTGGCTATCAACCTATCGCAACCCTCCTCCATTTTCCAAGAATGGAAAATTAGCTTGGGGCCTCCCTCCCACTTTTCGGGTATGAAAATTGAGTTTGGGACCTCCCTTACCCATTTTTTGATATGAAAAATGAGCGTGAGAGTCCTCCTCCTTTATCCGGACTGAGGACCAGGTATGTAGCGCACATATTATACAATATAGGTGGAGTTTTACATTTTATAGGTCTACTATGACTAAATAGATCTTGTCTTCAAAACTTTAGTGATATTGGGATTGCTAGTCATAAGCTTAAAATCGAGAAAAAAATGCCTCTCAATGACATGGATTTCTTTTCATGAGCTTGTAATCAAATTAGGAAAATGATGAAATAATCTAGTTAGACACCTATTTGTGACACCTTGTTGTTCGGAGGCCCTTAAAATACATATCGATATTGTGTGCACATATTTTCAAAGTATATTTAAAGTAGCTTCAACAATTGGATCACTTTAGCATTTCTTATCTAAATATAGATAATATAAATGAAAAATACTATAAAAGTAGGGAGCAACTAAACCATATACCCTATATTAGTCCCCCACTTATTTATATGGTATAAATAGCCCCGAATAACTTAAAAATATACTAATAGGACCTTTTAAATACTAATGAACTTCCTAAAATAACTCCAAACAAGCCTTAAGTTATTTTTGTTGTCCAAGGTATTTACTAGATGCCCCTTGGAGAATCCACTAGACTGTTCATAATTTAACCTCATCTTCCTCCTCTTAAACTCCACCAATCTCCAACGCCCACCTCTTTAAAGTGTTTAAAGACACAAATTTACTCATAGTTACACAAATAATGATATATGAAAGTTTGATTATTAAGATCTTCAAGAAATTTAAGGGTGTATGTAGGAGTAAAAAGATTGGACGAGATTTAGAAAATGTAATTCGGGGTGGGCACAAAGAATGGAAAGTAAAATATAAGAAGGAGATGGGTAAATGATTTAATTGGAATACATGACAAGGTATTATATATAATTTTAAGTACGGGTGTTATAGTCTTACAACAACAACAACAACAACATAGCCTCAGTCATAAATTAATTGGGGTCAGCTATATAGATCAAACTCTTCCATTATGCTCGATTTAGTGCAATTGATGGTGAGCTTTTCAAACCATTCATGTGATGCCCCTAATTTCAAATATGGTAAATTGTCCCATTATCAAAGTTAATTTAGTGGATATTTATTGTGTGTGCGTATTGCTGTGAATAAAATGTGTATTATATACTATCTAGTTGGCTTAGGTTGAGTATAAGCCTAAGTAAATAAAAATAAGCCTAAAGGACTTGTAAAATAAATAAAATAAAGAAAAGAGAAATTTGGTAAATAAGATGAGATGTGGGGTTTTAATTTGGTCAACCAAACCCTAATCTCATTGACTTAGTATATAAACCAAAATTGGGGCTTTAAGCCACTTTTTCTTGATTTAGCTACGTAGAGAATTTAAGGAGAGAATCCTAGAACACTTGCTTGGTGGATTTAGTGGAAGAGAAAACTCTCATCAAGATCTCACAAAGAAAGGTAAACAACAGGCCTTATCTTCTCTAATTTTCTCTATTTTGCTTCACACACTTGATTTTGAATGGAATCATGATTTTCTTTAGATTTTTAAGATAGAAGATGACCCCTTGTGCTTTGATTTGTGATATGGGTCATCTTTATCTCATATTCTTTGGTTTATTTAAAATAATTTACAAAATCTATGTTTAAATGGTGGAATTATAGTTTGGATAGATTGTTTGATGGAATTGGAATAATCTTGTGGTTTCGGTGCCAACGTGAATCATTAGGGAATTTAGAATTTGATTTCGGATCTAGAATTTTGAATTTATGCCCATCGTCATGCCAGTGCCTAGCCCACAAGTAGCAAGGCGCTAGCCACGACGCTGATTGGGCATTTGGAGAATTCAATCCAGTGATTCCCCAGCGATGTGGCGTGCAATGTACGACGCTGGCAAATCGCTTGGATCAATTTGGGTTTTTCAATTCAAAGCCAGCGATTTCGCCCCAACTTCTTGTGGCTACATAAACCCACAACGTTAGGAGGGCACATGCTATTTTTCGAATTAATCGAAAGTTATGTTTTTTGAAATTCATAGGGACAAAGGTCGGGGTAAAGGTAACTAGCCCCGAAAACCTTTGTCGCCATAGTGAATGAGTGACATTGTTTTAAAAAAGATTTTATATTATTTTTAAGGTATTAATTCAAAATGAGTAAACTTATCTCAAACATATATATTAATAATACATACATGAACCTATACTAATGTAGATAGAGGAGAACCAAATAGGAACTTCTAAGTTAAGATTGGATAAGATAACAGCACTTCGAGGTAAGTGGGGTTTGCTTTATTCTCAATCATACCTTGATACTAGCTATGATAGGACTCATGTATCAAATTATGGAATTCATTGAAATCTATCTCTACACTCTTATTGATCTTGCTTGCTATATCTTTTGGATTTTCTTAATATGAATGCTTATGGAACTGGTATAGTGGTATTGATGAATGCATGCTTTCACCTTAGGTTGGAGGGCCGACAGCCACCGATACCTTCTTCTATGGTGGTTATGAGATCTTGATTTGTATATATGTTCAGATTTCATAAGTGTAGCCTTGATGTCCTTGTTAGCTGTTCGGGGTTTCCCTTTAATGTGTTATGTAGGTGTTCGACTCATGTTTATTGAATTAACTAGTTCCACTTCTCTTGATTCTATGACATTCATATATCATTGCAAACTTATTGGATTATCATTGGTGGGCATTGTTTACTCTATCTTTTATACTATAGTTATGTACTTGTTTCTTGCCTTACATGATAATAGGTTTCTTAAAATCCGTTGTTGCATCCTAGTTATTATTGCATTAGGTATTACTTGGATGATTAAGGGTAAAGCATGCCTCTGCTTTACTAAGCTTGTTGGATATTTGCTCACCTTACTACTTCCCCCTCCCCCAAGATACCTCAGTTGCTACTCTAAACAAAGGAAAAAATAATGGCGTGGTGTAGGGGATCTCCTTCTTGTGCGTTTGTTTGAGTTATATTTATCTATTTTGGTTTTAGAGATGTTATTATGTAATAAACAAGAGATTTCATAAGGGTAGATGTTTAAACCCACAGAAATATGTTTTAGTTATGTTTTAGTTGTTTGTAAGACTTCTACATTTTTTTTGCAACTTGTTAGACTTTAAAGACTTTTATTTCTGCATCTTTTTGCCTTAATATGTCTTTTGTAAAATGTCTTGGTCAATTTTCCGCAGGTTAAGATTTATTAGATCATCATCAAACTTGATGGGTTAACTCGAGGGGTTCGGCAATGGTTTAGGCCGGCGGTCCTGGCCTACTGAGGTTTGGGTCCACGCAATTCAAATCCTTTCTAATTAATGTGTTTTGAGTTACTTTCGGTCTACCCTTAGCTCGTTGAATTCTTCATTTTCTATTGAGTCAAGTTTTCCATTGAGGGGCACTTTATAGGTCATCTTTGCAGTTGACCAAACCACTGATCGTGGCCGCAAGTATAATGGCTCGATTATAGTAATAATGTGATCAACTTACGTTGATTACGGATATCGGCCTCAGGGAAAGGTGTTTTGCACTTAGTATACTTAGTCAAATTTACTCTATTGCTAAGGAAATCCTTTTTTAATTAGTTTTAAACTAAATTATTCTATTCTAACAAAATAATATAAATTACTTTAAACTCTTATATTAAGAATATCTAAGTGCACAAATTCACCTAGATAATGAATAACTATGCTTTCATATCTCATTTTATTCATCATTATTATGTGTGTGCAATGCTTAATTATAATAGATAGATTTTCTTCAATTCCACTTCAAACCAATGTCATGACGAAAAAGATTATAATGTGTAAACTAAAACTCCACCTATCAATATGAATAACGTAAGCTCCACATTGCTTTAAATCTTTATATTCATAACCAATTAAGTTTACTATCCGTGCCTTCTAATTAATAATTATCTATCGATGTTATATATTTGACGGTTATACCATCTATATCCAGCTTAAAAGCTTTAATGACTATGATAACTTCTAAAACATAATATCAACAAACACGTGATCAAGATGTTCGTTGCATTACACCGAGAATCAATATAAATTCTAATCATTGCATTTTTTATCTTTAAAATTCATTCAAACTACTTTAGAATAGCATTCATACCATACGATCCATAGATCCATAAGATTGATGAACTACTCACACTTCATTGAAATAAACATGCACATAATAGTGTTCATTAAAATCAGAGATATAATCAAATAACGTCGATTAAGTCAATAATACAATATCGAACAACCATATGTGAATCTTCAATGCTTTCTCTTCCATAATTCTTCTTAATACTAAAGAATAAAGTAAAACTATGCTAATTAGTTTCTCTCTATAGTAACGGGTGAGTTTACTACTTTCTAATACCTATTTATACTCCTAAGACAATTAAGAAACAATTAGAAACCCTAGTAGACAATTCCACCCAAAATAGAACTCTATCTTTCTATTTTCTTAAGCTTCGCGTTGTCCATAAGTGATTCAGCACTTTATTTGCAAAGCCACACTTGCCGCGACAACTTCAAACCACTTTGTGTGCAATTTTCCTCATTTGATAGACTCGGCGCCCTATGTTGACCTCCCCGGCGCTGTCCCTTATAACCCACAGCACCACCACTGCGTTGGTTGTGTCCACATTTTCTTCTCTTCTTGGTCCTCCACGTTTTGCCCACACTGTCTAGCCTCTTCCCACAGTGTCAAGCCTATGTGCCACGGCGACAACCATACTTTTATGCATTTTAGCCTCTTTTCTTCGCGAATTGACTCATTTGTCTCCTTTATACTTTGTATACCTGAAAATACACAAATACCATCAATTTAATCTCATTACGAGATATTTATATAAAATATCCTACTAAACTAATACTATATATAAGTCTAAATGATCACTTATAAACTACCCCTGAACTTAGAATTTTGCACGTCCCGAGCAAAAAATATATTTTACTAAGTGTTCTTACTACTACTACTACTTAAATTCATATTCATTTCACATCGTTCATGGAGTATCATTCAATCCAGATAAATTCAAGTTGATAATCCACTTAAGATATTTTCCTTGCAAAAACTTATATTTTTCAAAAACATGTAACCTTAACAACATATACAATTCACTTTTAACACACCAAAGTAGTTCACAACTAAAACCACCACCACTCACAAGTTTATTTTACCTCGACACTCAAGTAGCAAGTGTACAATCTCATGATTTCTCATTAAGTTCAAGAATTTACAAATAAGTATAGATCGTACTAGTTTTGTAGATTTTAGCACTTCAGGAGTCCATATGACTTAATATAGTTGGAAAGAAAACTTAACTCAATTAAGCTACTTGTACTAAAGCTAAGTCTTTTTTTTGAAGAGTTTTAATCTAATTTCTGCCTTTATTTTCATTTACATATATATTACTTCTCCTTATATTTTTTAATTATACGATCCCTGCTCATTTTCCTATGGATTTCGTTTTTCTCTCTTTTTCCAACCATAAAGTTCTCTACTCCTTTTCATGTAGAACTTGTGGGACTCTATTTTTTATTTTTAAAAATCTTGTTAACACTTCTCACTTTCACTTTATCAAGCAAGTTTTGACACCAACTTTTCATTAAAAACCATCCTGCCTATTTCTTCCCCTCTTAGCACTTGTCTTTATTTAATTTTTATTATCAAGTAAGATTCACACTTATTATAGAATTCCTTAGAGATCTAACTTTTTCCACAAGAAGTGTTCTAGTATTTTTCTTACTTTTGTTTCAAGTTCTTGGTCTTCCCTAAATTTAAGTTTCTAATCACGAAATCATACCGTTGTTTGCTACATTTCTCATTTTCTTCAAAAGTTTAATAACACTCACTTAAGTTTCATATCAACAAGATACTATTATTATTACTCATCCGTAATGAAAGAAATGTACTTTGCAAATGAATTACTTATTCATTACATGTTACTATGTATAACCTACTATATACTACTTAAACATTCAAATAATAAGATGAATGAAAAAGAATACAATATCATACTTTCCTCTTTAACTGCTTTAAAAATAAAATTTAACGTTCATACCTACAGTGTTTATCCTTATTCCATCCTTTCTTACCACTTCCTATAGTGTAGTGTTGATGCTCCAAACTTAAACCAAACCTTCTCCTCAAGGTTTAAAAATAAACATAAAACCTAAAAACATTAAAATACAAACATATAATAACATAAGATATAATAATGCTTAAATATATAATTTAAACAACTAATAAAGGTACAAAATATCCCAAATGTAAAGTTAATCAGTATAAATGTATCTCTCATCTTCCTAAGGTCTAAAGAAATCCTAAGACTCAAACTTCAGGACTGCGCATCATCATCGTCATCAGCATAATCAGCTCCAGTAAAGGATGGTGTTAAACGACATTCTGCCCTTCTACTTTGCACCACGTCTAGACCAAATACGTAGGTAGGTGCTGCTAGAAAGCCTAAAGACTTATTAGTAGGTCTCATCCTTCTGCTCCTCTTATATCTAGTTACGTCCCTTTGATGATATGCAAATAACATGAAGTTTTCACTGTCCATTCAGTCAGTCTTACTTATATCACACCAAAGCTTCACGATACCGAGCTATGTCCTCTCTGTACTGTCTCCTCATATAAGCAATCCACAGCCTCTACTATCGTAGAGTTAAGTCCTCTAGTGGTGGTACTGGTGCCTGTGGTAAAGGAGGTGGTGGATAAACCTCAAGACCATCCAACTCATGTTCTCTATAAATGGGTTTGAAAACTCTTAGCCCTCAGCAAATCCCTGCTAGTGATCATGTTCCTCTCCATATCCTTCATTCTCTAGCTCTTGGGCTAACTCTGATGGTGTTGTTGTTTCCATTGCATGATCTTCTTGCTCTTTAGCCAACAACTCGGCCTCAAGTCTGTTCCCCTCCGCTCTCTCTATCTCATCCTTAGAGTCTTGGTAACCAATAGGTGATTTCGATATTAGCATAAACTCATCATCTATGGTTCTTGGTTCTCAATATCAAACTCGTCATCTCGAATCAAGTGCACTCTGTCCTTCAAGCATATCTGGGTAATCAAAATTAAAAACAACAATTTGTTATCTTTCTCTGACATGGTAGACTCACTCAGGCTCTTGTATATGATATCCCCTACGTTGATCTCCCTGTTCTTTGTAATCTCAAACAAAAGGTTGCCTTTGGCTTGTGGATCTCGCCCTCTCGAGTTGTCGAGTATAATGAAGCAACCATAAAATTTTACTATATTCTATAAACTTTCCTCACGCTACCTTTCTTAACGTGCTTCAGCACATTTTTAGCTCTCGTCACCCATCCTTGTTAACCTCGGACAACTCATTTTCTCTATATGACTTCAAAAAGGTCTAGTTTAAAGGGTTTCTCATATAAATTATCCGAGAAACTTCAGTCAGCTTTAACCATACTCAAATATTCTAACCCATAGATGCTATTTATGTAATGCTCATTAAAAGGGACAAACACCCCTCTCACCTTCACTGCGTCACCTTTCTAGGTAAACTTTGCCTTTGCGTAAAATTCATACACAATTTTGCTCACTCCTTTAACCTTGTTCTCCCCATAGTCTTGAGTGAATTGCTCCCAACCTTGTTACCTAATGAAATTGTTTACTCTCTAATCATACTTGGCTGATAAATCAATTCATCTTCTGCAAATGAATTCTCTATGCTCAATGACATCGTATCTCTCCTTAGCCTCTTTACTAATGTAGTACTTAGACTTAAAAGGCCTAGGTGGTTCCTCCTCATTAGGATCTCTTGAGGATGATGCCTCGTGATCATTTGCTCTCACTTCACTAACTTGACTTGCTTGCCTCCTTGTTCTTGGCATTTTCTCAAAATCTTAAACAACATAACTCACAACATGGGTCTTCAAATCACCTAAAATCAAAATTTTCATACACAAGGATCATTTGTATGCCATAAAATGCAAAGGACATAAACTAGGTCTCGATAAGCCACATTGATGCTCTAAATCTACACAACTCAAAATTCTTATCCAACAACCTCATATCCTCAATTCATGCAATTTCATCAATAATTTCAAAAATCTCAAAGCATAACTAATGAAATTGTAAATTTACCTTAATGTTGGATGACTTTAAGGTGTAGATGTTCCAAGCCTCTATCAGTCCAAGCCCTCTCAAGTGCTCACTTGATTCTCTTCTTCAAATCAATGCCCTAGCTTTTTTTCTTTGTGCAAATCAACAATGTACTTTCTACTTTCACTTTAAATCAATAGGAACACTTTTTCTCTCTTAGAATTCTTCAAACTTATGTTCTAGAGGGATGTATGCTTCGTTGGTGGTGTATGAAATGGGTTTCAAGTGTGAAGGATGTGGGCGAAAGGGGTTTAAAATTCCATATCTCGACACTGGCACCATCCCTTATTGGGCACTGCACCATCACTGCGGCGTGACAGCGTCGAGACTGTTGTGTGATAGCGTCGAGACTGCTGTGATCTTTTTTGCTCACAGCTCGGCGCCCTGCTGGCGCTGTCTCTTTTGCCTACGAGGTCGACCTTTCCATCTTTCTAAATTTGCATATTTTTCAATAACTCCCTATTGGCAATTTTTCAGCTTTCTGTATTACTATACAAGGCGTCGTGACAGCGTGAAATACTATGTATACATAAAATCTCATAAAAACTTACTCGTGATTTTCCCATGTATCTTACCTTTACCACTTTAACTCTTTTGCTATTTCGTGCTCTTTGCTAAATTAGTCGAGACTTTTCCATTCCAATGAATCGTCACCGGCAAATGGTCTCTCTTGCATATTTAGCACATATTTTCAAAAATCAGAAAACTAAAATGCAATGGGCATATAAGGCAAGATGTGGGAAGGAAAGGCATGGCGTGGGAGAAAAGAAAAGTGAAGAAAATTGACTCTAGTGGTACGGCACAGCGGCGACACTGTGGAGCATAAAGGACAGTGTCGGATAAGCAGGTGACACTGCAAGAGCACCAGGGAGCAAGGAAACATGCATGCAGTGGCAGTGCACTAGTGGCATAATGTGCTAAAGAGCACCACGCCGGAGCAGTAAGCAATGGCACTAGACACGCTGGAAATAGAAAGTTGGAGTTTTAATTGGAGTTAAATTGTAAATTAGGGTTTCTAATTGCTATTAGGGAGTATAAATTGGTAGTAAGAAGTGGTAAACTCAACACATAGCAATTATTAGCCACCATTTAAATAATTTAACATACGGTTTACATTGAGTTTGAGTATTAAGCAGTTTGTGTGAAGAAAACATTGAAGATTTCACGTTTGCAATTTGAGTTTGGTTTCGTCGATTAAATTCAAGGTAATATTTATTTTCATCGCTTATTTGCAATGATTTCTATAATGAATTGTGATATGTATGTTTCATTGAAGTGTGAGTAGACTATTTATCTTAGGGATCAATGGATCATATGGTATGAATGCTATATTTGGAATAGGAATAAAAAGTTATTATAAAAAAGTGTAATGGTTAGAATTTGTATTGATTCTGAGCGTAATGTTTTGGACATCTTGATTATGTGTTTAATGAACTTAGGCTTTTGAAGTTATCATGGTCATTGATGCTTATAATCTAGACATGAACGGTACAATCGTAAAGTATAAAACATCGAGCAATAGTTGTTGATTAGGGAGGTGCGAATAGTACATTTAGTTGGTTATGAATCCAATGATTTGGGACTTAAAGAAATGTGGAGCTACGTTATTCACACTGATAGGTGGAGTTCTAGTTTGCACATAAGAATCTTCTCCGTCACGACAGTGGGTTAAGGTGGATTTGAAGGAAATTTGTCTATTCTAATTAGGCATTGCACACAACATATTGAAATGTGAACATAAATAGAAAGCATAGTATTAAATTACCTATATGAAGTTGTGAACTAAGATATCCTTAATATAATAGTTCAAGTAAAGTTTTAGTTGACTTATTAGAGTAGTTTAGGTAGCGTAAAACCAATTAAAAATTAATCCTTAGCAATAATTCAAGGTAAATCGGTAATTAACAACTAGTGCAAAAACCTTTCTCAAACGACGATATCTATGATCAACGTAAATTGATTGCACTATTGCTACAAGCGAGCTGCTATACTTGCGACACGTACATCAAAGGTCCTTCATCTTATTGTTTAGCTCTCCATTGTTTCTTCCCCTTCTTGTTATTCTTCAAGGCATTGATCCATAGTTGCTTGAATCCCTCAAGTTCATCTTGCCTTACTTTCGTTCCATTTTCATGCATCACTTCATACTTCCTCATAGCCAAAATGTTGACTCTTTTTGGCTTGTACACCACTTGCTCTTGCATTTGCTTATTTGTTTCCATAATGCTCATCATGTGAATAACACTAACATTCTCCTTGGGATTTGTGATAATGTTACTCTGAAACTGCTCTTATTTCCTTGAATTCAAAGCAATGGCTAACTGACCAATCTGTCCTCTAGGTACTTAAAGGATTGTGATCTCTCATCATCCATTCTTTCCATAGTTTGTTTCACATTTTTCATCCATTTTTCATGTTTCTCATGGCGTTCCCTATTGCTCATAACAATAGCGTGCAAGAATTTCTGTATTGACTTCAATGAAGTCATCTCTTTGCTCTGCCCTTAACTTCCCTCGTTGGACTTGTTGATCAAAGCTTGGAGGTAACTTCAGTGCATTATCATGATTTCCATATTAGAAGTTATAATTTTATTGTTGTATCTTTGATAAAACCATTGAGGAGCAATTCCTCTCAACCTGAAGCTGTTCCCATAACTATGGTTGTTCATGAAGTTGATCTCCTCAAGCTTCATTCCTTGCTTCTTGTCCATTTGATTAACCACCATGGCTTGGTGATTAACGGGTTGTCGTGTAGCTTGCACTTGTGGACTATGATGTCCCATTTGAAGCATCGTCATTTGACTGCTCAAGTTGGATAGTTGTGCCATAATTACAGGTTGCGTATCAATCTCATTTATGTTTGTTGGTTTTCTCACTGTGGAATGAGTACCGGATGTAGAGTTTTGTGACATAAGATCTAGTAGATCTAATGTTCCATCCTCATCTTGGTTAGTAGAGAACCACCTATTGCGGCATCTACTAGTGTTTTGGTGTTGTGATTCATCCTATAGTAGAAAATCTGTAGTTGTGCCCATTTCATGTATTCATGTCCTGGACATCTCCCCATAATCTCTTTTAATCTTTCCCAAGCCTCACCAAGAGACTCGGCATCTTCCTGCTTGAATTCATTGATTTATAGATTCCGTTCTAACCTTCACTGGGGAAAGAACTTGTCTAGAAATCTTTCATTAATTTCTACCCATGAGGTCATACTCCATGTGTTCAATCCTTCGAACTAGGATTTGGCTTTCCATCCAATGAGAATAGGAAAAGTCTCATCCTGATCAACTTCTTTGTAACTCTGCTAATATGCACGATGTCGCACTTCTCTAAGAAATTCTCTACATGTGCAACTGGATATTCATTCGCTGGCTCGTTGAAAAAGCTATTGTAACGGCCCCAAAACCCGAGGTCGCCACGTGGGAGGCGCCGGGCCAACGGTCCCGTCCGATCCTTGACCCATTGGGTCCCACGCGCCACTGACGCCATTTTCCACAACACGACTCCTCGATATGCGTGTTAACTCCATTCGTTAAGCAATTAGGTCGACAGTTTAATCATTTTTTATAACATTAAAAACAAAACAGCGGAAGTCTTAAATTGAAACCAATAAAACAATTAAATTTATTATCGTATTAAGCATTATTTTAAGAGCAACTCCTAATGTGGAAAACCCAGGGAAAGTACTCGTATATAGACGACAATATTAAAATAATATATACAAGTACAAGATCTCTATTCATCTCCCATTTCCCAAAAGTAAACAAAATATCAAAATCGCACGTACTAGTAGGTCCTTGACCATGGCGATCGAGATAAAGTCGCCCAAAATGTCCTTGCCCCTACTAGCGTGGTCCGCACTCGACCATCATAAAAAGTAAGATGGAGAGTACGAGTTAGTAAGATTCCAACAAAGTACACCGAGCATTTATAAGAGAAATAAACAGATACCAATCAACATGTCAAGTACTCATGCGGAAACTAAACAGAAAAATCGTGCTAAGATCATCACATGAATAAATAACACGAGAGAAACAAACCGTGTACTCCTCCCGGTCACACTTAAGCGTACGTCGAACCCCGGGATCCTTTCGGTGGGTGCCCCACTTCCTTTCACCTGGTTTCCATACCCCCAAAGATCCTTTCGGTGGAAGCCCCCACTTCCTTTCACCTGGTTTTCCCGCGTACAGCCTAGTGTGCCATAAGTACACAACGAATAGCAAAGTCTCGACCCCCAATCCAAATGTGTCACGGAAATCAATAACAAGGAATAGGGGGAATAGCATCCAATAACCACGAACATGAAATCAATGATAGAAAAGTAAACCCTCAGTGACTTTCAGATGGAATCTTACGTACCTCAAAAACGCACTCGCTCGCATCCGATATGCGCACCCGACACTTGACTATAGCATCCTAAGTCCCTGGTGTCCATTTGTACCATTTAAGTTACTAAATCATGCAAATCACAATTAAAATTAGGTGAAGTACACCTCACCTCCATAGCGTCATCGACATTCGTCGATTCGCACCTCCGATCAGTCCGACAACGCCATCACGTTGTTCACCGCGCCGACGTCGAAGTCGCGCCACCGTCGTCACCCCGCCGCTGCCGGCACCACCGTCGCTGCCGCTGTTCCGCCGCCGGCCGCCGCTGTTCCGCCGACGTCACCGTCGTTCCGCCGCCAGCCGCTTGTCTCCGCTACCGGCCGCCGCCGCTGGAGTCGCCATCACTGCTGCCGCGTCGTCGGGCTGCTGGAGTTCCTCGGCACCGCTACTGGAGCGCGCCGCGTCCGCGGCTGGTCCACTTGTCTGCGAGCCGCTGCTCACGCCACCACACCACCGCCGCTGCTGCAGCAGGCCGTCCGTGCCGCCGCTAGAGCCCCGATGCTCGTGCCTCCGCGTCGACCACCACCGCGACCGCGAGCCGATCCCGCCGGAGCTGCTGTGTCGCCGCCGGCTCGCTGCCGTGCCGCTGTCCGCGGCCTCTGCTGCCGGCTGCTGAGACGCGCCGCTGCTGGTCGCTGGAGCGCTCCGTCGTCCGCGCCGCTGCTGGGACGCCGTCACCGCCTTCACCGTCGTTGATCGCTGTCCGATCGTCCACGCCACTGCGCCGCGCCGATCTGTCCGCCACCGCCGCTGCTGCTGGTCCGTGACCTCCCTGCGCGCGTCGCTGCTGGCTGCGCCGCTGCGCTGGCCGTCGTAGTCGCGGATCCGGTCGCGCCGCCTCTCTCCATCGTCCCTCGCCGGCTCTCCCTCTTTCCGCTCCTCACGATCTCTCTCTTTTTCCCTCTCTTCTTCGATCTCTCTGGTTCTTCTCTCTCTCTTACTTTTCTTTTCTTTTCTCTCTCTTCTTTTCTTTTATATATATATATATATATATACATTTTCTTTTTGATTTTAAATCAAAAGTGTCCTCGATTTGCATCCAAATTAAACCCCGAAAAATACCTCATTTTCGCCACAGATTGACGAAGATGCCCTTGCAGTACGAAATACGGAAACACCGCGTCTAAACCTTAACTTTACCATATTTTGCGTCGATTTCGATCCGGATCTAGAGGAGTGGGTCCCACATACGACCCTAAAATGACATGTGGCACGAGTCGAATTTTCGGGCCGTTATAGCTATTTTGCGCCATGTTACTTAGAGACGGTCTCAATTCAAACTTGGTGGTGTTGGTTGGGAGCCTCATCACTCCGTTGTAAGTCTCTTAAAATTCTAGCTTGAAGTAGTCACAAAGACATCTCTGTCCCCGCACTCTATCATGTACTACCAGATCACTTTCGGGTTGGTTATTCCCTCGGCCCTATTGTTGGTTTCTTGCTTGATCTTCGCCATCTTGATTCCTTTTTTTCTTTCCTTTATTGGTTCTGTCAATCTCAGGGTCGCAAGGCACTAATTCTTTTCTCCTTTCCTACGCATGCACTAATTCTCCTTTGAAAAGAAAATACACAAGATCAAGTGCGAGATGTCAAACTTGAAACTTAAACCTTTTATTTATTTATTTTATTTATTATTATTATTATTATTATTATTATTATTATTATTATTATTATTATTATTATTATTATTTTATTTTTTATTTTTTATAAACATGAAAGTAAATTACTTAAAATAAAACTTAACAATTTTTAAAACTAACTAAGTCTAAGTAGCTACAAATCCTCGGCAACAGCGCCAAAAACCTGATCGTGGCCGTAAGCATAGCAACACGATTGTAGTAATAAAGTAATCAACTTACGTTAATTATGGATATCAACCTTAGGGAAAGGTGTATTGCACATAGTATACTTAGTCAAATTTACTATATTGCTATGGAAATCCTTTTTTAACTAATTTTAAACTAAACTATTATATTCTAACAAAACAAAGTAAATTACTTTTAAACTCTTATATTAAGAATATCTTAGTGCACACCTTCACCTAGATAATGAATAACTATGCTATCATATCTCACTTTCTCCATCTTTATTATATGTGTGCAATGCTTAATTAGAATGGACTGATTTACTTCAAATCCACTTCAACCTAAAGTCGTGACGAAAAAGATTCTAATGTATAAACTAGAACTCCACCTATCGATTTGAATAACGTAAGCTCCACATTGGTTTAAGTTGCAAATCTTTAGATTCATAACCAATTAAGTTTATTATTCGTGTCTTCTAATCAATAACTATCTATCAATGTTATATATTTTACGGTTGTACCATCCATATCCAGCTTAAAAGCTTCAATGTCCATGATAACTTCTAAAACCTAATATCAATAAACACGTGATCAAGATGTTCGTAGCATTACGCCCATAATCAATACAAATTCGAACCATTGCACTTTTATCTTTAAAATTCATTCAAACTACGTTAGCATAGCATTCATACCATATGATTCATTAATCCCTAAGGTTAATGAACTACTCACACTTCATTGAAATAAACATGCACATAATGATATTCATTGAAATCAGAGATATAATCAAATAAATTCAATTAAATGAATAATACAATATCGAACAACCACACGTAAGTCTTCAATGTCTTTTCTTCCACAATTCTTCTTAATACTCAAGAATTAAAAAAAGACCATGCTAATTGGTTGCTTTTTATGGTAATGGGTGATTTTACCACGTTCTAATACCTATTTATACTGTTACGACAATTTAGAAAACAAATAGAAACCCAAGTAGATAATTCCACCTAAAATAGAACTTTAACTTTCTATTTTCTTAGTCTCGGCATTGTCAATAAGTGATCTGGCGTTGTGTGTGTAAAGTCACAGTGTCGTGATAGCTTTTGTCCACTTTGTGTGTAATTTTCATCATTCGGTAGACTCGGAGCCCTGTGTTGACCCCCTCGGCGCCGTCCCTTATGACCCACGGTGATGCCACTATGTCGGCTGTGTTGTCCACCTTTTCTTATTCTCTTGGTCCTCCACGCTATGCCCACGCTATCTAGCCTCTTCTCATGGTGTCAAGCCTATGTGCCACTACGTCAACCATACTTTTGTGCATTTTAGCCTTGTTTATTCACAAATTCACTCGTTTATCTCTTTTATATCTTGTATGCCTAAAAATACATAAATACCATCAATGTAAGCTCATTTCAGGATATTTATATCAAATATATTACGAAACTAATATTGTATACAAGTCTAAATAATCACTTATCAACCACCATAAATGGCATTTCCCTAATCTTTGTGTCAATTGGTGATACTTCTACTTATCTTTGAGTTTTTATATTTCGTATTCTATTTTTACGAGTTTTACTACGCATCCACCTAAGAAACTCATTTCTGCTACGCTCATTTTATGTTGTTGTTGATTTACCGCTAAATGTTACTTTCATAGAGCATAGCTGGCCTAATTGCGGTTCTATAAAAATTTTCTTTTAACTTTGTAGGAATATATTGATCGTATATCACACCTGTTGCACTCCTCCATTTTTCTATCCAGCTTGAGTTTTATGTGTGACATCATTCTCAATATTGCCATCATTTTCTATGATTGATCCTAAATATCTAAAATGGTTCCCTTAGGAACTTCTACTTCCCCTAATTTTACCACTTCATCATCTCGATGCTTAGTATTTCTAAACTTACAGTGCTTGTATTCGATATTTATCCTACTCAACTTAAAGCCTTAAAATTCTAATTTATTCCTTCAAAGTTCTAATTTCCTCTCTACTCAATCTTTTTTTTTTGTCCACTAAGATATTATCATCTTCAAATGACAAACGCTATGATATACTATGATGGCCCCCAAATCTCGATGCAAACCGGGCACCGCAACGTCGTGGGATACATCACTAAGCCATGCCACTTCACTGCACCCTCATTTATGATGGCCCGCTACCTAACCTTTTTCTAACCACCTTGTACCATAACATAGTCAGATTTAAGTCAAACTAATGTTTTTGTGAATTATGTCAAGTTAATAAAGCTTACAACTTAATTTCCTAAAATCTTATTCAATCAAGTTGATTAATATGTGCGGAAGTCTTCTAAGCATGCAAATAAAATACAAAATAAAAGTTTGCATTAGTAAACAAGCCTATGGTGTGAAAACTCTTTATAAGATACCATGCATGTCAAAAGGAAGCAATAAGGTACAAAAGTAAGTACATACATTCATCAAGGTTAATAAGTCTTCTACACAACCTAAAAAGCAGTACATTAATATAACCAAACACCTATGCAAAAGTGTGACAGGATCTACAAGATCATAGTTACTTGCCTAAACCTCCTTACCCTGACCCATCGTAGGATCTGCAGTTTTTAAAAAAGACTAGTTCCAATAATTAAATCTAAAAAAAAATTAGTTAGTATTCAAAAATATTAATGAAGTGGTAACATTTCATACAATCTAAATAAGGATTGGAAATAAGATATCACATGAAAATAAGTCGTTGAGAGATAAAAAACTAGACACATGTGCAGCGTGACAAAAAGCCCTGGTCAACATCTAGGAATAAGTTTAGCTAAACTGAGAGGAACCCGTGACAATAAACCTCACTAAACATCTTACGGTAGAATGGGAGGAACCCATTAACAGAATCCCCATTCAAACATCTCTCGAGAAGAAGACATGATGAAAACTTAAGTCTACGCCAAACATCTCTCGCTCGAATAGGAGGAACTCATGAACGAAAACCTCATCCAAAGATCTCTCGAGGGGAACCCTTGATGGAGATTTAGGTCTCCATCAATCATCTCTCAACCTCGCGAGTCTAGCAGGAATAATCACCATGTAGCCCGACATAGACAACTACTCTAATAGCGCGAGGTAACTAGCCTCGAGGTATGAGTTTATGTCATACACGACCCCGACGATCACAAAAATGGATAACATCAACAATAACACAATATATAAAACTGAATTTAAAAGCAAGTGCTAATAATAATTAACTAAGTCCCTCGTATGTTTACAATTACAACAAAAAACACAAATGTTATTCAAAATTCAATCTCTAAATCTTTCATAGCACACGTCCAACATCGAGTACCACCAATTTTAAGTTCTTGTGGGTTGTTAACCTAACCTAGGTTATTTAAATCAAAGTGGGTTGTTAACCTAACCTAGGTTATTTAAATCAAATATTATAGGTTTAAAGCATGCTGAAGATTTGAGCAAGCTGAAGGTGTGAGCATGCTTGAGACTTTAAGCATGCTTTTAGAGCATAATGCTCTACATGGTCTGTAACGACCCAAAAATCCAAATGACCCGCCTTGAGGGTATTTTGGTAATTTAACTTATTTTGAGTGTTTAACGTGGAATTTGTGTTACTTAATTAGTTAGGGAACTAATTATATGAATTTAAAGTGAATAAAAAGATTAAAAACCAATATGGAAGAATTTTAGGTTGTTCATCTCGAGACCCATCTAAAGGAGGGTGAGGACTAAACTCTCAAACCTTAGGTATATAAACACTTTATAAGCTAGATACCCACCCTAACATTCTCAACACAAACAAAGGGGGAGAGCGATGAGAACACAAGGGGAGCTCATTGGTGGCTTAAACAGAGAAAAGACTCTCAAATCAAAAGGACTTTAAGTGTAGGTAAAGCACTCCACTCTCATCTTCTCTACAAGCTTTCATAGCTCTTTAATGATGAAGCGAGACCAAAGGTCCAATCGACCCCTGGTCCTCAAACCAAGGGCCAGACTGGCCTCTAGACCATATTTTAAGGGCCAAATCGGCCCCTGAATCAGGTTTAAGGGGCGTAATTGAACCTGGACCTTAAAAAATAATATATATATATATATATATATATATATGAAATAACATAAAAATAAATCCTACCATCAAATGGGGAGCGTACTGCGTCCCTAGTAGAAAAGTTGAGCGGGTCCCACACCTCGACCCTTGCACCTATTAAAGGGGGACTTGTGGGACCCACGCTAGTGGACCCCAACATAAATCTAAAAACAAATTGGAATTAATATAGGGAGTGGCTAAACAGGCCCCTATTTTTCCTAAACATACCCCATTGTTTAAGCATACCCTGATTTTGCCAGAAGTACCCTACTTTTATTTTCATAAATTTCAAAAATATCCATGCTACCTCATGCCCTGGTTCTCAGTCTCAGTCAGCTTACATTGAAACATCTTTAGAGGTCTCGACCGACTTCTACCGAGACCTTTGAAGAGGTCTCGATCTTGGTGTTGGTCTCGATGGAAGCCGATCGAAACCTCTAAAGAGGTCTCGGACTTGTATGATCGAGACTTCCAAAGCGGTTTCGGCCTTGTGTGTCTAAAACCCACGGGTGACAAAAATGAACAAAATAATTTCAAAACTCCATAAAAATACATGAGATTGACCAAAAAATAAGTAGGTTTTGCGCGAAATCGCTTGATATTCTCGATTCCATTGATATTTTTTTGCCAAAAATGCGAAATTCAAGTTTCAAATCAAAAGACTAAACCCAACAACAAAACCAAAAACAATGCTATCGACTCAAAAAATGCAAAAAAAAAGTCTAAGAAAATCCAAAAATCGACATGAAAATAGGTGGAGAATACACCCATGACGTCGAATCGATGTGGTTTCGCTCGAACTTTGTGGGATTCAGGCTGGAAGTGAGAGCGTGATTTGAGAGAGGGGTGATTGGGGTGAGCTGGGTATGGGAAAGAAAAACCTTTTTATATGGAGGGGCAGTTGGGTCATTTAACACATGCATTAAATTTTATTTTAAAACTGGAGTTCGTTTGGTAAAAACTGGGGTCCTTTTAGCTGCTCCATTAATATATGACTTGTCGATGATGTATGTGTCTTGAATTGGTTAAACTCACTAGGTGGTTCGCACAGGACCCCGAGCACGCGAGGATCAAAATATGATTCATGGTGAGTTGAGGTAAATAGGGAGTGTGACATCCCTGATTTCAATAAACCAAGATTTAGATTTAATTACGAGATTAATGCGTCTTAATCATAACACGTGTTATAGATTAAGACTTGGATCGATGAAAAAAAGAAATCACTAAGTTAATGTTATGTTTTGTTGATGAATGCCTAGTGTGTGTATTATATGATATTTCATCGCGACGTCGAAGTGTGTTGAGGTGTGTCCTCAATTTGTCATAATCGGGGATGCAAGTGCATGCGTGAAGGCTCGAGTAAAAATAAAAAATTAGTTGCTTAAGACTAGTAAATCAAGTGTTAAGTATCATTAGGGATTTTGCTTTGGTTTACATGCACGTATGGATCAATAGCAGTGTGTGACAGCCCCGAGGCCGCCAGGTGTGCTGCTTCGCGAGTCCCACTGCCCCATTGACGTCGATGCCACGCCAGTGTTATTTGATGCGTGTGCTAACTTGTCGTGATATAAGTTTAAGTAGACCAGTTATTCATTATGTACTTAGGTATTGTTAAGATCTACTGTCTTTTACTTCGAGATTATAAGTTAGGAAGTATGACATTTGTTTTACAGAGTTTTATAGTTAATAATCAATAATTTTCAGCGGAAGACTTATCAACAGCATAGAAATAAATTTAAGTGTTTTCATGTCATATATATAACAAACATCCTACTGTGAAAAACTCAAAATAAAGTACCATGTTTATAAGGTGATAATATATATAAAACCAAAGTATATACATGTACTACTATCTCTCGGGTTTACAAAATAACCAAAAGTAAAGTATAATATCAAATGAACACCTACGAGTATGTCCTCGACAGCTGGCAAGTCCAAGATAGTTGCCCAAAATCCCCTTGCCTCTACATGCAGAAGGATTTGCACTCAGTCATTCAACAAAAAAGATGGCAAGCCTAGTAAGTAAAATCTCATAAGAAGTCTACACAATATTCAGCAAGAAATCAAGTAAAAACTACGAGACATGCAAGTATTACATCTGGCAGTAGAAAACAATACTTGCATGAATGTAGAGCATTACAAAAATCAGAGCAGCAGGTGAATAATTGAAAGCCAACAACAGTTAATTAGGTAAACATGAATGTAAATCATAGACAAATCAAAAGTAACTTGCAGTTAAACAATGACAATTTAACAAGCATAGTAACTTCAGTAACCTCGACGAAACTAAGCATCTCTTAGCATACTAAGCCTCAATAGTTTACCGGGCGGTCGACCTAGACCCACAACTCACATCCACATAAAGCCCCAATGAATCACTCAACTAGTAAATCAAATAATCTTATATCGCAAGCATAAAGCCCCAGTAATCCACTCAATCGGTAAATCAGCCCATCCCCTAACGTACCATAATATGCCTTGGTTATTCAATCATGATCATAGCGAAGTAAAAACAATTCTAAGCAACTGAAAAACAAATGTTAAAAGCGAATTGAATTCTATGAAGCATTCTCGTGGGTTTATACACCTCAAATACGTTTTTGCACTTCCCCAATCCTCAAAATCTGACCCGACTTGCTCTAAGGACCAGAGCTACGTTCCCTCAACCCCTGAAGTCAATTAAACATGTTTATTGTGTATTCGCATTGGTTGAATGGGTTTTAAGTTGATCTTCCTGAATTAGCTTTAATAACTAAATTAAGTTTCAATTTTGGTCCTATGTTGCAGTTTTGGGCATGAAAACGTTCGAATCTCAAAAACATCCCAAATGAAAAAGTTTTTGTTCTCTGTCTTAGCATCCCGAAAAGGTTTGGTTTGCAAAATCCCAATTTAAAATGAAAGAGATATCGCAATTCTACCAAAACAGCTTAAATTTGAAACAAATCCAACAAGCAAGATTGTAAAAATCATTTCTCCCAATATATAGCTCCAAAAATCTTGATTTGTGGTCATAAGTCATCTAATACACCCAAAATTAACATACTAAATGATCACCTCTATCCAATAAGTATTGAGGGATTTATGCCCATGCAAAGTATTGCCAATTTTTCATGAATATAATTAGTTTGACTAGCAATTTTGGCTCAATTCTTTTGAAACCAAAGTTATATGAGATGTATATGTTCATCTTCAACCTTATAAAAGTATGAAATCAATAAGCCAAAACCATTTAACACTTGATGGTCATGCATGTAAACATTTTTATCGAAATCGAGTCGAATGAGTAGAAGTTGTTACCTATCCTTTGATTCTTTGTAGTTTGATCCTCCAAGCTTAGGTCTTCTTGAAGTCCCAAAAATTCATCACACTCTTGCTCTTTTTGCTCTCAAAAATTCTAAATCTTTTCTTCTCTTATTTGCTTGAAAACCAAAGTTTGTCTTTTATATACTTCAATTAATATGTGGATTAATTAAGCAAATCTTTAATTTGATTAAGATAATTACTAGGACGTGTCGTCTCTCAATGTTACTTGTCCTACATGAAGAATGCATGCCTCCACTAACTAGTTACTATTTAGTCTAGGATTCCTACACATCTTCATCATCAATAGAAAAATCTTGGTTCCTCAATATGTTTGTCTAAACTATGGTCTCATTAATCCATATCAATTAAATTTACAAACTTACACACTTAAGTTAATGTGGTTAGTGTATTTAGTCTCATTTTTGACACATAACCCTAGACTACCCGACACTTTGTGCCCCGTGTCTCAACACGCATCTTGAGGCATGCTATAACTAGCATACTCGATTTAATTGATTTAGCCTAAGGTTTTATTATCATTAAATTTCATATTTGCCTTATTTACTTTCATATTAGTCTATTTAACATTTGTCTATACTTAGCATACTAGTACTTCGCCTACCTGATACCTGCATCGACACGCTTTATGAGGTGAACATTCGTCACACAATCTCACACATTAAATCAATGTAACTACACACTTGCGATGCAATATGATGTAACGTAATAAATTAACATTGCAAACAAGCAACCAACAAATAAAAATAACTATTACATCTAGTCAGACGCGTCCTGGTCCAATCCACGGTGTCCACGTAGATCCGAAAGCGGGCGTCCTATTCCAAAATTTTTGAATAAACGCTATTAGTAAATATTGGGCCGTTATACAATGTATAATGAGAACAAAGTTGGTGCGAGATATTCACAAGGATCTTACAAGGAATCAAACCCTAAAATTTGAAAGTTTTGAACCAAAGTAGTATACAACTTATTTTAGTGAATATGTTATATAAGGGTTCAAAAGCAAAGCTACACCACGTGATTAGTTGGTGGTGACGTTTTTAAGCAGTACGTTATTTTAAATTGGAGTCGAAGTAAGATAATTGTATGGAGTGTGAAGATACATATGAAAATGAAAAGATACGTGTGACCTACAACTTAGTTGGTCAGTATTATCTCTATTGGTTGGAAATAATGAATAGATAATAGTTTATCTGGCTTAATATGTTTGAAAAACTAAATATTCTTTTATAGTAATTTGAGAAAAGCCAGTAGTATATATTGAGTAGATAAGAAAAAGAGATAATATATTTATCAACTTGTACATGATACAAGTTAAAAGTTATACTATGAAAGTATAATCATGAAATATGTTGATATCTCTGCATAAATGTGTACATCTACTCAAGTAAAGGAAATAAACTGTCTCTTTTTCATATGTAGAAAGAAGTTTGATGAATAGTAAGTGATTGAGACATGAGATAATATGAAATCTCAATAATTAGAGAAATGATGGAAACTAATGTGAGTAAGCTGGTAATGTGCAAATAAGAGTAGCTATCAAGCCAATCTAGAAGTAATCAGTGGATAAAAGAAAGCAAAGAGGTTCTTTGTGAACTTATGAATAGAGAATGATTTGGCAAGGTTAGAAAAATTGTTGATTTTCTAACTAGTCAAATGGAAAATTAAGTGAATTGGCTAAAGAGTCAGAATTGATAATTGTTTTCTAGTCCACATCCAAAATGATATTGTGAGTAGACATTTAGAAAATGAGTGAAAGTTGCATGATGTATCAGGTTTCGTTTTCCGATCAGATTAAAATTGGAGATCTCTTCTCATAGGATGACAATTGTAATTTGAGATCTATAGTTATGAGATGACTTATATAATTCCAGGTTTCGTTGAGCAATTTTGGAATGGTGATGGATCAAATATGCACGCGACTCTACTTTAGTATCTAATGTTGTGCTCAAATATTATTTGCATAACTATATATATTTAGCCTGATGATAGTCTAAGAATTGATCAGTAGATGATTCTAATAAGAAATGATTAAAGATGAGAAAGCAAACTGGGATGTGTATTCCAAAGTTTGGTGGATAAGGAAAGAATTACCAACGATTTGTGGAATTGTTATTCAATTAAAAATAAGTAGTGTTTTGTGAAAAATAAGATATGCTTGATCTTGCTAGGCATTGATTATCGAGTGGAATACAAAGGAAAGAAATGAAGCAAGATTTAATAGATATTTAACCAATTGAATACATGACTCGTCAGAAATTCAAAACTACCCGAATTTGCAGGAAAGTATGATAATTTTTTCATCAGATTTAAGAATGAGATTAAGAGTGGAATTTCTTAGAATCTCTACTCGTAAAGGTTATAAATGTTTTTGTATATAAGAAAATTTTTCTCTATGGTGATCCTGAGTGTAAAAAATTACTTCCTTATTTCTTTTGATCAGGATATTTTTCATTTAATAAAATTTTGAGGAAGAAATTTAAATTAGTTGGAAGATTGTGACATCCATGATTTCAATAAACTAGAACTTATATTTAATTATGAGATTAATGGGTCTTAATCATGACACGTATTATAGATTAAGAATTGGGATGGTGAAAAAGGGAAATCACTAGGTTAAAGCTATTTTTGTTGATGAATGCCTAGTGTGTGTATTATATGGTGTTTCGTTGCGACATCGGAGTGTGTTAAGGTGTGTCCTCAATTTTTCATAATCGAGGTTGCAAGTGCATGTGTAAAGGCATGAGTGAAAATATAAAAATTAGTTGCTCAAAACTAATAAATCAAGTGTTAAGTATCACCAGGGATTTTGCTCGGTTTACATGCAAGTCGAGATCGATGGCAGTGTATAATGAGAGCAAAGTTAGCGCAAGATCTTACCTTGAATTTTGTGTCGATCGGTGATGGCCGTGGTTGAGATTGGGTACAAATCAGCATGCATTTGGTTAAGTATGGCAAGATAATTGGTTTAAAAGATTTTAGTATGTAGTGGAAAAAGTTAATAATTTTAGTGTTCTTGTGTGACCAAAATCAGTTTTGTGGAATCTTTATGGAGTTTGACTATTTTGTCAAAAGTTTAACTCAACTTAGTGAAAACTCGGATCTAAAACGCGTACTGAAAGTCAAAATACGTCAAAATAGAGATTTCGAGAGTTAATGAATAAAAAGAAATTAAGCTGCCTACAAGCAGCTTAGGATTTATATATAAAAAAACTTAAAAATCAAAATCAAATCACGTTTCAATAGAAACATTTTTTATTTCGTTAATCCTTAACCCCCCAAATCCTTCTTTCACTCGCGGATATCCCTGGATCTGATTTTCACCTAGTTTCTCTCCGCAATACTGTACAACATCATGAGACAGACAGTTTAAGCCAATTTTTCAAGGTGGAAATGAAGTATTCAGCCCAAAATTTGGTAAATTATCAATTTATGACATTTTCCACAATTCAATTTGAATTCTCACAGTTTCTCAATTTCTTTCACGGGGTTTTGATGGGAATTGGTAGGAATTGTTGTGAATTGATACATTGGGTTGATTTACCTCAATTTGAAATAAATCTCAACGACGTGGGTTGGGTTTGGGCGAATTAAATTGATGAGATTTAGTTGATAACTTTTTTGATGATGTTTTTACTATTAAAATTGATTTACATTGGGATTTTGGAAGAATTGGATTATTAGTTTTGTCCAAATTGACTCCACGGGCTATGAAAATATTTTGAATTTCGTTGGTTGGGATTTCTCAGTGTTTGGTGTCGAGTCTTGAGGATTTAATTACAAAAGCATTGATTTGGAAAGGTTTCAATGTTTAAAATAAATAAAGCTCGCCTAATTAACAGGTCATATTGGGAAATTCGTAACTTCTCTATTTATGATCTGATTTGAGTGTTCTTAGAATCTATGGAAAGTATGAAGTAAGCTCTATAAGCTCCTTTTAGATTATCATGACAAATATTAGGGTTTTCAAAGTTAAACAGGTACCCTTAGTTAGTGGTTGAAAGCTAGCTAAAGTTGTTATAAATAATTATTTATGGCTATAGTTACCGAGCATAATTTGGTCGTTGTTTTGTGGGGTTTCATTATTTGGTTCCACTTTAAGCTTGATCCTAAATATAATTGGGTATGTAAGGAAGCTATTGGAGCCAATCCTAAGGTGATTCGACGCTTCGGGAACCCTAAATATTAGCTCGAAGTTGGTTGGTTGTAAGTAAATCCTACAGTGATCACTTTATCATTATATATCGCATTATAATGCATTTAGCTCCTTGTTTAGGCATCATATTTGTTGATTATGCACTTATGCATTAGGGTGATGTGGTTCAAGCGTCGTAGTCTTCAAACTCTGATAGTTGGCTCTTAGCCGAGTATGTTTTCTGTAAGATCCAGAGGGAGATGCCGAAAACTAAAATAGCTCTTGTGGGTTGAGTTAACGGGGCTTGACAATTATCCTCATATAGTGCTTAGAAGTTACTTCTAGTACTATTTTGATTTCACTCAAGTATTAATCACACCTTAGTGATGAGAAGTCAATAATTAGACACATTTTATAGTGCAATTCAGTTTGATTTTATATAAAAATAATGATATTACACTAGGTATTCTCTTATTTTTGTGATTTTAGGTTTTAAAAATGAAAATAAAGAAATGAAAGGAAAGAGAAAGAAGAAGAAAACAGTCAACTGGAAAATTGTTCCAACGATTAGCTAGCGATTTGGAATAAAACTAGGAATCGCCACCTAAATCGACGGAGAGAAAAGGCCGCCGAATTGGAGAATGAACTAAATATCGCCAGTTTAATCGATGGAGCACTGAGAGCTAAACTTAGTGATTTGCTCAGCAATTTATGTATAAGTGGAAAATTGCTGACAAATCACTAAGGTTGGTGACGGGTTTTTTAGATTGATAAGAGAAATTTGTATTGACTAGAATATGTACTCCTAGGGGAATTCTATATAGGACTAGAGAGCTTCAAAATAATTCTCTCTGGCTACTATCTACTCTTTCTTTTCTCTTTTGATAAGTTTTATATGTGAAGCAATATTGGAGCTTTGATTAAGAGGTATTTATTTATTTATTTAATTGTGTCTTTTAATTACATATTTGCATTGTTTACTTTCCAGCATGTGCGAGTAGTCTATAAATATAAACAATCCCTAGGCATGTAATATACTTTGGATTGTTATGTAGTTATAATTATTTAATCATGTACATAATTCTTTGAATCAATTCATACACGTCATCACAGATAAAACAAGTTGTTTTGTGTATTACAACTAGTAATTCTTTATGTTGAGTGCATAGTGGCCAATATGTTCCTTAATATATAGTATTCAATTCTATGTCTATAGTTATTGACAACAATTATAGAAGTAGTAACCGGGATTAATCTATAGGGCATTTTTCGAGTAGATGTTCTAGGTGATTGTGTTTAGAGTTGTTTATTATGCGGCTTCGGTTAATATTGGCTTAGATTAGGCATGATTTTCACTTAGTGTAATGCTATCGTATTTCTATGGTGTTGCATTTTATCTAATGGGTAGATTTACAATGATAAGAATGTAGCATTTTCATAGAATTTAGGAAAATCGGTGGCTGGCTAAAGGCTATGAACCTATTATGAATTAGAAGTTAATTATTCTAAGATTCCATATATGAAATAATTATAGCTATATTATGAAGTGATGTTATATTTTGGTGTTTGCAAACAATCTGAGTATATTATATTGTTTAGTAGGGTTTGTTTAGATGTTTGTTAGATATTTTATTTACATTGATTTATTGATTATTTGAATTATTAGTTTAAGTATATTAAGTTAGTTTATTAAATATAAATTGTTTTTAGTTTAGTTATTTTAATTAATTGTTTATTTTATTTGCATATTATTAAGTGTTTAATTCATGTTTGATTAAATTAATTAAATTAAAAAACAAGCTAATAGTAAAATATGAGAAATTATTGTGCACGCTTGAGACGTGTCAATTTTTGGCGCTATTGCAATGGATTTAAAAAAAATAATGTCTTAGAAACCTTCTTGTTGAAAGTCATATAATATGGCCGAAGACGAGGAAGAATTAACTCTTAGGCAATCAGATAGGAATGTCACAGCTTATGAACCCATGTGTATAACTTTCACACCAGAATTTCTAGAATTCAAATTGAAGTTCAGACTCAAATTATTTACCGTGTTTCTATGGTGAAGATAATGAAGATGCTCAAAAGTTTATTAGAGAGTTCACACACAAAATAAGCACGTTAAAACCTAAGGATATAAAAAATAGATTATGTTAAATTAAAAGCTTTTCCTTCCGTATTGAAAGACCAAGCTTTATATTGGTTATTTTCTCTTCCTCAAAATTCCATAACCAACTGGTCAGAGATGCTACAAGTCTTTCTTGATCAATATGTCCCAGCAAGACAAATTAGTTTATATAGAAGGAAAATAAGTAATGCTAGGATGAAAATTGGAGAAACTTTTAATGAGTTTTGAGTTAAGTATCAAAGATTGATCTCATTATGTCCAATGCATGGATTTACAAACAAAACTTTAATGCAATATTTTTATGAAGGATTAAATCACTTAGAATGAATATTCTTAGACACAGTATATGGAAGGTCTTTGCTTGACAAAACACCAACTTTAGCAAGAGAAACTATAAATAAAATGGCTAAACAATCCAAGCAATATGGTGAGAAGAGTGAACCGACCAAAAATAATCTAAGCAACATGAATAGGACAAATAAAACACCATATGATAAGATAGACGAACTAAAAGCCATGGTTGAAGTATTACTAAATGATAGATCAAGCACAATAAAATCTTGTAATGAATTAAGTCATTCTAATTATGAATATCCTTTGAAATAACAAACCAAAATAGAAGAAGCTAATGCTATAATGAACCAATATAATGGATTTGTAGATCTTAATTATAGCTTTAATAGTTATGAAAATTACCCATAATTGAATGTAGGTAATCATATTAACAATCAGGGGTATCAAAGGTATAAAACATCGAATAACTCGAGAAAGAGACAAAGATCAAGTAATTCAAACATTATAAAATGATATAATCGAATTGAAAAACCAATTGAGTCAGATGGCAACATAAATGAGTAAATTTGTGAACCAATGAAAATTACCATCTCAACCTTACTCTACTATATATGAAAAAGCACTAGCCATGACATTAATGAGTGGTAAGCAAATGGATGTACCTAAAATGCCAGAACAATTAGTTTCTAGAAAAGAAATAGAAGTAGAACTAGAGAAAGAAATAAATATCTGACACATCAAATAAAGTAGTAGTTAATATACCTCTATTTAAAGTCATTCGAAATGAACCTAAGTATCAAAAATTTATAAAAGATTTATGCACTAACAAGATCAAGGCTAATGAAAAGGTAAGTCTAGGGGAACGCGTATCAGCACTAATTAGAAAGAAGTTACCTCCTAAATGTTCTGATCTTTGAATGTTTTTCTTTCCATGTACGATTGAGAATATAGGAGTTTCTAAAGCATTGTGTGATCTAGAAGCCTCCATAAATGATATGTCTTTATATATTTATTTACAAATGACTGATGTACATTTCGAAGAAACTGGTATAGTCGTACAATTAGCAGATAGATCAATTGTTAAACAAGTTGGGTTACTGAAAAATGTACTAGTCAAAGTTAATGATTTAGTCTTCCCCAATAGAGTTCTATGACTTAGATATGAAAGAAGCTAACTTCTCTAGTAGGACTTCTCTAATCTTAGGAAGGTCATTTTTGAAAACACCAAAAACAAATATTGATAATTCAAATGGAACATTAATAATGCAAGTAGATGATGATGTAGTAAATTTTAATATATATGATGCAATGAAATACCCGATGGATGTTTCTTCTATATGTACAGTAGATATGATAGATCAGCTAATAGATAAATCTTTAAGAAAATATAAATTAAATAAATTAGAACTGGCAATTAAAGATTTAGAAGAGGATTGTGAGGGAAATGATGAAGCAAAAGAAATAATAAGTACTTTAGAATCATATAATGAACTACCAGAACTTACGTATTACCTAGACTTATCTAGATCTCATTCAAAACTTTTACCTTTTATAGTTAAAGCCCCAGAATTAGATCTAAAAACCTTAGCAGATCATTTGAAATATATTTATCAAAGGGACTATGATAAATTACTAGTAATAATTTTTAATAAATTTACTTAGTCTAGAAGAAAATAAGTTGACAAATGTATTGAAAGAATTTAAAGAAACAATAGGATGGACCATAACTGACATCAAAGGAATAATTCCAACAACGTGCATGCATAGGATAAACCTAGAAACTAATACAAAAGCTTCTAGACAACCTCAACAAAGATTAAACCCACTTATGATGGATGTAGTTATATCTAAAATATTATAGCTTTTAGATGCATGAATGATATTTTCAATAGCTGATAATAATTAGGTAAGCCTAGTTCAAGTAGTCCCTCAAAAGACATGAATTACTAGTAATGACAAATAAACGTGGAGAATTAGTACCAACTAGAATCCAAAATGGTTGGAGGGTATGTATAGATTATAGGATGTTAGAAAGATTAGCTGGAAACTCATATTACCGATATCTAGATGGTTATTCAGGATTTCACCAAATACTTGTAGCCCCAAAAGATCAGGAAAAAACCACTTTTACGTGCCCCTTTGGCACGTTTGCTTATAGATGTAAGTCTTTTGATTTACGTAATGCACTTGCAACATTTCAAAAGTGCATGGTTAGTATTTTCTCTAATTATATGGAAAATCTCATTGAAGTTTTCATGGATGATTTTATAGTTTATGGTAATTCTTTTGATAAGTGTTTAGTTAATTTAACTAAAGTACTTAAAATATGCATAGAAAAAAATGTAATATTAAATTATGAAAAATGTCATTTCATGGTAGACCAAGGACTGATATTAGGACATATAGTGTCACCTAAAGGAATAGAGGTAGACCCTACAAAAAATTCAAGTGATCAAAATGTTACCTTACCCAACCACAGTAAGATAAATATGTTCATTTCTTGGACACGTAGAATTCTATAGAATATTTGTAAAAGATTTCTTTAAAATTACACAACCTTTATGCAAACTTTTACAAAAACACATTCCTTTTAAATTTACCAATGATTGTAAGATAGCGTTTGATAAATTAAAGGATTCTTTAACAACCACACCTATAATCAAATTACCAGATTGATCGTTACCTTTTGAAATTATGTGTGAAGCAAGTAACTATGCAGTTGGAGCGATTTTAGGACGAAAAGCAGGAAAAGAATCTCATGTTATATATTATGCTTCTAGGACACTAGATCTAGCTCAACAAACTCACAACACAACTGAAAAAGAACTCTTAGCAGTAGTGTTTGCCTTAGAAAACTTAAACCATATCTATTAGGAACAAAGGTAATAAATTATTTAGATCATGCAACTTTGGGATATTTAATGACAAAACAAGATGCAAAACCTAGACTAATAAGATGGATACTACTTCTACAAGAATTTGATCATAATATAAAAGATAAGAAAGGAGCTGAAAATCTAGTAGCTGACCACTTAAGTAGGTTAGAGAATTGAGAACCACCTATTCCATTAAGGGATAATTTTCCAGATGAACGCTTATATAATATGAAGACTGATGGCCCTTAGTATGCCGATATAGTTAGTTATCTTACCACTAATAGGTTATCACCTTACTTAACAAGAGCTCAAAAGAATAAAATTAGAAAGGATTCCAAACACTATTTATGGGATGAACCCTATTTATGGAAGTTTTGCATAGACCAAATAATTAGGAGATGCATACCACATTCAGAAGTACAATGAATTATATCTCATTGTCATACTTATGCATGTGGAGGACATTTTGATCCACGTAGAACTGCCCGTAAAATTTTGGACTCGGGATTCTTTTCGCCCACTTTATTTCATGATTGTTTCCTTTATATAAAATCTTGTCCAAATTGCCAATAAGCTTGAAACTTAGGACGTAGAAATCAAATGTCTTTAACCCCTATTCTATTTTTTGATGTGTTTGATTATATATCTAAGTGGGTAGAAGCAAAAGCTACTAGACCTAATGATTCAAAATAGTGATTGGTTTCCTTAAATAAAAAATCTTTACAGTTTTTGGAGTACCTAGAGCACTTATAAGCGATAGAGGTTCACATTTTTGTAATCGATTACTTGCTAATTTACTTGCTAAGTACAATGTCACACATAGGACATATACTGCATATCACCTACAAACTAGTGGATAAGCACAAACGTTAAATAGAGAAATGAAGTCAATATTAGAAAAAATAGTTAGTCCAACACGTAAAGATTAGAGTCTTAGATTAGAAGACTTATTATGGGCATATAGAACAGCATTAAAGTCACCCATAGGCATGACACCTTATAGGTTAGTATTTGGAAAAGCATGTCATTTACTAGTAGAACTAGAACAAAAAGCCTATAGGCAATAAAAACATGCAGCATGAACTATAATGAGGCAGGAAACCAATGTAAATTAAGCCTTCAGGAATTAGAAGAAATTAGGAATGACGCATATGAAAATGTATTAATTTATAGAGATAAAACTAAAGCATTTCATTATAAGAAATTAGTTCCTATAAATTTTCAAGCAGGAGATAAAGTTCTACTCTTTTGTTCAAGACAAATTATTTCCTGAGAAACTCCGTTCAAGATGGATGGGACCTTATCTGGCAGTCAATTTACTAGCTCATGGTTTAGTGGAAATAGAAAGCTTAGAAATAAGACATATTTAAAGTAAATGGTCATAGGTTAAAACTTTATTGTGAAATTTTTTTGAACAGGATATGGGGATCATCAATCCTGAGACTGATCAACAAAGTCTGCAAAGTGATGAAATGGAGTTCAATGTTTGCATCCATGGGAATGAAATCATTAAGAATGAAACCATAACATTAAGGATGTAAAAGAAACCGCGTAATAAGAAGAATAAATCAAATAAGCAACAACCTGAAGTTCAACATCAAGAATAAAAGCAATCGGCGGACGAAGAATTCACTGATGAGCAACTAAAACTTCATGATTTAGGACATATGATTGAAATTTACAATGATGATCTAGGGAAACTCTTCCTCCACATAATGATCAATGAAATCAGTTTTTCCCTGTGTTTTACTTGATACATGATCTGATATGAATATCCTACCGAAATAATGGTATAGAAAAGCCAAGCTGCAAATTAATTTATACCACCCTTCATTGTCCACAAATCAAATGGTGATAAGATATTTTCACTAAGAATGTCAATAAATATGCCAGTGCAAGTGGGAGGATTCAAATATCTTACCAACTTCTTGGTAGTACAACAGATTGAGAAAAATGATGTGATATTGATGGGATGTAATATTTTAAAAATGGCTGGAGCTATTCTCGATGTCGAACAACGTATAGTTACACTTAGGATGGGAAACGATTATTTGTATCTTCGGGATGGTTATGAGATGGACGATTACGCCAATGGAGACAATTATGATGATAATTATGAAGGAGAGACTTCCTATTATGCTGAATGCCTTGAAAGAGGTTATGTAGACATT
Organism: Stephania cephalantha; assembly: GCA_039657325.1. NCBI lineage: Eukaryota > Viridiplantae > Streptophyta > Magnoliopsida > Ranunculales > Menispermaceae > Stephania > Stephania cephalantha. The sequence continues at coordinate 47,124,699 of CM077571.1, forward strand.
GAGAATGATAAGGAAGCTGATGATGTCAAGAATGATGAAGAATCGACTGATTGTCAGTTTGACTCGCTCAAACTGAACAACAAGTGATCTTATCTACTAGGTCGAGCAAATGACTATAAACAAAAGCGCTCTATGGGATGCATCTCATACTCTATCTTTATTTTGAATTTTAGTAGTAGGATTAGTTAGTTATTTTTCTATTCTCTCAACTTTTGACTCTTATAATAGAAAAATTTCAGGATTACAATCTTGAAATAATTTCATGTAAGGGGGTTGATTGAGCCAAACTCTTTCCATTTTACTAGATTTAGGATAATTAGTTGTTTTTCAATTGAATCTTAATTGTCTTTAATTATTTTAAGTAATAAAGCATTTATTTAGTATATTATTCCCTAATTGAAAGTCCAAATTCATTTTTATAATATCGCACGTTGAATACAGATCATTCTACATTAATTATGATTGTTATGTGTGATAATTAATCAAATATAGAATATATTGAAAAACAATAGTAAATGACTTAGTGATTTTCCAACGATATCAATTAACATTGGGAATCGCTGGAAAAATTGCCAACAATTTGCAGGTTTTTAAGTGAAAATTGATTCAGCGATTTGTCGACAATTTTGGTTTTATACTAGGATTCGCTGAATTAATCACTTAACCACCAAGATCAATTTTCACCAATTTCACTTGCGATTTGTCAACGATTTCACTTAAACCCCAATTCGCTGAGCACGAATTCATGTTTTTAAAAATAAAATCCCAAAACACCAACAACAAACACTTTCACACATAAAACCCTTGCACCCACTCATTTGATTTATAGATTTTTGCCTAGATTCACCTTCAAAGCTTGAATTAAAGCTTCATTAAGTGCATCCTACCTTGCTTAGGAGCATTTCAATCCTATTAATTCTAAATCCAAGTTCATATACCCAATTTAGGGCTTGCTGAGTGTTTTGTTCGAAATTGAAGCTTGGAGAGGGGATTTAAGGAGCTAGTATAGCATTTTACTTAAGAGATTCACTCTTAAGAAGGTAATAAATCGATACTCTACAACCCTTTTGATTTCAATATCTTGAACAAAAATTAATTTTTGATATTTTGAAACATATTTATAATTTCTGGGTTCTTATTGCAAATTGTTTTTGAAAATGATTTTCATGCATATTTTCAATTAGAATAATGGTCTTCAAATGAGTTTGGGGGATTACGGAAGCTTAATTATGGTTTTGGTCGTGAGTCGAGAATTAAACACATGTGAATTTGAGATTTATAATTCATTTTATTAAACCGTGATGTTTATCTAGTGTTGTGTATTATACATTATTTTATTTTGTGAAGTTTGGGTAATTGAGTAAATTTGAGATTTTAGGGGTTTTTTCTCGAGATACGTGTTAAGACGGATGCCGAGATAGTCAAAATATTGACATAAATTTTAATTTTGAATTTCACAACGAATAATTGAATCTAAATTTAAAATTTAAAATTTGAACCTTAAATTGACTTAATGAGCTGACGTGGGGATTTGTCTTGGTTTGCGTGTAAGTTGGGATTGGAGGTAGTATGAAATGAGTTGAAGTTATGTGAGATCTTGTTTCGAGTTTGGTGTCAATTGACAATAGTCGAGGTTGAGAATTTGTCCAAACTAGTGCAAGTTTGGATAAGTATGGCAAGAGGATTGGTTCATAAGGGTTCCGTATGTCATGGATAAAGTTAAGATTTTTGGGGTTTTGGTGTGACCAAAACCAATATTAAGGACATTTCATGAAGATGGACTGTTTTGTCAAGAGTTTTGTTCAATTTTATGAAAATTCGGATAGAAAACGGGAGCCGGAAGTCAAAACACGTCAAAATAAGGATTACTGGAATAAATAAATAAAAAGAAATTAAGCTGTTGAAAAGCAGTTGAGGGTTTATATATAAATAAATAAATCAAAAATCTAAAAAATCAATCGATTCCTTTTATAATCAATAGAACGTTTTCTCTTAACCCTCTCAATTAGATCTTTCGCTCCGCGAGCTCTCTACATCCGATTTTTGTTCGGTTTCTTTCTGCAAAATCATAGAGCATCGTGAGACAGTTAGTTCAAGCTAAGTTTATGCGATAGAAACGAAGTATTCGGCCTGCAATTTGGTAAATTCTTAATGTCAGGCATTTTTTCTCAATTCAATTTTAATTCTCGCGATTTTTCAATTTTTTTCGCTCGATTTTGATAGAAATTGGTTAAAGTTGTTGTTAATTTCTATATTGGATTGGATTGCATCAATTTGGGATAAATTCCACTAACCCTTGTTAGGGTTTTGATGAGGTGAACTAATGCAATTCAATTGATAACTATTTTGGAGTTGTTTTAGTAGTTGATATTAATTATTGGTTTTAATCCAATTTGACTCCACGGGCTGTGAAAATATTTTGGTGTTGGTATCAGATGGTTTTGTGGGGTTTATTGTCGAGTTTTGAGGACTTAATTGTAAAAGGATTAATTTGGAGAAGTTTTGTTGTTCAAAATATATAAAGTTGCCAAGTCGATAGGCCATATGAGGAAATTCATAACTTCTCTGTCGGTGATCCGATTTGGGTGTTCTTGGAGTCTATAGAAAGTAGGACATGAGTACTAAAGGTTCCTTTAAGGTCATCATGACAAATATTGAGGTTTTAAAGGTTAAAAAGTTACCCCTAGTTGGCTAGTTGAAGCTAGTTGAAATAGTTATATAAATTAATATTTTTGGAAACTACTTTCAAGCGTAATTTGATTGCGATTTTCATTGGGTTCGTGATATCGTTTCACTTGAACCTTGACTCATAATATAATTGGGTATGCAGGGATGCTATTGGAACCATTTTCAACGTGATCCGACGCTCCGAGAACCTCAAAAATTAAGATTGAAGTTGGCTGTTTGTGAGGTTTAGTAAATCCTACAGTAACCTTTACATTATATGAATATAATTTTGTATATATTGCATTGATCCTTGATATTGCATTTTTGTTGTACATGCATACACGGTTTGGGAGGTTAAGGCGTTACGAGTCTCCTTATAATGTCTATATCGCTGTTATTGAACACTATATTATGCTTGAGGGGCTGGAGTCACTGATACTTTGCATCACATGGTTATCATGAGATCATGTTGAATCAGATCACACTCTCATAGTCTAAAGGAACAAGACTCAATTGGCTATTCTCCCCGCGCATGAGTATTTATTACAGTTTACTTACTACTTTCGGAGACCGACAGTCGATTGTGGTCGGATAACAGAAACGGAATGGATTCACGGTTGTATTTAAATTTCTTAATTAGATTATATTGTTCACTTAAATTCCTTGGATTATTATGCATTTGATTACTATAGGTGTACTAGATAGTGTGGGATTTACTTATCTGACATTATCGAATTTTTATAATTTGATCATGACAGGTTTTAGCGGTGACAAAAGAAAGGAAAAAGCTTTCCGATCATTTGTAACTTGCTCAGTTCCTTTCTCTCTATGTTTGTATTACTTTTGAATATAAAATAGTGTATAAATGGGTTTTGGGTTTGTGTGAGGTTAGGATCTCTTTTGAAACTGTTGAAATGGTTTTGAAACAAATAAGAAATATTTAATGGTTTTAGGATGGATTGGAATGTCGCGAAGCTAAGGTAGTGATAATTTAAGAATTTTTAAAGTCTGGGATAAGTCAGAATGAATAAGTGATTTTGTAAATGCAATATATATTGTTATGGGGTGGATTCAGAGTCCTTCAGCCTTTCCACCAAGCTGAGCAAGTTTGTTGAAGATTTTTGAAGGCCGGGTTTTCTAGTATAGGCTTAAAAAATAGACGAGATGTTGTAAAAGATTTTAACAAAATTTAAAATATTATATAATTAATCTATACTGACCTTAGAGGCACAAGATTCATTTTAGAACCCCTTTGTCGTTGATAAATAATCATATTTGTAATTACTCTGATATTTTTTTAATTATTCATTGAATGAGAGGTTAAGGCTGTTAGGTTATCTTGGAATTAAGGGAATCTAGGCCGATCAAATGCCCTAATTAGGTGGGGTCTGACAATGTTGGTATCAGAGCCTAAGATTATAAAACAATCTTACTGATTGAGGCCTAGTGAGTGATTAGTTGGGAAGTAACACGAGGGAACGGGGTTAAAAATTTAAAAACTTTATGATTTTTTATGTATGTTTTATATTAAGGAGGTATCATGGATATGGGCTTGTTGAACCACTTTTCTTGCAATTTTTATTGAGAAAAATTATTAGTGGACTGCAAGAGCTGGATTCGAGATTTGGCGAGGATAATAGGGATCCACAATGTGTGGATTCAAACAAGTTTGAGAACTTGGCTTTGAAGATGTAAGAGTCGATAAATACCTGAGCTACTAACCCAGGTATTTGTGGTTCTATGTCCTAAGAAGTTCCTAATGCGACTTCAGTCGCTCAGGAAGAGCAGACTACCATTGCAGTTCTTCTGAAAGTTGAACCGGTTGTTATAGTTTTCGATTCTGACTGATACATTCATTGATAGTGGAATGTCACGGGAGGAAAAGTAGAAAAAGTTTGGTACCATTATATTAAGGATTAAACTGAAAATTCTACAAGAGGTTAGAGATAGGGCCAATACCTATGTGATTATACAAGTTTTTAGCATGAATCACGATGATATTAGGGCATCGTGGAGTCAGGACAAGAATCAAATTTTGTGGGTAAGAAAAATCTTCCTTTCAGGTTTGACCCTAAGTTCGGTGAGAAAATGGAAGATTTGAGGATTAGTTAAGATGACACAAACATCATTTTCATTCTTCAGGTCGAAAAGGTATACCTTAGTTGTAGAGGAATGAAGGTAAGGGTCGAGGATTTCAGAGAGGTAAGCCTCGAATCAGATATCAACACCCATTCAGGAATCTTTTATAAGTAATAAACCTACAGTGACATGTCTTAGGTATGAAAAATAGGGTCACATCAGACGAGACTGTTCTCAGAATCTGAGTATGAATATGTGTTTTGGGTATAGAAAGAAAAGACATTACAAGAGACGTGTCCATGACTTTTAAGAGCATCATTTTGTGTGTCACAAACTCAACAACATATCAGGGAATGTGTTCAGGTGGCGACTGAACAAGATTCAAGTACAAATTGTAATCTTATTGAAGGTTCGATTTTAGTTTGTGGTCGTGTGGTGATTGAGTTAGGGTTAACTCCGGTGTGAGTCCCTATTCTTCTTGTACTTAACACAGTAATTGGGGATAGGGTGGATCCTCACTTAATGTATGAGAAATATGTTGTTGAGAACTCCGAAAATGAGATGGTTGTTGATTTTATGTGTTATAGTTATTGGATTTTGTGGTGTTGTTGATAATGGATTAGCTAGCCATTAGGAAGAAATTGAAATTCTTACCAAAACTATAGTGTAGAGGCAAGATTTAAAATTAAACTGGAGGAGATTCTTGTGGTTGGGGATTCGAGGACTTGTATTTTGATGAATTAACTAGAGTTCCATTTATAATAGAGATTAATTTTGTGATTGATTTGGTTTTGGAACTAGACCAATAACTATGTTGTCCTATAGGATATCTCTGAAGGAATTGTAGGAGCTGTAGTATCAGTTAGAGGAGTTGATGGATGAAGGAGTTTATTCATCGAGATAAGTCACTATGGGGTGCAATAGTCCTTTTGTGAAAAAAAAAGAATGGTAATTCGAGTCTCTGCATTAAAGTTTGAGGTTTAAAGGCAGACTGTGGATTCTTTCGGTGGCTGAGATTTGGGATGAGATATTGAGAGAATCTTATCAGTTTATATTTAGCATTCATCTTGGCAGAATCAAAATATGTTATGATATAGGATGATTGTATTGGTGATCAGGGATGAAAGCTGACGTGGGTGATTATATAAGGAAATGTGAGATTCGTCAATAGGTTAAGGCCGATAGGCAGAAACCTGGAGATACGTTGCAGCTACTTCCCATATTGTAATGAAAATGGGAATATATCGTGATAGAATTTGTTATTCATCTGCCTATTTCTTGGGAGAAACATGATGTGGTGTGAATTATTATTGATGGACTAGCGAAGTCTGCTCATATTCTTTTTATGTACATTTCGGATACCTTTACACAACTGAGCTTGTTGTGTGGGCGAGAGGTGGCTCGCTCGTTTGGAGAGTCGTTGATGATATTTTCTTATCTTGATGCTCAGTACACATCGGGGTTGTGGCAGGGCATACAAGAATTATTTCGACATTCAATTTTATTTTAGTTCGTATTTCATCATCGGGTGGATGGTCAGACTGAAAGGTGGATTTATGTGTTGGAGAACATGCTAAGGACTTGTGTATTGGTATTTGGAGGTTCATGGGAAGAATACATATCTTTGTGTGAGTTCTTTTATAATAATTGTTGTTAATTGTGTATTGAAATGACTCCATTTTAGGCATGGTATGGGATACCTTTTCAATCTCCTGTCGGTGGGGCTGAACCGAAGGATTGGGTGGAGTTGGAGTCATAGATTGTTGGAGATCACACTGAGGTTATGCAGTAGATTCGTCTAGGATTGAAAACGTTTTAGAAAAGATACAAAATTTATAATGATCTCTATCACCGGTTTGTGATATATAGTGAAAGAAATTGGATGTATCTGAAAGTATCCCCTCGCAAAAGGCAATTACAGGTTCGGGTTGAAAGGAAAGCTAATTTTTTTATTTATATGGTCGTTTGAGATTGTGAAAGGGATTGGGAAGTTTGTGTATGGATTGGTAGTATCGCCTCAATAAGTCGAAATTGATGACGTATTTCACGCGTTTATGCTCAGGCGGAAAGAATATGATTCGCATCATATAGTTGAATGGAATCAGTTTGATTTGTAAAGCAACTTGTTGTATGAAGAGCTAACATGAAAATGAGAGGCATGTATGAGATAGCATTTTTCGAATCTTTTTGAGTTCAGGTATATTTGGTTACATTTTAATTTCGAGGAAAAAATTCTTATTAGTTGGGAAGATTGTCAAATCCCGAAATTTTTAAATCGGTAATGAGATAATCAAAATATTGACATAAACATTAGTTTCAAATTTCACGATGAATAATTGAGTTTAAATTCAAAATTCAAAATTTGGACCTTAAATAGACTTAACCAGCTAATGTGGAGATTTTCCACCGTTTGCATGTAAGTCGGGATTGGAGATAGTGTGAAATGATAGGAAGTTGTGCGAGATCATGTTTCGAGTTTGGTGTTAGTTAACAGTAGTCGAGGTTGAGATTTGGTCCAAATTGATGCAAGTTTGGATAAGTATGGCAAGAGGATTGGTTCATAAAGGTTTTGTATGTCATGGAAAAAGTTAAGACTTTGGGGGTTTTGGTGTGACCAAAACTAGTGTTATAGACATTTCATGAAGATGGACTATTTTGTCGAGAGTTTTGTTCAATTTAATGAAAAGTCGGATAGAAAACAGGCGTTGGAAGTCGAAACACATCAAATAGGGATTTTTTAAAATTAATAAATAAAAAGAAATTAAGTTGCCGACAAGAAACCGAGGGTTTATATATAAATAATGAAAAAAATCAAAAATCAAAAAAAATCGATCGATTCCTTTTATATTCAAAAGAACGTTTTCTCCTAACCCTCTCAATTCGATATTTCACTCCGCGAGTTCCCGACATCCGATTTGGACTCGGTTTCTTTCTTAGAAATCGTAGAGCATCACGAGACGGCCAGTTCGAGCTAAGTTTCTGCAGTAGAAACGAAGTATTCAGCTTGCAATTTGGTAAATTCATAATGCCAAAAAAAATTCCTCAATTCAATTTGAATTCTTGCAATTTTTCGATTTTTTCGCGAGGTTTTGATAAAAATTTGTTGGAATTGTTGTTAATTTGTATATTGGATTGATTTGCGTCAATTTGGGATAAATTCCACCGACTTGGGTTAATGTTTTGATGCGGTGAACTAATGCAATTCAGTTTCTAACTATTTTGGAGATGATTTAATAGTTGATATTGATTATTAGTTTAAATCCAATTTCATTCATGGGCTATGAAAATATTTTGGTGTTGGTATCAGGTTGTTTCGTGGTGTTTATTGTCGAGTCTTCAGGATTTAATTGCAAAAATATTAATTTGGAGAAGTTTTTTTTTAGTTCAAAATATATAAGTTGCCAAGTCGACAGGCCATATGGAAAAATTCATAACTTCTTCGTCGGTGATCCGATTTGGGTGTTCTTGAAGTTTATGGAAAGTAGGACATGAGTACTACAAGTTCCTTTAAGGTCATCATGACAAATATCGAGGTGTTCAAGGTTAAAAAGTTATCCCAAGTTGGCTAGTTGAAAGCTAGTTGAAATAGTTATATAAATTAATATTTTTGGAAACTATTCTCAAGTGTACTTTGATCGCGGTTTTCATTAGGCTTCGTGATATCATTTCATTTGAAGCTTGACCCGTAATATAATTAGGTATGCAGGGAAGCTATTGGAACCATTTTTAAGGTGATTTGACAGTCCGGGAACCTTGAAAATTAAGCTTGAAGTTGGTTGTTTCTAAGGTTAAGTAAATCCTATAGTAACCTTTACATTATATGAATATAGTTTTTTATATATTGCATTGATCTTTAATATGGTGTTTTTGTTGTACATGCATACACGGGTTGGGAGGGTAAGGCATTACGAGTCTCCTCATAGTGTCTATATTATGCTTGAGGGGCTGGAGTCACTGATACTTTGCATTACGTGGTTATCATGAGATCACGTTGAATCAGATCATACTCCCATAGTCTAGAGGAAAGAGACTCATTTGGTTATTCTCCCCGCGCGTGAGTCTTTATTACTGTTTACTTACCACTTTTGAAGACCGGACGTCTGATTATGGTCGGATAACAAAAAGGGGATGGATTCATGGTTGTATTTAAATTCCTTGGATTATATTTTTCATTTGAATACCTTGGATTATTATGTATTTGATTACTACAGGTGTACTTGATAGTGTGGGATTTACTTATCTGACATTATCGAATTTTTAAAGAGAAGTTTTAGCGGCGACAAAGGAAATGAAAAACTTTCCGATTATTGGTGACTTCCTCAGTTTCTTTCTCTCTATTTTGTATTACTTTTGAATAATAAAATATTTTATAAATTGGTTTTTGGTTCATGTGATGTTAGGATCTCTTTTGAAACTGTTGAAATAGTTTTGAAACGAATTGGAATTATTTAATGGTTTTAGGACGGATTGGATTGCCGCAGAGCTAAGGTAGTGAAAGTTTAAGAATTTCGAAAGTCTGGGATAAGTTAGAATGAATAAATAATTTTTGTGAATGCAATAAATATTGTTATGGGGTGGATTGTGATTCGTTCGACTGTTCAACCAAGCTGAGCAAGTTTGTTGAAGATTTTAGAAGGCCCAATTTTTCGGTGTAAGCTTAAAAATAAAGGAGATGCTGTAAAAAAATTTACTAAATTTTGAAGATTATAAAATTAATCAATACTGAACTTTGAGGTACAATATTCGTTTTAGAACCCCTTTGTGGTTGATAAAAAATCATATTTGATAATTAATCTGATATATTTTTAAATATTTATTGAAGGAGAGGTTAAGGCTGCTAGGTATTTAAGAATTAAGATAATCCAGGCCGGTCAGATGCCCTAATTAGATGGGGTCTAACAGTTAAAGGGAAGAAAATTGATATTTCACCTGTAATGTTGAATAGATTGTTCGGCCTACCGCAATACAGACACCGAACAAAAGAGGATTACCCAAATGTCAATTATGAACACAAGGAATCCTACACATTTCAAGCAATCCAAGACGCATTAGAGATTCCTCTGGGGAGGGGATTCTTGTTTGATAGCAAAGGCCACCCGAAATTTATTAAAACTACCTATTTTAGAAAGATCATGAAGAGTTGGAGTTATATTATAAACGCGTGTTTTTACCCAACCAAACAACACTTTGAAGTGAAGATCCCTAAAGCTGCTTTATTGTACCATATAGTGATGAAAAATGGTTATATCGATATTGAGAAAATTATACATGATTCTATGAAGTTTGCTATGCTAACTAGGAAGAATGAAGGAAAATCGTTCCCTGTTTTGATCAATGAATTATGTAGAAAAATCGAGGAGGGTTTTGATACCAAATTTGATGTATTGCCCGATAGGAGCATAAATTATGTGAGAGTACAACGAATGAAAAAGGTGGTAAGATATAATGACTCGGAGGATGAGCGGCAATCATTCAATGTAATATGCGAAAAAAGCAAGGAAGCGAAGCACAACTGAAAACATAAGGAAGATAAGAGAAGATGCACAGAGAGTGGCAAGATTATTGGCTGGAGTGAATGTACTAAATGTTCCTACGAGTTCGACACAATCTTCATCACAACCTAGAAGAAGAGGATTTTTTCGAACTATATTTTCTTCATTAATTTGTAGCTAAACGACGATTCATCACAATGAAGAAATGATAGCGTCAAACGAGAGAACTTTACAGTTCTATAATTCTCTGTCTGAGAGAAGGTATGATAGTCATTTTTAGGATTCGAGGAGGAGCGTCGACATCCCATCTCTACATTTGTAATTTCCAAATGGGACTTACAACCCAGCTGATAGTTATGTCTCCCAACCTTCGGCATAAATGGATGAAGATGATGCAACTGATAATGAAGTTACTTCTGGAGACCATTGTGTTAAAATTCTTTCTCTTGTATGCAATGAATGACTGAATGATACAATGTATTACTTTTGATGAGATTTTTGTTAATGAAATTTTATGTTCCCTTTAGCATTCCATTCATTAGAAATTATTGACTTCCATATTTGCATCTTTATTTACATTTTTATTACATATATCAAATCTTTTATGCTTCAAGTGGTATGTTTGTTATATTGCAACCGGACTTCATTTTAAAACCTTGAGGACAAGGTTCGAAATGCATTTGGGGGTATTTTAAGTAGAGTATGACATTGATGGCAATAAAAGCAAGGAAAATAAAGAAAGGTAGAAGAAAATTCATAATTACTTTTATTCTGATATTCAAATAAGTTGACGAAATTTTTCAAACTTTCGAATTCAAGTAAGTATGCTTTTATTTTACTTTATTTTTAGTAAGAACAATAATGAATATATTATAGATTTTGAATTGAAGTAATATTTTTCTACCCACGTGAATTTTATGATAGAAGAAATCGATTTTTATACCCTTTTTATTGACTTTACTAGTCAATGGGAACACTAAATTGAATGTCTTGTGTTAGTCATGATAATAGGTAGAAGATCGAAATGATAGTGCAAGATGAATAAGACAGATTTCTAAGAATCTTGTGATACAAGGCTATTGATTAAGTGTTTTTATAGTATATATATTTAGAAAGTTATTATGCCATAATTGTAAGAAGAAATGGGTTAGAAACCATTGAATTTCTATAAGTTTGAAAGAACATTTTCAATAACTTTAGTGGATAGTGAGAAGTGTTAACAAGAGTTTATAAATATATAGAGAGTCCTATAAATTCCAAATGAAAAGGAGCATGGAATCTATAGTAGCAAAGATATGAGAATGTCAAAAGGAAATGGAGTAGAGACTCAAAAGCAAAAGAAAAAGAAATATTTTAAAAAGAAACAATTAGAATGAAGTAAAAAGAAAATGAGAGATGAAAAAGATGGATGTTTTAAACTCTTCAAAGAAAAGACTTAACTCGAGTACTTGAAGCCAGATTTGAATGAAGTATTTCTTAATCTAATAAGTTTTAAATGATATATTCATTGGTATCTTAGCAAAATTCTTATTAATTTTCATTGTGGTACTATTATAAGTATTTTCTAACATTGAAATTAATCTAGTGGTTTTTGTATTTTGAGATTCTATATTAGTTATCGTAAGCTTGATGCTTATCAGTAGAGATTGACAAAACTTATGTTGTGTACTGGCATTAGTAATGAACTTTAAGTTCTAATGAGTGTTAAATTAGGTGGTTGAGTTATCATTAAGGGATGTTTTGATTTGACTAAATCATTCTATTCTATCATAATTTTCATTTACTTGTGGGTAATATGTTTTCATTTGGAGATCATTTCTATGTTAAAATATATATTATTTAAAGTTAAGATGAATTAATTTGAAATCAGTATATAAAGAATGAAAAGAGAATATGATTGAGAGTATTCATTTGCTCATGACAGCAAAGTACTGAGTTTGGGGGTATTTGACAAGTCAATAATTAGACACATTTTATAGTGTAATTTAAGTTGATTTTATATATAAATGGTGATATTACACTTGGTATTCTCTTGTTTTTGTGATTTCTGGTTCGAAAAAGGAAAATAAAGAAATGAAAGAAAAGAGGAAGAAGAGCAAAACAATCAACTGTAAAATTGTTTCAACGATTAGCCACCAATTTGTAATAACACTAAGAATCGCCACCTAAATCGGTAACAGGAAAAGGCATTGGAGAATGAACTAGAAATCGCCAATCAAATCGGTCAATACTGAAAGCTAAAATCAGTTAATTGATCAATGATTTATGTATAAATGAGGAATCATTGACAAATCGCTAAGGTCGATGACGGTTTTCTTAGATTGATATGAGGAATTTGTATTTATCTAGGATTTGTACTCCTAGGGGAATTATACATAGGGCTAGAGAGCTTCAAAATAACTCTCTCCAACTACTCTCTCTTTTCTCTTTTGTTAAGTTTTATAAGTAAAGCAATATTGGAGCTTTGATTAAAAGGCATTTATTTATTTAATTATGTCTTTTAATTACATATTTTTATTGTTTACTTCCAGCATGCGTGAGTAGTCTATAAATCTAAACAAACCCTAAACATGTAATATACTTTGGATTGTTATGTAGTTATAATTATGGAATCACATACTTAATACTTTGAATCAATTCATACATGTCAATCACAGATAAAACAAGTTGTTTTGGGTATTACAACTTGTAATTCTTTATGTTGAGTGCATGGTGGCCAATATGTTCTTTAATATAGAATATTCAATTCTATGTCTATAGTTATTGACAAAAATTACAGAAGTAGTAACTAAGATTAATCTATATGGCATTTCTTGATTGGATGTTCTAGGTGATTGCATTTTGAGTTGTTTATTATGCGGCTTCGGTTAATATTGGCTTAGATTAGGCATGATTTTCACTGAGTGCAATGCTATCATATTTCTACGGTGTTGCGTTTTATCCAATGGGTAGATTTATAATGATAAGAATGTGGCATTTCTATTGAATTTAGGAAAATCAGTGGCTAGCTAAAGACTATCAACCTATTACGAATTAGGATTTAATGATTATAAGATTTCATATATAAAATAATTATAGCTATATTATGAAGTGATGTTATAATTTGGTTTTTGAAAACAATCCGAGCATATTATATTATTTAGTGTTAGATATTTTATTTACATTAATTTATTGATTATTTGAATTATTATTTTGAGTATATTAAGTTAGTTTATTAAATTTAAATTGTGTATAGTTTAGTTATTTTAATTAATTATTTATTTTATTTACATATTATTAAGTGTTTAATTCTCATTTGATTAAATTAATTAAATTTAAAACAAGTTAAATCCGGTAAAACTTTAGGGTAGTCTTAATTCTTAAGTGATTTGAAAAATCCTTGTGGAGACGATATCTCATTTACCACTACTACAAGTTAATAGTAAAATATGAGAAATTATTGTGCACGCTCGACACGTGTCAAGTGATGTGCTAAAAGGAAGGTTGTGACCATACGTTGATATTTATCTGTTGATTCTCGTTGAAATGCATTTATATTTCTTATTATCTTGCATTTGGCTATATAGATAATTTGTCAGTATAGGATTTACTTATCTGAAATTGTTTTACCTTTTGTCGACGATTTCAAGTTGTAAAGCTCATGAAAGGATAACATGAGCTCATTAGGGTATTGAAATGTTGTTTAAATTTCTATTTCTTATTGAATAAATTGTTTTGTATAACATTATGTTTTCTTGATTATGGGAATGAGTGATAGGCCGTATAATAATTATTGCATTATAACCCAAGTATGTCCTAATATTTTGGCATGGTTTTTAAAGATTTGATAATGTTTGAAGTTCGAAGTTATAAGGATTATTAAGTTGATACGAATGTAAATGAACTTTAAGGTTGAAAGTTGTGGACTTGATACAAGTTTGATATTTTGATTCAATTTGATATTATATTTTGAAATGTTGTGGAGATGTGAGTTCTTCCAGGCCTTCTGCCAAAGTTTATTATAGGGTTTTAATTTTTTGGTAGTCCAGTTTATAAAAGAAGTGCTCCCAAATTTTTACTTTAACTAAGAATCGTACGATAATCAAGACTTTGATTTGATAACTGAGGATTAATATGTATCATGATGATCTTAAAGAATCGATGTTGCGAAAGAAATTAATGAAATATTTTAGAGGCTTACTAGATTATTAGTGGATTAGGATAATTTAGGCTGGTCAGATCCCCTAATGACAGGGTAACAGAGGGTTTGCTCAATTATCAAATATGGCAAGTTATTAGAAAAATTGGGATTCACGGTTTGAAAACAAAGACTTGAGTATGGGTTGCAATTAGTATTGACTTGATCTTACATTTATGTGGTTGTATGTATGTGACGTAACCACTTGTGATGCTTGAATCAAAAGAGTGGGTTTAGGCCGCCAAATGAAATTAAGTGGTTTATGCCGCAATAAATTCATGATGTGTACATTAATTATTGTCATGGTTTGTGCCATGCTACTTACACATCCATTATCGAGCTCACAATGTGGTCACATATTGGTGACGTCTTTGGATGAACTTACTATTGACTTGATGGGACCAATTGGGGGGCACATCAGTCAATGTGTTCACTAATGGTTTGCATCACCACGCGAGTATGGGAATCAATCATCATATTCTTGTTAATGACTAGTATGCATTGAATGAGACCACGACTTTGTATTATTACTATTTTCTATGGTATCTCTCTTTTGTGAACCCTATGTATAAGGATGAGTTTTGACTTGAATATGCTTTTATCAATCTTGTTAAGGAGGTTTATGAATGTTGGATAAAGCCATGCAATGTCTTGTTTTAAATGCTTCCTTATTCAATTTCAACTCATGCTAGCCTTGCATGCTTATTAAGTATTACTTGCGTATATGATGGTTGAGCGGGTTTTCCTCATTGCTGAGCTCTGTTGTCCCTTTTAGCTCACCCCACTTACATTTTTAGATCATTCACTTCGGCTATAGATCGAGACAAGGGACAGACGATTGTTTGCAATCTTCTCTTGTTGTGAGCCTTGTAATGTTATTATCTAATTATTTGATTTCGAAATTATTAAACTTAGGTTGTATTTAAATAGGTTTTCTGGGTAGAATGTGCCTTATTCTATTTTAGTCTAAACTACTTGGTAGTATTTGAATGACTTAAGTTGTTTTAAGAATTTGGAAACCCAATTATAGTTTCATAGTACGTCATATAGATTTCCTTTTTATTTAATTCCGCAAATATTTATCCAGATGCACTAGTTTGATATAACACAGGTTGTTTTAGGCATGCCAGACCGTTTGCATTGGCCCGGTTTGAGTATTGGGCCTGGATGGCAGTCTAGGGCGGTCGTAAGTCGGGTAAGGGTCGTTACATGGTCAAAACTTAAAATATTTTTGTTCATCATAAAGTCTCGACCTCTTTCGACCTTCGGGCTTATACAACCCTCTTAAAATTAGTTTGCACATCACTTATCATTATCATGCAATCAAAAGACTTCAAATCAACATTCCTGTAAAGTTACTATTCATCTTCTTTCTCACACAACCATTGCCAACGACAACAAAAACAACCTCTAAAATGATCCCCAAGATGAGATTCCTAATAATTGACGGTCAATCTACTCTTATTGGCCCTCCATACACCAAAAGTCATGAACAACAACAATCACTATAAGAAAAGAGACTTTTAGCAAGGAACAATTAGTCAGAGGACTTATACACATTCACTAAATGGGCATGCCTCATATTGTTAATGAGAGTATTTTAGTTCTCTCACTATAGATGATGTAATTAACAAGTGGCTTTATATTTTATTACTATTGATATTAAAATCCTAACGTTATTAGTCTCCCAAATTTCTTTGGCGCTTAACTTGGCGCTCGACAATTCGTGATTTTCGCAAGTAATAACCCCTTGAGATCTCGAGGACAATGTAAGGTGTAAAACTTTAGTTCTTTTCATTGTTGTGTTTATCTCCTCCAATCTAGCTTACATAACGCGAAGTCCTTGAAAAAAAAAACAAAAAAAGGCGAAGTCCTAAACTTTAAAAAAAAAAAAAAAGACAAAACTCATATTTTGGTCCCTAAACTTTCAACCTTTTACACTTTTGGTCCCTCAACTTTCAAAACTACACAATTTGGTCCCTCAACTTTTCAATTAATGCACATTTTCCATTATTTGGATCGTTAAAATTAATAATATGGTAAACTCGACTCGCTACGGGCGCTACGTAGCCGGTTGTTATATGAACCAGCGATTCAAATGAACCAAACCGGTTTTTAAAAAAACCAACGAAATTGACCCCCACCCCATCACTCTCTGGTCATCTTCTTCGTTGAACCCCTCCTCATCATCTTTGTCTGGTCCTCTCCCCCTCCTCTATGTTCGGTTTGGTTCATGTGGGTAGGGCCACTGTAGTAGTTGTTGACTCTTCTTGGTTAAGACTGAAGTTGAAGCGAAGGAGACACATGGCAGAGATTCCAATGCACTTGGAGAAACCCCCATTAAACAAAACCCCACTTAAAAAATAAGAACAGGGGATGCTTTGTTTGCTTTGTTATGTCTTAAGATTCAGTTTTACAGTGATTGTGAAGTAGGTTTTGTTTGAGAAATTGAAATGGAGATCTCTTGCAGAGACACCCGCTTGGTATGTTGCTTCAATCACCACTGTCATGGTGTTCTTCTACTTATTTGCTGATAGGTCGATATATAGATTTGGGAAGGTAAGCTCATCGAGTTTTTGTCATTTTGAGTTGATTTTGGTCTTACCCCTTTAAAGATTTGGCTTACATTTTAATTTTCAAGTGTTATTCAACATGGGTTTTCTCTGTTTTTGGAGAGCGATTTTGTTAGGTTTGTTTACAAATATGATTGTCCCCTATTTTGATTAGTAAATCAACACTTGAAAATGGAAATCCAAGCCGAATCTTCGAATGGGCAAAATTAGAATCAAATCAACAATCGGTTAGGTTCACTTGAACCGCGGGTACATATAACAACCGACCACGTGGCGCCACGAGGCGAGTCGAGTTTGCCACATCATCAATTTTAACGGTCCAACTAATGAAAGGACTAAATATGCACTAATTGAAAAGTTGGGAGACCAAATGTGTACTTTTGAAAGTTGAGGGACCAAAAGTGTAAAGGGTTGAAAGTTTAGGGACCAAAATATGAGTTTTGCCAAAAAAAAAAATGAAAAAAACAAAAAAAAACCGCAAAGAGGGCTTTCGTTTGCTGGTGAGTTTCGATCTGGATTTTCTTAGCGGATGATATTCTGTTATGTTGTTTGTTTGTGGTGGTAAAACCAATGCAATGGGATAGCTACTAATTTCACTTGAAGAACTATAATGTTGTTTCTATAGTGTAATTGTATTACCCCAAAAATCCAATTGAGAAGTTGTGTCTGACTGAGTGATGCTTACATACTATTAAGAATTTTTGTTTTGTATTTTTTCGGAGCTTTGTTTGGATCCCACTCTTCGTATTCCTAGCCATATCTCAGTTTCATTGATCGGTCTTTCTAGATGATTAGCATCATCAAGTGAAAGTGCCCCCGCTCAATGCCCTCAATTGTCCGTTCATCCTTTTTTACAAGAGTATATAACTTAGTGTAGAAGTCGATCTCCTAAGTCTTTAATAGCATTTTCCTGTTCATGAAAGTTACCTTCTTCGTCTTACATGCGGTAGATATAGTTTTTTTATAGGCGCATAGACATACAAAATATGAATCATTCAAAACTCATTATAAGACGGTCCCTATAACCATGTCGGTCAAAAAGATCTCATTCATATAAAGGAAACTCTACATAATACCTTGGGATGATTAAATGAAGAAGATCCTAAAAGGAATAGTAAGTAGGTGTATTGTCTCATTTTAAGCTACAAAATCTAGAATGATTCCAAGTCACACATTAAGATAAGATGCGTGGAGCTTAATTGACCATGAGTTGCATCTTGAGATGCTTATTTGTAAATTCAGAGAAGGGCAATAACTTAACCCTCCAAGTTTCTCATTTATTTTCCATTTTAACAAAGAAGGAAATAGAGAGGAAAGAGAATGTGGTGCAAAAAAAAGGAAGAGAAGTAAAAAGTGAGAATCAATGGCGTGGTGTGTGAAGCTGTTGAAGTTCTTGAAGATCTAAGACAGATGAACAAGATAGACAACTCCATTAAAACCATATGTATGTTTCTCTAACAAATCTCTGCAATGCATGTTCTAAAACCTGCCTTACCATTTTCCTTAGTTAAATCTAGTTAGACCACTTTTGGTTTAAATAGTAGTGATGATCCTACTAGCAATATGTAAGGTCTAAATATGAATTACAAACTTATGTACCAAAATTATATACTTGTGTTGAACTAAGATGAAATTCCAGATCTTATCATATATTAACTTGGAAACATTAGTAGTTCGGAGATTCCAGGTTTTACTTAAGATCATCAAAAGTTAGTATTCAATGATTGTGATTGAAGGGCAGTGTGCACAAATTAAGTTTTATAGTATACTGTTTAAACTGACATGGAGAAGCAGTAATTAACTCTTCCAGAAACCAAAGAAATCAATGGCATGACCATTATCGAAACTGCAAACCTACTTAGCCTTAAAACCTTACAACTCAGTAAAGAGATAAACGGCGAGTTCATTAATTTCCTACACATAAATTTTTTTGTAGAGTTTCCTTTATATGAATGAGATTTTTTTGACCGGCATGGTTACAGGGACCGTCTTATAATAAGTTTTGAATGATTCATATTTTGTATGTCTATGCCAGCACGCTATAAAAAAACTATATCTATCGCATCTAAGACGAAGAAGATAACTTTCATGAACAGGAACATGTTATTAAAGACTTAGGAGATCGACTTGTACTCTAAGTTATATACTTTTGTAAAAATAGGATGAATGGACAATTGAGGTCATTGAGTAGGGGCACTTTCACTTGATGATGCTAATCATCTAGAAAGACCGATCAATGAAGGTGAGATATGGCAAGGAATACGAAGAGTGGGATTCAAAGCTCTGGAAAAAAATACAACAATTCTTAATACTATGTAAGCATCACTCAGTCAGACACAGCTTCTCAATTTGGTTTTTGGGGTAATACAATTACACTATAGAAACAACATTATAGTTCTTCAAGTGAAATTAGTAGCTATCCCATTGCATTGGTTTTACCACCACAAACAAACAACATAATAGAATATCATCTACTAAGAAAATCGAGATCGAAACTCACCAGCCAACGAAAGCCCTCTATGCGGTTTTTTTTTGGCAAACTTATATTTTGGTCCCTCAACTTTCAACCCTTTAAACTTTTAGTCCCTCGACTTTCAAAACTACACATTTGGTCCCTCAACTTTTCAATTAGTGCACATTTAGTCATTCTGTTAGACCGTTAAAATTGATGACATGGCAAACTTGACTCACCACGTGGCGCCACGCGGTCGGTTGTTATATGTACCTGCGGTTCAAGTGAACCAAACTGATTCTTGATTTGATTCTAATTTTGCCCATTCCAAGATTCGCCTTGGATTTCCATTTTTAAGTGTTGATTTACTAATCAAAAGAGGGGACAATCATATTAGTAAACAAACCTAACAAAATTGCTCTCCAAAAACAAAGAAAACCCACGTTGAGTAACACTAGAAAATCAAAATGTAAGCCAAATCTTCAAAAGGATAAGACCAAAATCAACTCAAAATGACAAAAACTCGATGAACTCACCTTCCCAAATCTATATATTGACCTCTCAGCAAACAAGCAGAAGAACACCATGACAGTGGTGATTGAAGCAACATACCAAGCGGGTGTCTTTGCTAGAGATCTCCCTTCAATGATTTCTTCCTCCATTTCAATTTCTCAAACAAACCCACCTCACAATCACTGTAAAATTGAATCTTAAGAGAAAAATAAAGCAAACAGAGCATCCCCTATTCTTGTTCTTCAAGTGGGGTTTTGTTTAATGGGGATTTCTCCAAGTGCATTGGAATCTCTGCCATTTGTCTCATTCGCTTCAACTTCAGTCTTCACCAAGAAGAGTCAACAACTACTACCGTGGCCCTGCCCACATGAACCAAACCGAACATAGAGGAGGGGAGATGACCGGACAGAGAGGATGGGGAGGGGTTCAACGAAGAAGATGACCGGAGAGAGATGGGGAGGGGGTCAATTTAATTGGTTTTTTGAAGAGCTGATTTGGTTCATTTGAATCGGTGGTTCATATAACAACCGGCCAAGTGGCACCACGTAGCGAGTCGATTTTACCATATTATTAATTTTAACGGTCCAAATAATGGAAGGACTAAATGTGCATTAATTGAAAAATCGAGGGACCAAACTGTGTAGTTTTGAAAGTTGAGGGACCTAAAGTGTAAAAGGTTGAAAGTTTAGGGACCAAAATATGGGTTTTGACAGCCGTGTGATGCACCTCGAGATGCGCGTGCATTGCATCTCAAGATACATCATATGGTTATCACATCCCGATGTAAGCCTAGAATTTTCCTTCATTTTTTCCCTCTCCATCACAAGGCTGCTGCCTCATGTGCATGATTGGTTTTACCAGTGGCTTGACTAGGGGATAAAAGCATGAGCATGGTGGTTTAGCAAGTTTTATTATACTCATTTCTTATAGAGAAATGCTAAGATGACCCGGTGAATGGTATCAATCCATTCATGCAACGATGTGTGTGTGCATATATCTAAATCCATTGCTACTTACACTACAAAAAACAATCAATATAGAAACAGAAATTAGCAACAAATTTAATTATGAATCTAATTAGCAATAGAATAGCAACGCCAATGGTAAAACTTTTAAGTTGACCATTTACAAATGGATTAGAAATGGAAAGCAACAGAATTTAGAAACGGAATAAATCCCATTTCTAAATTTGTTGCTAATTAACCCGCCAAATTCTCCCGCCTAAACTTTTGTTGCTAATTCGTTTCTAAATTTAGCAACAGAATTAGCAACAGATATGATATGGACACGTGTACATTTTAGTTAGATTCCGTTGCTAATTCTATTTGTAAATTTAGAAATGGAATTAGCAACAGACTTCACTATATGAATATAAAAAGCCAATTAAGTAAATGGAGGAAGAATATATATAATTAAAGGGAAAAAATTTTGGTCTCACCAATTTCACTTTTGTTTTGCGTCGAAGTTGAGGAGAGTAGAAGGATCTCACAGTATGCACATATCAACGACGAAAGAGCAGCAGTTGTCGGCGATGACAAACTTAATTACTTTGGTTCAATTTAGTCGAACACCCCAACCTCATAACTCAGGGAAACCAATATATATAATTAATTAATAATCAGCTGCCTATAGAATCGAACACATATGACTTCTACATACCTTAGACTAATATATAAGTGTTGGTGTTCTTTTCTTTGCCACCACAAACTACACTCTTTGGGGGCTTTTTACATATTATCCAGTATGTGTTTTCTTTTCAGTATCAGTACGTATAGTTTCGACACTTCTCTCCTTGAATTTTAAGTTTTTATTAATTAACGTTTTTTTCGAGTACCAATATTTTAACTTTTTATTTGTATTTTGTGTTGTTGAATTGTTTAAACTTACTGGTTGGACTTTTTTTAGGAAACATTAGTCATATCTTGCAACAATATTGATATGTTAGGAAAAATTAATGCAAATCAAAAGTTATTTTTGAGTTTCTTTAATTAATTTGTGGGTCTTAATTTGAAGTCATGCGATTTAGTCAATTTAATTGAATACACCTAAATTCGGGCTTGTCTATATATGTGGATGAGACTTCTAATTAATATGTTAGGTGACTGATGTTTAGCCGTGAATATGAAGACTTAGTTTGGTGCTCGGCTTTAAGCGGGAATAGGTTGAGGGTGCTTTGTTTCATGAATATTACCATATTTTGCAAGTGAGCTATATATGCATTTTGTGGGGTTACTAATAGTTAATGCAAAGGCTATTTTGAATCATAGTATTTGACAAATAACAATTCTGAAGAAGAGTTTCACTCAATTGGTTCTCCGTGCATCTTAATACAGAGGCTATTTTGTGTTGTATGATATATTGCAAGGTATGTGCATAACCTTTTGTCTATTGTTTCAATTGTTTATCTAACTTCACTCTTTGTTTTGTACAAACAGGCGTTCTCAATTTTTTGAATAATGGTGGTGCGTGGGATTGTCAATTCTAGCTTTGGATTCAACCAGGGCAACCCTTTAAGGTAAGATTTCACATATACCCATTATTTCATTTCATGTTTCTTTTGTGGATATTTAATTTGAATGATTGCTTATTTTTTGTTGTAAAATCATATGATCAACAACTTGAACAATGTCATTGGTTAACTAGGGTATTTACTTGAATTCGTGTTGTAGTTTTAATTTAAATCGGTTTGATGTTGCAAATTGAACAATGTCATTTGTTGACAATGTCGTTATCTATGTGCCGTCAAATGATGTTTCATAACTTGGTTCCGCATTGTTGATTGTACGTAAAACTTCTCAAATAAGATTAATTTTCTTATCTTCCACAATAAAGATCAACCTATTTTTTAAGAAAAAAAAAACTTCATGTTTTTCTAGATGTAAAGGAGAGCAACACATGACTTCTCATTTCATTTATAATTGTACGTTGGGTGAAGAAACTTAACATTGATTGTGTTTTACACTTTGTGAGTTGAATAAAATTCTTAACTTAACATTGATTGTAACAAGGTGAAGAACAATAAGTTCAAAGATGGTGTTTTGACAATGAAGTAAATGTTTTCTATAAATGAATCTCGAGGGCAGGTAATTTCTAAAATTGGTCATTTCTTTTCTTTTTTTTTTTTTAATTATGGTCTCCTATTTCTTTGCTCTCTATTATTAGCTTTTTCAAATTTGGAATTAAATCAAGTATCTCTCTTGTTTAGTCTCTTCTTTTGGACAAGGTTATATTATTTTTTATCATATTTTTCATTGATATGATAATCATACTTACATACTAATTGCTTTATGGCATTTACTTGTATGATGTTTGAATTTTGATGTTTTTTATTATTTATTGTTTGATTGTTCAGTTCTTTGAATTGTTGGATCACTTGGGAGATCCCCACGCTATACTTGCTTGTTGCCCACATGACAAGAGAACATGTGAATTTTTAAGTTGAGTGCATGAGTGTACTTGTGTTCATTTATTAGATGTTTTCACTTAATTGCAAAGATCTCGACTCATCTTTATAAAGGATTTTTTCTTTGTGGTTTGATTTAAATGAGAAGAGAACTTATATATGATGAATTTTATTTTTTTTGGTTTCTTTTCCCTTAAATGAGTATATGAATTTGAAGTAGTAAGTTGTATACTATAGAGACTATATTGAAGAGTTCTTTATGAAACTTATTACTTTAATGGCATTGCAGCAGGAGGACTCCCAACTTATCTCATACTCTCTCTTCAATAACATCAAACATGACAAATCTACCAAGAGTAATGATATAATTTATGGTGTATTCGATTGTCTTTGTTGCTACCATTTATTTAATATTATCTTGTAACTCGTAACAAGGTGAAGAACGATAAGTTCAAATATGGTGTTTTGACAATGACGTAAATGCTTTCTAGAATTGAATCTGAAGGGCTGAATTTCTAAAATTAGTCATTTCTTTTCTTTTTTTTAAATTATGGTCTCCTATTTATTTGCTCTCTATTATTAGCTTTTTCAAATTTGGAATTGAATCAAGTATCTCTCTTGTTTAGTCTCTTCTTTTGGACAAGGTTTTATTATTTTTTATCATATTTTTCGTTGATATGATAATCATACTTGCATACTAATTGCTTTATGGCATTTACTTGTATGATGTTTGAATTTTGATGTTTTTGATTATTTATTGTTTGATTGTTCAGTTCTTTGAATTGTTGGATCACTTGGGAGATCCCCACGTTATACTTGCTTGTACATGACAAGAGAACATGTGAATTCTTAAGTTGAGTGCATGAGTGTACTTGCGTTAATTTATTAGATGTTTTTACTTAATTGCAAAGATCTCGACTCATCTTTATAAAGGATTTTTTTTCTTTTCCCTTAAATGAGTATATGAATTTGAAGTAGTAATTTGTATACTATATAGACTATATTGAAGAGTTCTTTATGAAACTTATTACTTTAATGGCATTGCAGCAGGAGGACTCCCAACTTATCTCATACTCTTTATCTTCAATAACATCAAACATGACAAATCTACCAAGGGTAAGGATATAATTTATGGTGTATTCAATTGTCTTTCTTGCTACCATTTATTTAATATTATCTTGCAACTCGTAACAAGGTGAAGAACAATAGGTTCAAAGATGGTGTTTTGACAATGAAGTAAATATTTTCTAGAATTGAATCTCAAGGGCAGGTAATTTCTAAAATTGGTCACTTCTTTTCTATTTTTTTTAATTATGGTCTCCTATTTCTTTGCTCTCTATTATTACCTGTTTCAAATTTGGAATTGAATCAAGTATCTCTCTTGTTTAGTCTCTTTTTTTAGACAAGGTTCTATTATTTTTTATCATATTTTTCGTTGATATGATAATCAGACTTGCATACTAATTGCTTTATGGCCTTTACTTGTATGGTGTTTGAATTTTGATGTTTTTGATTATTTATTGTTTGATTGTTCTGTTCATTGAATTGTTGGATCACTTGGGAGATCCCCACGCTATAGTGCCATTTGAGGTCTTTGTTAGCTAAGTGAAATTGGGTTGTTTAGTGTATATCAATGTATGAAGAGACTACCAGGAGAGAATCCATTCTCATATCTTATATATATATATATATATATATCTAGAAGCATGATTTTATTTGTTAAGTTTTATTTTTCTTCAATCACTTGGGAGATCCCCACGCTATACTTTTGATCTTCCTAGATCAACCTACACATCGAGCAGCTATAGTTTCAGTTACCTAGTATGTATTTGGTTGGTATTATATATATACAAGTAATGGTGCTAATTAATTCAATTAATAATACCATACATAGATAAAGTAGGTGTAAAAATATAAAACAACGTTGTGGAAAAAATGTAGCTATGACTAGGAACTTTAATAAACAATCCTACCTACAATTATGTTGTTCCTCTTTTTTCTTTGTTAATAAATGCTCTGATATACCTTTGCTTTTGCTTAGAAATTGCATTATTTAATGAGTGTAAGTTGGATTCATAACAATGCAAACTGCTTCAACTTGTTCACACTTCTTTACGTATTGGTTCCTGACCTTGAACTTGAATAATGTTCCATGTACTTAATTGCCAAATAAAATGATGGTTTGAATTGTGAAATAAATTGTGTGCCATGTGAAAGTGTTGCAATTAGGTGCATGTCTTAGTTCCTCTTTTTATTGAATCCATTTTCATATCTTATTTATCTTATGCTACCTTATGCAAAAAAAAAGAACTACTATGCACGGAATCACCGATGTTTGCTTGTTGCCCACATGACAAGAGAACATGTGACTTTTTAAGTTGAGTGCATGAGTATACTTGCGTTCATTTATTAGGTGTTTTCACTCAATTGCAAAGATCTCGATTCATCTTTATAAATGAGTTTTTCTTTCTTTGTGGTTTAATTTAAATGAGAAGAGAACTTATATATGATGAATTTTTTTTTCCCTTAGATGAGTATATGAATTTGAGGTAGTAAGTTGCATAATATAGAGACTATATTGAAGAGTCATTTATGAAACTTACTACTTTAATGGCATATATTGTTGCAGGAGGACTCCCAACTTATCTTATGCTCTCTCTTTAATTACATGAAACATGACTAATCTACCAAGGGTAAGGATATAATTTATGGTGTATTCGATTTTCTTTTTTTAGGCATTACAAACTTGTGTTTAATTATATATTTTTAGTAGATTTAATGATTAATTTAGACTTTTATTGTGTGTTTTAAGGCTCTTGTAGAAGAACAACATTACAAATCCTATGCAACGAGATTGGGAGACTTTCTAATAAAGCTTTAATCTTTTCAACAACATGTTTCAATGGCCAAGTCCCTTATTTTATTTTATTTCTTATTCTATGATTATGTAAAGTCTTTTGATTGTTGTGTATCTCTATTATAAGGTTTGGTTATGTTTTTGTAAATTATTTTTTTGGACTACAATGTTTTACTTGGTTAAATTATGAAATTCATTTTATAATTCTGTGAAATTTATTAAATCTTGAATTTATTTTTTCTGTAATTATGCTATTTTTATTCGGTTAAAAACAATTTTTTACAAAAATTATTTAAAAATAGCAACAAAATTAGAGACGGAAAGAAAAACCTTAAAATCACAATTCTGTTTCTAAATCCGTTGCTAATTAGAAACGACATTTGAAACAGAATTTCAGTCCGTTGCTAATTTCGTTTTGGAAATGAAGGAAACCATACCTTCTTTTAGCAACGGATAGCAACGGACTATCCGTTGCTAAATTTAGAAACAGATTGAAATTCTGTTGCTAAATTTAGCATCGAGCATTTTAGATACAGATCTTGTTTCGTTTCTAATTCCGTTGTTAAACCGTTTAGCAACAAAAAACACAAGGTATAGAGACAGAATTTTCCATTTTTAAATCATCATTTTGTTGTAGTGTTACTCTATTAGGGACATATATGGGCGTCAAGCTCATTGCTAATTCATTCTGTTGCTAGATTTAGCAACGAAATCCGTCTCTAAAATGAACACGTGCGTGTCTTACACATAGAACACAAATGAATACAATTATATGAAATTAAAGCGGAAAATTAAATGAATATCGACAGCAATACAAGACATAATCCGAATTGTGAAAGCGTGCAAGCATGCCCTTTGTACGATGAGCGCCTTTAGTAGTCATTGTTTTCATTGAACCTCCTCTGCTAGCTAGATAGTCGAGAGTTTGACTCTATGTTGGCCACGACATCTTTTCCAACTATTCGAAAATGTTGTAGACATTTTTCTTTTGTGTACATAACATTTTTTGTAAATAGCGTAGAGGGTAAATAACCTCTCTAGTGTATCTAACTTTATGATTAATACAACTTTCGCTTGTCTTCATTTTTTATTTTTTTTTCAGTAACTCAAAAACATCTCAATTAGCCATTTCACCTCTCTTTTCACGTCCAACATTTAATGCCCTTGAATGCACCTCTGTTTTACTCTTAAAAGGTAAAAATGAAAAATAAACATAATATTGATATCACCTTAATTAATATGTTAAAGCCCAAATCAACTTATATAAATAGGAGGGAATATATCTTTCTATATTTACGTGCTAGTTTATACATATATACAAGCATGCGGACATATATCTCGATGCAAGATTCAAATCGACAACTAGATCGATTTGTATATGCATGCAATGACAGCTAATTAAATTAAGTGCTTACACTTTGCGAGCTTTCAACGTGATTGTGCTGGCTTTCATTTTGGGAGGATGCTAACTAGCTAAGGTACCTATGCTTTTTGACATATGTAGTAATATGCTTTTGATATATGAAAATACTAGAATTAGAACTCTATCACTTTATGTCACACCGCAATATACATTAATTCACATGAGTCGTCTATGCGGCCTTGACTTGTGTATTATACATCAAGCACTACAAGACATTGTGTGTTTAGCGACATTAATTTAGTCATTTAACGACATTAATTAGTGTCTCTAAAAATTTTACCGACGCATCATAAAGTGTCGCCACTTGTGTTGGTAAAAGCGATGTCGCCCCATTTTTTTGCGACGCAAAATGTATGTGTTGGTAATATTTATTTAAGACACTTTTGAAATAAGCGTCCTTAACGTGGGGACGTTTTTTTATTTATGTGTCTTTAATTTTAGGACATTTATTTCCTATGCGTCTCCAATTTGAAGACATTTTTTGTATATACATCCCTAAATTAAAGACACTTGTAAATTTAGCGTCCTTAAATTGACATCACTTGTAAGCTTAGTGTCCTTAAATTGACAACACTTGTACACTTAATGTCTTTAAATTGACAACGCATGTGCACTTAGTGTCTCTAAATTGACAAAGCACGTGCATTTAGTGTCTCTAAATTAACAACGCACGTGCACTTAGTGTCTTTAAATTAACAAAGCATGTGCACTTTGTGTCTCTAAGTTGACAACACATATACACTTAGTGTCTCTAAGTTGACAACGCATTCATATTTAGCGTCGTCGTGTATATATATATATATCAAAAAAATAATTAATATTAATATAATTGGAAAGAAGATTTTATATATAAATTAAAGATGTTTCTAGTTCTATTTACAAGAATATTATTTATCAATAAAAACGAAATTTTTATTTATTTTATTTGAACAAAAATCAAATTAACAAATGTACAAATTTAAGGTGAAAAAATAAACAATATACAGTAGAATTTCCTTCTTAAACAATATGAGGGCCGCTAAGGGCACCCCACCGTTTCATGATGGCACCCAGTTAATGTGGGCACTAACCAATTTACCTAGGGCACCCAAAAATTAGACCCGAAATACCCAAAATACCCCTCGTTCAAACCTCTCGCACCCCACCACCCCCACCACCATCTTCACCGAACTCCTTGTGGAAGAATCCATTTGTTTTCAACCGACCAGTTAGAGGAATCCCCGAAATCGTGTTTTCCGTCCGTCGCCGTGTGTTTCTCCTTCGTTGTAGGAGTTTTTGCAGTTTGTAGGCTCGGGGTCTGAGCCGATTTCGTCTCCAAATTAGGGCTCGGTTGAAGATCGTCGAACACACAAATTTTGCGCGAAATCGATCGTTTGAAGGTACGTTTATAGTATAATTAAGTTACATTTGGTAGAGTAGTTGTAATGTGTGTGGCGGTTTGTTCAATGGTTCAAAAATTGGGAAATCGCGCTTCTCGGCCACACAGGCCAGAGAATGTGTTTATTGTCTCGGCTAAGCATGGCCGAGACAGAAGGAAAATTTTTGGCAACTCGCCTTCTCGGCCACGAAGGCCGGAAGAGTTCACAGTTTCTCGGTTACGAATGGCCGAGAATACTTCAGTTATCTTGGCCGAGACATGACGCGAGCTACAATTAGTGATAGGTAATGTGGTGTCGGTGGTGTACCACCGAGAATGTGCTCCTACTCTCGGTTGTATAATGTCGAGAAGGCTAGAGTCGCCTCGGTCGGCATAGGACGAGAGTAAGGCGAATTGAATTGGTCAATCCATGTCGGTGGTGTACAACCGAGAACTTTCAATTGGTCTCGGTTGTACACTGCCGAGATATTTGACTCCTTGTCGGTCCGGGGTGACCGAAAATATGGGTTGTTTCACGAACCTGCTTGACCGAGACATCAGAAATGGATGAATTTGAACATTTTTTTTTTGTAAATGTTTTTTGGGTTCTGTTCCATGCGCTTATATGTTGTACTGTTTTCAGGTATGGCTCGTTCGAAGGCACCGGTGACTAGGGAGGAGGCTGGTGTTGAGGTGTCGAGGCCTAACCGGGGGCGAGGTGGCCGGAGACCCCCGACAGCATCGTACCGAAAAGAGAAAGAGAAAGAGAATGAGGATGTTAAGGGAAAGGCGAAGGTAGATGGAAATCGTGCAAGGTTACAATTGCACGATGAGGGTTCGAACATCGTTGCTGGGTGACCTAAGGATCTTGTTGTTGCCCGAGGGGAAAAGGAGGGGCATGCATCGGAGTCTAGTAGCAGTGACTCATCAGTGGCGGGGAATACGACAGAAACTGATCGTAATGTACACGGGAGTAGTAGTGGTGGAGCTGCCCATAATGAAGGAGAGGCAGAAGTGCATGTTGAAGTACGTGCTCCTTTCCCCGGTGGTCTTATAGACGGGGCGTTGTTGAAGAGCTTTAAGGATCATGTCGCATTAGCGATTTGGAGCAATGAGGTAATTAAAATTTCATTGAACGGAGTAATTTAAAACTCAGGGTTTTCACAAACATGACCAAATGTATTTTTTTGTTGCAGGAGCGTCCGGTTCTCAAGTGTATCAATAACGGAGCTCAGATACAAGAATGGGATTTACAGTCGTGCCACCCTGACACGGAGGGACTTCAGAGGATTATTCAGCGTTCTTGGTTGAATACGCTGATAGACTGTTCATACCACAAGGCCAACAAGGAGGTTATCTCTGCATTTGTGGAGCGGTGGCAGCCGGAGACGAACACATTTCACTTACCTTTTGGTGAAATGTCTATCTCCTTAGAGGATGTGAGCTACCTCCTGAAGACTCCTGTGACGGGCAAAGTTGTGGCAGTAGAGAACTTTGCGAGGTACACGGAGGAATCTCGCTCGGACGCTATTAAGACACTACAAAAAAATAGCAGATCAGAAACGGAAATTTCCGTCTCTGATTTGCATAAATTTCGTCTCTAATTGAAATCTGCAACGGAACAGAGACGGAATAAATTTCATCTCTGAAATCGTCGACGCTGATTCAATCAGAAACGGAAATGTGATTCCGTTTCTGATTTAGAGACGGATTAGAGACGCGAATAAATTCCGTTTCTGATTAGAGACGGAATAAATTCCGTTTCTAATTAGAGACGGAATAAATTTCGTTTCTGATTAGAGACGGAAATTAGAAACGGAACCGAGACGGAACAGAAATGGAAATTTTTCAAAATGGTACAATTGTAATTGCATTACGTCTCTGATCCGTCTCTGATTAGCAACGGATCAGAGACGGAATGCATTATTTCCGTCTCTTATCCATTGTTGATTCATGCATCTATTCCTCGAAAATTAGAGACGGAATAGCAACGGAATCTCTGGAATTCCGTTGCTAATCCGTCTCTAATTTTCCTTTTTGTTTCGTTTTCAAACATAAACTCAATCCAATTGGTTCTCCAACCTATAACTTGAAAATACAACCATAGAACTTACTTCATCGCCTGCACCCCCTCCAACAACTCCTTGGGGGTGCTAACATACCCCAAAAAAGCAAAATTTGACATTCATACATCGACAATATATATCAACAAATATTCAAATGAGAGAAAAAAATGTAAAATTCAAAATTTGAAAAAGATTTATATATCCACGAAAAATTGTCAAGTATAATAAATGCTCCAAATTTCTAAGTATTCACAAAAACCACCAATCCTATTGTTCAACAACCACAAAAAAAAACTTACAATCCTCTAAATATGCACAAAAAGAATTATCAATCTAAAAGTCATGTAAACAACTATAAAAGTTACATGATATGCTTTAAATTCCTCATCTCTCACTTGAAAACCAGATTATGGCAGGTATTGTCACAGGGATATGGGCAATCAATGGCACTAACTCCCACTCGATCGAAGAACCAGTCACCTACTGATAGGGCCACGCTCTGCAAATATTGCAAAATAGATCAAACTCATGATAAAAAAAGGAAACTGCAAAAAAACTATCTCCATTTACGGTGCAAAAGAAACAGTATATTTTACTATAATTTCCGACGGTACATGGCTACTTGTGTGTCCAACTAACACAATTTATTAGAAGGGGAATCGAGAACCTACCTAACTACATGAACAAAAAGCTTTGCTAAAGCACAATTACGAAAACGTTTTAAGTGCTAAAGCACGACAACATGCCAAAGAAAAGGAAAATTCAAATCATTTCATTAAAAATGTCTAATGATCACAAAACTACATAAGGTGAAAACAAAGGGAATACAAAAAGTACAAAGATCCACAATATTGAGCAAAAATTAGAAGAGAATATAATACGTTGAGAATTTACAGTATTATAGAGCAAATAATGAAAACAAAGCACTTGTGTCTGTAAGTCTAGCAAAAATTAGAAGAGAACATAATAAGTCAAATAAGGCCACAACAGAAGAATAAAGAACATGCACTTACAGAGGAAAGTAATAGAGCTGAAACATCAAAAAACGTGAATTGGAAGCTTTGTGTAAAAATTAACAAAAAATAAATAAGGATTTGTAAGGACACGATGAAGCTAAGCTTAGTTGTAATGGCAAGGTAGATTATTTACTTCATTCCAAGGTCCAAGTAACGTAGCGAATACAAAAGCACCACAACTCAGCTGTTGCCAAAGTGGCATTCACGCGTGCTTTGTTTGTATTTAAATAGAAAACCAGAGGTATAAACTAAAATTAACAATGTAATTCATTGTAGGACAGCAATAAGGAAAATAGTACCATCATAAATAGTCCATGCCCTACGAAATAAAGCATGATATGTAGAATGCTTGACCACTCAAGTTCCATCCCCACGATGATATCCCATGATCATCGGGTTTCTGAAAGAAGTAACAATAATGTAATGCAATGAACCAATAATGATCGTGAAATCGGCTTTTAAAATGAGAATCTGTGGCCATGAATTGGACAACACTTACTCGTCGCTCAAGAAAAAGAAAAGACAAGTACACGGGAATATTATTGCGAGAAAAATCAATAGCTACTCCCACGTGTGACTAAATCATACCTAATGATTTAAGTTACAAGCCTATATAAGCCGAGAATTGATAAATGAGCAAAAAATGTAGAGTTAAAAACCATCACAAATTAGCATTGCAACGAATTCATCGAGATCTTTGGCTTTGTGTATGATAATATAAAGATATGTAAAGCGAGAAAAAGTTGGCATAAACCAAGTAAAGAAAATCCATGCGGTTCATGCGAAAGAGGCAATGGTTTTATTAAGTAAATGGAAAAAACCTTGTACACGATGCGCATTCAATCCAAAAAAATCATGCGAAAGAAAGAAGGAAAGTTATGATAAAATTAATGGCACGACCTTGTATAAGTACTTCTTTCGAAGTTTAATAGTTTGTGCGTATGCATCTTCTTACATTGATCTTCAATATCTTATCATTGAACATCTACAACATTTGAAGAAAAGTGAGAAACCAATCTTTCCAATTAAACCAAAAAATTGCTACCAATAGAAAGTCTTTGTATAATGCGCGTATTGCACTAATTGTCGGAAAAAAATACATTGCACTTAGAACTATCAATAAGAACAACTATACAACATGAAGAAAAAGAAAGATATGTAAATGTGATAAAATTATACAAGGTTTTCGACCCTTCCATATGTTTGCTAATTTTTAAATCAAAGCTGTATGGTAAATGAGTCCACCATATTCCAATTGGTAAGGACATAACACGAACCACCCCATTTAAGCCTGGTTCACCAAAGTAATGTCTTGAATGTTAAAGTTTTTTTGGCACCTCGGCTAGTTGACAATTGCTAGTCTTGATTACAACAATACAGGAAGCTAGTAGTAATCGGTTTCTTTATTTTTATTTCAATTATCGCAGTGACCATTGTGATTTGCTACTTATAAACATTTAGGTTTGTCATCCAAGTCAATGCGACTTTCTTTGAGAAAACCAAATCAATAAAATATACATAGACATGTGCATCAACTATGAATTAATCACAAACTGTCCAGAACCAAGGTAGAAATCATAAGGGTCAATTAATTTCCAATCGGCTTAAATTGACAGATAACTTTACATCTAAAGTGCAATATTCAATAATGTTTGATTGTGGTCGGAAATGAATGAGATACATTTTCTCTAACCACAAGTGAAATCAAGTGGAGAGCCTTGCAAACCTATTTTTTAATGCCAAGGATGACCAAGAATGACAACAGTGTGATGGTCTACATAGTGTATGTTGAAGTTACTTGGATAAGAAACTAGATTTTGGTTCCTAAGGTGGCTACTTTAGGCATTGAACTTGGTCAGTTCAAAGTGTTCACTAATGCGAGCTAATAAATAAGTCTTGAGTTTGGTTGATCAACACTGCACATCAAGAAATACACTACTATACAGGTGGCTCTTGATTATCCTCAATTTCAAAGCCCACCTAACACCAATAAGACTTACGTGAGTCTTGTGTGGTGTGAGTCAGTTTGCTACACATTCTAAAACGCGCGCTATGCGTAAATCTTTGATTATGTTTCTGTATGAGAAAATTAAAAGATGCTTATAAACATGAGCAAAAGCAATTTAGTAGGGATTTCATGCGGAAACTAAAGAGTAAGACCTTATGCCTCTTGGCCATTTAGTAGGGATTTCAAACCTCAATACTTAGAAACTTTCATCGATCATTTTGTGTTTCCAATTCAATCTAGTCTAATAGAATGACTGCTCAAATATATTGCAAAACAAGTTACAACTAATTAAATGGCAGATTTGGTAGTGAGATAATTAAAAAATTAACAGTATGCAGAATCGAGATATTAAAGATTAAAAAAAATCTTTGCCTATTTACCTCCTAGTGATGCAAAGAATCGCAATGAACCAACAAGACTAGACCTATATGGCAAAGCAATGGACAAGGACAAAAAAATATGAACAAAAATCAATGGAAGATCAATAAATTTATGGAGCAACTCGCAATGAACCAAAGACTAAACCTATATGGCAAAGCAATGGACAAGGACAAAAAAATAAGAACAAAAAACAATAGAAGATCAATAAATTTTGTGGTTAACTTGACCATGAGAGTAACTAGAAACAATACTGTGACAATTCTCCAACTACTTGACCATGTGAGTAACTAGAAAAGAATGAGAAATCAGGCAAAGGAGATAAGGGCACAAATGAGAGAGGAGGCGATTCTAACCTTCGCGAATGAGAGAAACGGTGCGAGCAAAATATTAATACTATCAAATACACATTTGATAACAATATACCTTGTAAAGGGAACCTTCTTCACGCTTGCTCTGCTTTGCAACCGCAAGAGAAACGGCCAAAATAGCATTGGCTCCAAGTGCAAAAATAACAAATGACGAAGTGGATCAGCCACATACATCCATACAAAGTAATAGAAAGTAAATAAAAGCAATCAATTGCAAAACCGACTAAGGTTTGATTGTGTGCTTTGTCAACTCTACTCTAATTCCAACATAATGCTTTGAAACCGAAACTTATAAACCAAGAAAACACCTCAACAAACATTAATTACCACACATTTTTATCATCTAACAAGTGAAACGGGAATGTCAAGAAAAAAAGCACATTAGGGAAGATCTCAAACCCTGGGGTCTTTCACCAACTTTAGAAACTTTCATGATCGGTATTTCGACATTAAGTTCATTTGGAAATGAAATTGTATTTAACACGACAAAAATATTGTCCCGCAAATGCCATACTCAAAACTAAATGAAAGCTACTCAAAAATAAATAATACAAAATACGATAACCAGATTATCCTCAATCACCTCATTTTTTCTTCTTTCCAAACCTTTAGCAAACATCTCGGCCTTAGTACGCAAATAGGGGTAAAAGAAAGGCTAATCACCAAATATTGGAATGGAAAAAACAAAAATGCAAGATAGATATGTGGACATTAGTTCACCTTCTTAACTCCACGGATCTTCTTGGCTATGTTCTTCCTTTCCTTCAATTGCTTTCTTGACTTCTCCACCTTGGTATCAAGACCATTACGCATGTACCCCCCAAAAAAGGTCAAGCAAATGAGAAGCATTGATCAACTACAAGAACGTTGATTCTTCATGGAACAACGGACAAAAAACACATTAAAATCGATATCAATTGTCGATTTGAAAACACCAGAACTTCCCCAACAGAGTAACATCTTCAAAAGCCACACAAAAGAGGACAACGCAGACGACGACGATGAGGACAGATCTGCGACAGACAAAGCAGACGACGGCGAGGGCTTATGCGACGGTGACGGCGAAGGCACGAGCTCCGGCGAGAGAGCAACTCAAGCTCCGAACACCACCGCCAAAACCCACCAAATCCAAACCCCCATTTCCAAATCTCTTCAAACAATACCAAATCTCCCAAACTAGATCTCCAATCTCCATCCAACAAAGCCGTAACTGCCCTCGACGATGAAGACATCAGATTTGGAGAGCACCGGTGAACATAAAGCTGTATGCGGTGACTATTTCGCAGAGATTTAGGGCTTGGGGGAGAGAGAGAGTTCAAGACGAGACAGGGAGTTGAGGGTTTGCAGAGCCGTGAAGAGAGGAGTTGCTGAGCCGCCGGTGAAGAGAGCAGTTGTTGAGCTGACGGTGAGGTCGAGAGAGGTCGAGAGAGGTCGAGGAGAGAGGTCGAGTTCGGTCGAGGAGAGAGGTCGAGAGTTCGGTCGAGGAGAGAGGTCGAGAGATCGGTCGAGGAGAGAGAGTTGGGAGAGAGAGTTTGAGGAGAGAGAGAGTTTGAAACAAATAAATATTTCATCTATTGATGCACGAATCTCGAGATGTGA
Source organism: Stephania cephalantha (assembly GCA_039657325.1). NCBI lineage: Eukaryota > Viridiplantae > Streptophyta > Magnoliopsida > Ranunculales > Menispermaceae > Stephania > Stephania cephalantha. The sequence goes on from CM077571.1 coordinate 47,161,130, forward strand.
TGTGTGGTTATAAACTACTGAATTTTTGGTGGAAAGTTGGCGCCATTTTTTTAGAAACGGATTTTAATTCCATCTCTAATTCAGTCTCTATTTCCGTCTCTAATCTGTCTTTATTCCGTCTCTGACTATTTCCGTCTCAATTTCGTTGCTATTTCCGTTTCTAATTTACATTTTTTTGTAGTGAGATGGTCTCGAACCTACTTGGGGTTAGCGTCGATGAGGCTGAGGAGGAGGTGAATATCAGCAAGGGGCTCACAGTGCGCAAATGTTGGTTGAAGAGTCGATGGTGCCCCAAAGCTGGTTCGAGACCCACAAATTATCCTCCTGTGGAATGCACCGCCCGAGCGTACCTGTTGTACCTTTTGTCATGCACTCTATTTGCCGATAAGAGTAGGTCTCGGGTGTCGATCGCTGCAGTGAAGCTTCTTGAAGAGTTGGACGACGTGGGAAAGTACGCATGGGGTGCATTGTGTGTTGGCCTACTTGTATCGACACTTGGGGTCTGCCATGAGAGTGCAAGTGTCTCAGATTGCTGGCTACCTCACATTGCTTGAGGTTTGTTATAAAATAGACTTAATTTACTTTTTGTATATTAATTACGCCAACTTGCATTTGTGGACTAACTAACATTGTATGTATTTGCAGGGTTGGGTGTACGACCATTTCAAATTTGGTCTCGCCACACCCAATGCGAAATACATGGACTACGTGCAACCTCGTGTGCGAGATGGATTCAAAAGCACGAGACCGTGGCGAATGCGACAAGCTCGGGTCCATGAGGAGAACCTTGGATAGGTTGCGCCCAGTGAGGTGAGATGGTTATCCATATCCCTGTGATGATTGATGTTTTTGTATTTTTTTTGCTAACAATGGTTGTTGCATTTTGATTAGGTCACTTGGGACCCATATGTGAATTTAAGGGAAAATGGAGTTGTGCACGCGATGGCCTTTTACAGTGGGACGATCAAGTACATGGATGTGGTGGAGCCCTACCACCCGGAGAGGATTCTGAGACAGTTTGGCCATGTGCAATCTATACCAGATCCTCCGTACCGTCCATTGGAAGCACACCGAGGCCCATTTGCGAACAAGTACTCGGTCAAGTATGGGTTCCAACAAGACAATTGGGAGCGATGGAGGAACCATTTGTTGGCTCCTGAAGTTCGTGGCGACAAGGCAGAATTCGAGTTTTTGGCTACACCGGACTACCTGCCTTGGTTCCTCAAAGTGTCTCATCCCGTGATCACCTATCCGAGCCTTGAGGACCACGACATGGTCGCCACAACCATCGCACAGACAACGAGCTACTTGAGGTATTTCAATGGTTATATGTATTATGCATGTCTTATTCATCCTGATATGTTTTACATTAACACTAACCCGATTATTTCATCAGCGTAATAGACGTGCGTTGGACGCGGCATTGCGATGGATGGACCTCCCGCCGAATTTGTGCACGCTTGAGTCTGCGAGGACAATGGCGAGTGACATCGTCAATTTCCTTTCGGGGAGGAGTATAGGTCCCACCACCACGAGTACCACTCCGGCGACCGCAACCGGCACAACCGCCACATCCGGCCCTACCGAAGCTGGCCCGAGGCAGTCCCAGCATGGTAGCACTTCCACACACTCCACCCCGGTCACTGCTCCGCCCGCCACGGCCGATGCCGCCCTCCGAAGAGAATGCTTGGAAAGGAGTATCAAAGGAAGAATCTGAAGAAACCAAAGCAATGACCAAGCGGGGATGGGGAACATAGACATTTGTTTTATTGTCTGGCCAAGACTAGTTGATTAATGTTTGATGATCATGTTTTATGACAGTTTTATGAAAGCTTCGTACGATTCAGTAATTTAAAACTCATGGTTTATGATGGATGTGGTAGAGTACTTGTATGCTTGATGAGTGATATATGATAGTTTGGCGCAGTTTGGACCTTGTTTTACATTACTTGCTGTTTTACATTTCATATAGTTGTATCTTGGTCTATTTTGTTCTAGAATACATGGTTTTTCTTATTCTGATGGGGTCTCGGTCATGCAGGTCCGACACTCATGTGGCATTGTCGGTACTGAATAACCGACAAATATGTTGGATTCTCGGTGTTGCCTGGCCGAGAATCTCGGTGGATCCTGTATTTAAAAATGTGTCGGTCACTGATGGACGAAACCTTTGCAAGACTTTCGGTCACTCGTTACCAACATTGTACCAGGGCGTTCGGCCAATGCTCGACGAGCTATGCCGGTGCATTTGTTGAACATGGCGACCAAATGCTCTCGGTGAGATGGTAACGAGATGGGTGTACAATTCGCGGTTACTCATGGCCGAGAATCCATGAGTATGGTCGGGCATAGGTCGACGAGAGGATTAAAATTCGGCAGTGTGTGACCGAGCCGTTGCTTTTGTTCTCGGTGGTGTATGGCCGAGACTATACCGTCGGTCTCGGTCATTCAGGGCCGACACGTCACTTTCCACCGAAACTTAACTCATTACAGATCGTCCGTAACATTCAAACTAACTATACAAGAATGAAATTCCAGCACGACAATTTGCACCGAAACTTAACTAATTATATATCTCCGTAACATCCAAACTCACTCTACAAGTTTCAAACTTAACTATACAAGAATGAAAATACAGCACGACAATTGTATATCCATAGAACATTCGAAGTAACTTTCAAAATTTCTAAATGTAGAGCCATCAAGGTTTCTAGGTACAAGTTTTACACTACGGTGTACCTAAATCTACAACGGATATGGTGGCTTCAACAACAGTTGCAATGGGCGCGATGTCTCGAAATACGAATCCATCTCGCCAACCTTTGGCGCAGTCCTCAACATACCTGGGTCCCACGATGGATATAAGGATGGCAACGGTGCATTCACACGCAACTTCACCTGTCAAAGTGAACAGTATAACATAGAAGATATTGTCACAAACCCGCTCAGGGGGGAAACATAACAATTCAAGAAAATTCATAGAACTTACCCTAACCCAATGGATATTCCTGTCGTTTATCATGGCAATGACAAGTTTGTTGTGCAACGACGACGGTGGAGCACTACGTAGAGGTAGAAATGTCGAGGCACTCCCATGCGAGAGGTTTACAAGAATGACATTGAATGCAGTGGATACTAACAATCCCATGTCTGGAAGTGTCAACCATTCTTTGAAAGATGCACCAACTTGATTCTCTGGGCAATGCACCGCAATCTTGACATTCTCGTAACTCGAGCCAAGCAATTCCCGCCAAAGGTTTTCATACCCAATAATCTCATCATACATCCTTCTACGAACAATCCTCCACCCGTCTACATCGGCAAGTCCAAGCCCAGAGGCAACACACCGATATCCACAATTTCCATCGGCAACCACATCGATAATGCCCTCAACATGTGGCAACCAATCCGGTTCTATGCAATGACCGTAAGCCATGTTAGATGCACTTTGCGTGCGTCGACTGGCGCGACGCATTTTAGGAACAACTTTGCTTTTCTTCTGCCTAGAAGTGGAGGCCTCATTTGTGGATAGCACGTACTCAAATCCGCTCGGCAACCGTCTCGTGGAAGAATCGTCATCATCGTGTTTTCTCTTCGATACTACCTTGCCTCCGATTGAAGACCCCGGTGTCCTTCCCTTTGTCTTAATTTTCGTCGGCGGCACAACACCCGGTGTAGACGAAGGTCGACTAATCTCCCTGAGCTGCTGAATAATCCTGAGTCGATCGTCTTCATCAGTGCAAGCATGAAACTTTTGCAACACCCGTTCAATCTCATCGTGCACGTTGTACCCAGACGGATCCACTGGATTCTCAGGTATCATACTCAACTTTCGCCAGTAAACATGAATGTCCTCGAGAGGGATGGGCGACCCAGCAAATATATGATGGTTTAGCTCATGTGCACAAGGAAGGCCATGTGTGGTGCGTATCTCGCAACCACAACGAGTGGAGTCGTGACCAACATCCTCTCCACGTGTCAATTCATCTCTAATTAGCCTAAGCGCCCGTTGAGAGACATAACCACGCAATCGTCGATATAACTCATCAATGTACTCATGTTGCACCACATTCAAACTTAGCTCAAACAATGCCTTGATATTGTTGTGTTGGATTCTAAGGAGGCCATCAACCACATTCCACAAAGTCTCAAAATTGGCCTGACTGTTCCCAAGGTGTAGCTTCAGAATGGAATGCGCAGACTCCACCCTCTGCGTTGTTGTTTCCCCAAAGTGCATAATTGTATTTGTCCAAGCGGGGACAAATTTCTCCTTGTAGTTCTTTACCCATGTGTTGTCCAAGTACTCAGTAAGACCCTTGACATTCCCAACTCTCACAACGCAGTCATTCATCCTAACCGAATAAGGCCTCCGAGTTGGCATACATCACGCTCGTCCACCTATCCATGAAACGCCAAAACCATCGTTCTCCCCAAACATCTTCTTAGTCTTGGCCAATACTACTTTGTTGATGTGCCAAGAGCAAAGGAGGTGAGACGATGACGGAAAAACTTCTTCTATGGCACTAATAAGGGCTAAGTCCCTATCGGTAACAAACACGTCAGGTTTAGGCCACCCATCCAATATGGATCTCAAGTTCTCAAGTGCCCAAACATAATTCGCATGACTCTCTGATGATATGAATGCAAACCCAACGGAGAACGTCAAGTGCGTAGAAGTGATGTCAACAATCTCCAACAAAGGCATTCGGTACCTATTTGTCTTGTACGTGCAATCCATCAAAATTACCGATGAGAAACACCTTAGCAACTTTATTGAGTAGGGATGTGACCAAAATAAGTCGGTGACAACATTCGTAACGGGATGCTTCCTATGCCGGGACATCCACTTATTCTTCTCCAAGATGTGCAACATTTGTTGCATTTGAGTCCTCCCACCCGCATCCTCATTTCGGACTTTTTGTCTTGCATTATATATTGTCCTCATTGTCGATACGTTTCTAACATCTCTTTGCTTCAACGTATTTAGGATGTCTCTTGGCTTCACATTCCCTTTTGTCATTTGCACCACAACTTCCTGCTCCCCCTTATCCAATCTTCAGGCAAATGAATGGCCGTCTAAGTTTTTTGCGGGGTCGTGATTGTGCCTCCCACATATAACAGTGACATACCACAAGGAGTCAGCATTTTCCTTTACGTTGATAAGGAAAGGGCATCCACATTTCTTCGTACCAGTTTGAGTCCTCGCCTTTTCCTCTTCTTCATCATTTCTTGATTTCAAAGAAATTTTGGCCGCTTTCCCCTTCCCTACTCTCTGAGTAATTCCCCTATATGTCCCAGACCTCTCACACGCAAGTTTCACCCTTCCCCTGCGCTTAATGCCCCCGGCATCAGAGTGCTTTGTCACTAGCACAAACATGTTCTCACGGCCTATCATTTGAAGCCATGAAATAGCCGCTTCTCTAGAGGGGAATGACCTACAAGGTGTAAACGTGTCCTTGTAGTCTGGAAATAGGGTAGAAACCGGCATTACCCGCAATACAAACAGTGTAACATTATAATCAACCAAAATGTACAGCACAATCACCAAAAAACCCCAAAAAACAGGTTCTCGGTTGTACAGGTCCGCTACTTTATTCAGCGTCTCGCTCACGTACGACCGAGAGTTACTCAGTACTCTCGGTCGTACCATACCGTGACCTACGGACACCTCTCGGTCCTGCGAGGCCGAAACAATCGCGCACATCGATAGAAACTTCGGATAACCTTATAAAAAACACAATAAATTTGAAAAATTACCTCAAGTTCAACCTCCTCTTGCACCATAGCAGTACAATCCTCCATTATATACTGCAAACAAGTTCGGATTTGAGGAAATTACCAAACCTACGTTGACAAACAAATCATCATTTTCAGAGTTTTACTCAACTTAACAGTTCCAACAAACCATCATATGGTTGTCAAACATTGTTACCTCGCTGTCGGATGATGTCAATCCGCAAGAATCGATAAACGCTCGCCAAACGCAATGTTGCTTTATGGTTCAAGCTTGGTGGTGGGGTGCCCCTTTTTCTTTGTCAAAATGGTTTGTGGGGTTTGAATCAATATATATATACAGGGGCAAAATGGTCTTTTCCATTTTTGCTGGAATTTTTACAAATAAGTTGGGTGCCTTCATGAAACGGTGGGGTGCCCTTAGCGGCCCTCAACAATATACAATTGAATTTCCTTGTTAAATGAAATCTTCAAACTATAACGATTACACAAGGTCTCCCAACAATTCCTTAAGAGACCAACAAATATGTGAAAAGACGTTTCTTCGATATCTTCGAAACCGAGAATGTGATATAGTGGCGACCAAGCACTCGTAGTACAAGCCCCTGTTGAGATAACTTGAGATGCACTAATTAGAAAGGATTTAAAAGGTCCAAAAAGCACAACATTAAGTAAATTAAATCAAGAGCAATGAAAAGAAAAATAAAAACCTTACTTGTATCAACAGAGGCTTTGTTTTTTATTGATATTGTTCTAAGCGCCTTGTTTAGCGAGAATTCATCGGCATTTTCCATTGCAAAGACACCAACTTTTGAAATTGAAAGCTTGAGAATCATTTTAGGCAATGCATTGTCAGAGAAACAAAAGTATTACTTGTGCAAATATCAACAAGATAATGAGTTAGGGAAGCCCAACTTCCACACATTTAGCTACCTACACATAGAAAACAAGCATTCTCGGTGTAAAGATAAGCAATCGAATTTTCGAGAAAACTAAATAGCACAAGCTGGAACTAAAAGTGAAGTTTATACCTTCACACGCCCTCCAATGATCCAAGCATTCTCGGTGTACATACTTTGAAGTCCTCTTGCACTTGCAAGGAGCAATGAAATCCCCTGCTCGAAATCAAAAAGAAAGACAAAGCTGAGGCACTCAGATTTATTCATATGTCTCCCAGATCGGTTTACGCGGAGAAAGCACTAACTAACTGAATCAAACAAATCAAAATGTGGAGTTGATTGCGAATCGCTGGGGTTCTTCTCCAATTGGCTCTCGAGTGCGTCACAGAGAGTTCGAATGTCGCTAGGGCTTGGAAATAGTTTCAACGGTAGCCGCCGCAAGCCTAATCAATCTTCCCTACACCAAAACAACAAACTTCACAATCCAATCCACCAATACAATCAATGAAACAAAAACCAAAACCAAAATCACCTTCCGATGATTCGCCTGTGGTGAGCTAGTGAACTCATTGGTCAACAGATTGATCATCGACGTAATTTTGTCATGATCACCACCATGGCGAGAGCTGTTTGACGATTTCTTCAATCTGCACAACGAAACCCCACAATCCGATTCATGAACAGTTCAAAATCCTCAGACCTATCAAAATTCCTTGAAACCACATCAAAATCTGAAATTTCAATCGGAAATGGAAACGAACTTACTTCCTGCGCCGCATTCTTCCGCTTCTCATACAACTTGTTCGATAGATTCCTTAGCACGGACCAGTGGGGATCACCGAGAGCGCATCCACCATGAGAATCGCAAAATCTCAAACGCTCCTCAGCTTGGTTTCGAGCATTCCAAGACATGTTAGGGCACCAGATCGAGTGAGTCCAGAAATTGAAGAATGGATTGCCTTAATTCGCGATTCCGCGAGAGAGATAGAGGAACGATCGAGCGACTGAGAGAGAGAGGAACGATCGAGCGAGTGAGAGAGAGAGAGAGAGAAATCGGAACGATCAAGCGAGAGAGAGAGAGAGAGAGAGAGAGAGAGGGAGATCGGAACGAACCAACAAGAACAGGTGAGAGAGATTTCTATTTGATAAACCCTAGATTTATATATTAAAATAATATCTACTTGTAGACCTCCCCCATCCCCCCCTCCTCCGCCCTCTGCCTCACCCTCTTCAAGCTCATGGACCGCCTCTTCAAGGCCCTCGCGGCCTTCCAGGGCCGCCTCGGTGTGGAGCTCAGCTTCGGCGATAACTTCTCGCCTGCCAGAACCTAGGGGTTTAGGCAAGTTGGATTTTGAGGTGCTGCTGGAGAAGGAGAATGACATGGACATGGTTAGAGGCTTGTTGGAGACTGTTATTGATGTTGATTTTGTTGTTCCTGCTTCGGACCCATCTGCACATTATCGATCCATTGTGTCCTACGTACGCGGAGTCGCGATAGGTTAATAACAATTAACATCCAACTAAAGACGAAATGGACCAAACGAATAATAGAGTTGAAGAGTTTGATCCATATAGCCTAATTAATTTGGGGATTTAGGCTTTGTTGTTGACGTTTGCTAAATCTCCATTAACAACTAGGTTGGCTAAACAATTATAACTTCTTTACAATCAATATAATATTTATATATGATGAGCAGAGCTATAAATTTCTTATGTTTCCACTGGAATGGCTGTTGGGTTATATTTAGGGATCACATATGGACTAATAGTTTTTTTTAAGAAGTTAATCTAATTGTTTTAGTTATACTTTTAACATTTAATTAACTTTTTTTTGTTTTCGTGGTGTCCCGCACCAACTGCATCGACTAATTCACGCTTAGGCGATGTCGAGTTATGTACGGGAGGCAACCCTCTCAATTTTATTTTTTTCATTCACGAAACTTGAACTCGAGTCATGTTTAACCTAACTTTAATGACAAATTTTGATTTAGAATTTACCAACACTTGTAAATTATGTGTCTCTAGATTTAAAGTCTAACAACACTTGTAAATTATGTGTCTTTAGATTTAAAATCTAATAACACTTGTAAATTATGTATCCTTAAATTTGAAATCTAACAACATTTATAAATTATGTGTCTATAGATTTAAAATCTAACAACACTTGTAAATTATATGTCCTTAAATTTGAAATCTAACAACACTTGTAAATTATGTGTCTTTAGATTTGAAATTTAACAACACTTATAAATTATGTGTCTTTAGATTTGAGATTTAACAACACTTTGTAACTTATGTGTCTTGAGATTTAAAATTTAACAACACTTGTAAATTATGTGTCTTTAATTTTAAAATCTAACAACACTTGTAAATTATGTGTCTTTAGATTTAAAATTTACCAACACTTGTAAATTATGTGTCTCTAGATTTAAAGTCTAACAACACTTGTAAATTATGTGTCTCTAGATTTAAAGTCTAACAACACTTGTAAATTACGTGTCCTTAGATTTGAAATTTAACAACACTTGTAAATTATGTGTCTTTAAATTTAAAATCTAACAACACTTGTAAATTATGTGTCCTTAGATTTGAAATTTAACAACACTTGTAAATTATGTGTCTTTAAATTTAAAATCTAACAACACTTGTAAATTATATGTCCTTAAATTTGAATCTTGACAACACATATAAATTAAGGTCCCCAAGTTTTAAATTTAGTGTCACTAGTTTACCAAGTGTCTCTAATATAGGAGACACTTATAAATTATGCGTCTTTAAATATTGAAATTGACAACACTTATTGTTTGTATCATCAATTTTAATTTTAGCAACACTTATAAACTATGTGTCCTTATATTTGAAATTTGACAACACTTATAAATTAGTGTCTCCAAGTTTTAAATTTGGCAACACTTGTTTATCAAGTGTCTTTAATTTTGAAACGCTTGTACATTATACGTCTCGAGATTTTGAATTTGGCGACGTTTTAATTACAAGTGTCTTTAATTTAGAGACACTTGTATGTTATGCGTCTCAAAATTTTAGACTTGGCAACGCCTGTACATCATGTGTCTCTAAAATTAAAATTTGATGACGCTTTTTATTAGCGTTGGCAAAAAAGTGTTGCTATAGACCCACTTTGTTGTAGTGAAGATATGTATATGCTCTCATCTCGACGGCTCTTGTAAGTCAATTTCTCTTTCAATGAGTCGAGTCAGAGTTACGGCAAGAGTACAAAATTGGTAGTTAATTTCCTTTAGACATATGTATAGTAACGTGTGTGCACATATCTTGATGAGCAATACAATGAAGTAATGGACTATACTATACGGATAAAGTGATCATTTTCCTTAAGTTGAACTTCGAGAAGGGGACATGGTATTAGTGGCTTGAAAATTAGATCAAGTATGAATATAAAAAAATAATTACCTCGATCTTATAAGAAAAAGTAATACAATTATCTTATTTTAATAGGCACAATGTATATTATTATTATTTTTTGAAAGAAAGATTGCATTGATTGCGGTAAATCGGTTACGCATTTACCGTCAAAGTGAACAAGAGACTCATCAAGGGGCCGACAATCCCAGACTTGAGAAACACTACCCCGACACTGAAGACAACTACCTCAAAAATGGGGACAACGATCCTTATTTGGGACAAACAACACTAATCTTTAATGGTAGATCTTAAAGCCTCCGTTAAAGAGAACAAAAACAAAAACCAATATATACATCAAAGGAGAACAGACACGGGTTGAAGAAGATCAGAGAAGAAATCGGATCCAAAGCGCACTGGATTGTTTTGCGATCATAGTCGTCAAGATAAGCTCAACTTGAGGATGCCAGTAATTTGTCGGACTTCCATATTCCCCTCCCTCACCTCTTATCGCCGCCCTCATCCTCCATCGTTGCATTGAAAATCAGACGCAACATCATAGAGCCCCGGTAGAAAACTTATTTTCACTAGTGCTCCATCGCACAAAAGCCTTGACGTCCCTCAAAAACCCATCCTTGGAAGCTCCATTTTCTTACTTTGGAAGTAACGAAACTAGAGTCGCTTTTTTTTGGATTTTACAATGTATATCAGTTGGCCTATAAACTTTTATTTGTACACATTTATAGTCCCTTCACCTTTTGTACTCTTGATTAACTTTCATTGTCCCGCGCACATCTGTAATCACGGATCCGTGGATCCCACTAGTACCAATAATGTACATCCCAACCTTATATTTAGCCAACTTCAACACACAAGTTTAACCCTAAAAATGCCTCAGTATATATTATTTGATAAGAGAAATATACGTACACTTATGTACATACTTTTTTATGAAGTCACATTTAACCAATACGGGACTATATTTCGATCCACACATCCCAACAAACTTCACTTTGGACCAAAATCAATCTAAAGAGCCACATCACATGATATGTCATTGCTATCGTCTCGAGGAGAGGTGATTCAAGGAATATCTGCAACCATTGAAATATACACGTATTTTCCCAGTCGAAACATAAGCTCTGATACCATATTATTTTTGTTGTTAGGCAGACCCATGGATCTCCCCTATGTGCTTGGTCCGTGGCCAAGTGGAAATATTAGAAATGACTTAAAAAAATATTAGAAATAGTAGTATTTGTTATCCCTACTAGGGATGCAAATGGTTAGGGTAGGGGATGGGGACCTCATTCCCATACCCATCCCCATCCCCATACTAACCAAATCCCCGTGGGTATGGGGAATCCCCATCGGTAAAATGTTTTACCCATTTGGTTACCCGTTGAGGATCTCCGTGGAGATTTTCATGGGGATTTTGCGGGGATGAGGAATCCTTGAAGGGAATTTTTTTCCCTATTCCATTCCCCATTGTGTATCCCCGCGGGGATTTAAAAAAAAATTGTAAGAAATAAAGTGTCAAATATACGTACATAATAACACAATTGTCTAAATTCTAACAAAACTAAAAAAAAAATCAACATATCATGCAATAGAAATTCTAACTAGTAAGTGTTAAGAATTATAATTAAGTTTCTACAAAATCATTGGCATATGCAAAACGAAAAGTTCAAATTCAAAATATACCTTAAAGTCACTATCTCTTTAAACAACTAAGTCATCAGATTTTTTTCAGTACTTTTGATCCTAAAATTCTAAAATAAAAATAAATTTGTGAACAATTCAAAACAAAACATATAGTTATTAATTAACCAAATAAATTAAAATTATAAATCTCATTAAGAGGTTTTTTGTTATATGTATGAATGTTTCGGAGTGGAAACTATGTAATATTTATATATAAATATCATATAGTATATATCTATACCATACATAATGTCAATCCTCCTTACTATCTTATTAGTCCAAAACTTATCATAATTCCAAGAATGCCCTCAAATACATTTTTTTAATTCACTCAAGACAACTTTAAGAAGTAAATAATGATGGCATTTTTGAAAAATAATTAAACTTATTATTAGTTAGTTTTCAAAACATAAGTCTATCTTACTTTTCCTTATTTCACTCCACTTTTTTCTCAATCCAACTAAAAGATGGTTTCAAATTGTTCCAATAAAAACTGCATATTCAAAATATGTCCAATTAAACCGTTAAGTCCTATTTCAATGTCGCACCGTTTTTTTTTTTTTTTTCATGCCTCACGTGCGGAGCACGTGCCGGTTGACTAGTATAATAATAAATATCATATGGTGTATAAATTGATATATGGGGATCCCCACGAGTAGATGGGTATCTCCGTAGAGATTAACTGTGGGGATCCTCTTGTGTATATTTTATTACCCATACTCATACTCATACCCTTGTGGGTATGGATTTTGTACCCATCCCCTCCCCTATCCTCGTATGAGATTTTTAGATGAGAATCATGCAACCGACTAACTTGACTGCCCAAAATTAGCCATTGATGATTGCATCCGAGAGAGATACTTGCGGCTATTAGTGGATAAAGATCTATACTCATTTGTTTGTTTGTTTTCTAAATTACCTTTCATTGTTGCCAAGTAACTATCCGCTGATATGGTTAACTTCTCAAGCTTCTTTCCAATAAGCTTCTCCCAAGTGTTGACTAACTCATTTTGAGTGAGAGTATTTTTTGGTGGCATAAGGTGAAGAGTTTTGTTGATTGTACAAGGATCATCTATAGTTTTGATAGTATAAGTCGATATATCATCCTCATCTAAGTAAATTCTTTGCGAAGAACATAAACATGTAGTTATCAGTAATATGGCCACCTCTGTGCAATACAAGAAATGTTGATAACAAAAGCTAGCTTCCATAATTTTTCTTTTTCAAAAAAGGAGCTTTTTATAGAAAATAATGTTCATAAATTCATTTTTATATTATTGACTTTTATATTCAGAAATTCGCTTTGTATTGGTCAGTAAGCATAGATGGTCTATAAAGTACTTGCATTTAAATCTTGGTTATATGCAAAACATCGATCTGGCTATATAGATGAACAACATTGCCCTTTTGAGTAAAAAGGAAAAATAGAGTGCCCAATTATTAAATCTGATCAAGTCAAATAAACTTACATTTAGTCTTGAGTCTAGTACCCTTTAAATCCTACTCAAATCTACTCAATTAGCAGGCCAGGAATAGAAATGAGGATGGAGGCTTAGACATAATAAGTAACAATAATTGTTCCTGATTAATTAATAACATAAAAAGATGAAGGCATTTGTTTTATCTTCATCTGCTCATGAGGTTTGGCAAGCAATAGCATAATAAGTAACAATAATTGTTACTGATTAATTAATAACATAATAAGTAACAATAATTGGAACTCTAAGGATCAATTATTGTTACACGTTATATTGAATTCAATCTCTTTATCTATTACTTCTCGAATTTTGGAAGTTGAATCTTCATCTGCTCATGAGGTTTGGCTAGCAATAGCTAACCTTTGTGGTGCTCAAAATAAATCAAGAATCCAAGTTTGCAGGAACAACATCCCGACAGCAAGAAAATGATCTAAAACGATGATTCATTATTTGCAAGGTTTGAAAGAAAATGTAGATAGTCTTGCATCAGCTGGTGCATCAATGAGTGACTCTGATTTGATTGCCAGTGTTATTGCTGGTTTAGATTTTGAATACATGACATGCAACTATTTTGCAAGAAAGACCATCATTAACATGGCATGAGATGTATGCTTCCTTGTTCAATTTTGAAGCTAAGCTTCAACAAGTTCAAAGTGTCACTGTGAATCTTAGGAATATGAATGTAACCCTTACAACAAATGTTGCCTTCATCAAGCCACAAAACAGTTCAAGTGGTCATCGATCCAATGAGCAGTCTGGTCAGTTTCAAAATCAAAGAAGAGGAACTGGACACAAAGGAGGTTTCAATGGTGGACGATGCTACAGAGGCTGAGGAAGAGGCCGTTATAATAGAGGAAATAGACCTGTTTGTCAAATTTGCAAGAAAACTAGACATGAAACATCGATTTGTTTCTACAGAGCTAATCTTTCTTATAGCTCAGGCAATCATCATCATCACAATACTCAGAATACTAATCCACAATTCACAAATCAGTTTGCTTCTCAATATAGACCATCATCTTCTAATACTATTACTCCCAATGTGTTCTATGCATCATCTGAATCAGTCGCTGATCCTGCTCGGTATGCTAACAGTGGAGCCTCTTCTCATGTCACAAATGATATGAATCAACTTTACAACAAATCACCATATGCAGGTACTGATTCTATTACTATGTGGAATGGTAACTTGCTTCCTATTGAATCTGTTGGTACTATAAAATCTATCAACTTATTTCATCATCTGAGCTTACATAACACTTTATATGTGCCTCACATAGCCAAAAATCTTATCAGTGTGTCACATATTACTAATGATAATCCTGTGTTTGTGGAATTTCATTCCAAACATTGCTTTATAAAGGATTTTCACTCCAAGGATACTATCTTCAAAGGGACACTTAAAGTTGGCTTGTACAAGTTCCATCCAAAGCTGCATTCAAGTTCAGTCTTTCCTCATGACAACAATAAAGCACTAATGGCTACTGTGAAGAATTTTTCCCCTTCAGTTTGGCATGCTAAACTAGCTCACCCTTCCTCTCAGGTATTGAGTCAAGTATTGAAGAACTGCAATATATCAGTGAATAAAGATCATATGTTACATTTTTGTGAGGCTTGTAAACTTGGTAAAATACATTTTTTACCATTTCCCAGATCACAGTCAAATACTATTGCACCTTTATCACTTGTCCATACGGATGTTTGGGGCCTCGCACGAATAAAATCAAATGATGGTTTCATATATTATATCCATTTTATTGATGATTTTTCGAGATTCATTTGGGTTTATCTTATGAAAGCAAAAAATGAAGCTTTGGCTTTGTTTGTTCAGTTCAAAAACCTTGTTAAGAATCAATTTTATGCCAAGATTAAATGTGTTCAATCAGATTGGGGAGGAGAGTATCATCCTTTCAAACAATTTTTATGTGATAATGGAATTCAGTTTCAGCATCCTTGTCCCTATACACACCAGCAAAATGGCAGAGTTGAAAGGAAACATCGACATCTCGTTGAGACCACATTTACTCTTCTAGCACAAGCTAAGTTACTATACTATTTTTGGCGGGATGCCTCTTCATTTGCGGCTTTTGTGATTAATAGATTACCAACTCAAGTTTTATCTAGTTTATCGCCTTATCAAATGTTTTGGAAGGCTTTACCAAAATATGATATACTCAGAGTTTTTGGTTGTGCTTGCTTTCCGTATTTAAGGTCATACAACAATCATAAATTTTAATACAAATCTGAAAAGTGTTTGTTCCTTGGTTACAGTCCCAGCCACAAAGGATACAAATGATTGAGCTTTAGTGGAAGACTCTATATTTGCAGGAATTTCTTGTTCAATGAAGTTGATTTTCCCTGTCATGAGTTATTCTCCGGCAACAAAAATCATACTTTCACTGCTAATCCTCCAATACAGCATCATCTTATAGTTATTCTCTCTCCAAGTAGCAATTGTAGTGCTCTACCTGTTATCCCAAGTACTTTTACTAGTCCTCTTCCCTTCTCGCCTTCTGGTTTCAGTGTACAAAATCCTATTGCCCAGAATAATATGCATTTATCTACTAGTCCATCTTCCGCACCATACTCATCTCAGATAATACCAGCTGTTAATGATGTACCTACTATTCCTGTTGATGTTGAGGTTGTACCTGCTACTGTTGCTAGTGTTGTACCTGTTGATGTTACACAGTCTATACACCTATGGTTACTCGTTCAGAACATGGTATTTTCAAACCAAAAGTGTTGACCGCTGCTCTTAATAACATTAATTATGAGCCTTAGAACACTAAAGATGTTTTACAGAGTGCACATTAGTTGAAAGCTATGGAACTTAAGCTTGTTGCATTACATAAAAATCACACTTGGGATTTAGTTCCTCCTTCCAAAGATCAGACTCTAGTAGACAACAAATGGTTATTTAAAGTGAAAAGGAACACTGATGGCACAATAAATAGGCACAAGGCTCATTTGGTTGCCAAAGGCTTCACATAAATTCCTGGAATTGACTTCACCATCACCTACAGCCCTATCATTAAGGCTTCTACTATTCGGGTTGTTCTTACGTTAGCAGCATCATTTCAATGGAACGTCAGGTAGTTGGACATCAACAATGCTTTTCTCCATGGGCAACTTACTGAGACTGTGTTTATGCCTCAACCAGAGGGCTTTGTTGATGTTGGCAAGCCTCATCATGTGTGCAAGTTGGTGAAAGCAATTTATAGGTTAAAACAGTCTCCTCGAACTTGGTTTGATAGATTGAAAGCTACACTTCTTCAGTGGAATTTCATCAATTTTAAGGCTGACACTTCCTTGTTTATTTACAAACAAGGTGCCTCCTTAGTTTACATACTCATTTATGTGGACGATATTCTCATTACAGGCAATTCTTCCAGTTTAATTCAGAAGTTCATCACCCAGTTAAACACAGTGTTTGCTCTCAAGGACTTACGTGAACTCAGTATTTTCTTAGGTGTTGAAGTTGCTAGGGATTCATCTGGGCTTTATTTGAATCAGGCAGCCTATGTTCAACAACTGATTCGCAAGGCTGGTTTCACAAATCTAAAACCAGCTCCTACACCTGCAGTAACTTCCAAACAAATTTACAAGGATGACAGTCCCTTGTTTTCTAATGTCACCTTGTATCGGAGCATTCATGGTGGCCTTCAATTCCTTGTTCACATAAGACCTGACGTTGCTTATATTGTAAACAAGTTGAGCCAGTATCAACAGTCACCTACTATTGGTCATTGGCAAGCTATTAAACGTGATATACGTTTTCTTCAGGGCACTTCTTTCTCCTCTTTGCACATTCGAGCATCTCAGAACTTGAACATCACAGAGTTTGTTAATGCAGACTGGGCTTCATCTCCTGTTGATCGAAAGTCTATACCTGGTTATAGCATTTTCTTTAGGGGTTCCTTAGTGTCTTGCTCAAACAACTGCAGAGGTCTTCTGGCTTCAATCCCTCCTTCGTAAGTTACAGTTTAGTCTTTCCTCTATACATATTATGTGGTCAGACAACATGGGAACATGTGCTTTAGCCTCTAATCCAGTGTTTCACTCTCGCACCAAACATATTGAGATTGATGTACGGTTCATTAGAGATAAAGTTTTGAATCGATTATTGGAGGTTTGCTATGTTCCGACTGAGGATCAAATTGCATACTATCTCACTAAGCCACTTAGTCAACACAAATTTTCATTTCTTAAGTCCAAGCTGGGAGTAATTGAGTTACCCTCCATCTTGAGGGGGGATGTGAGAGTAACACACTGATGTCAATGTATAAGTGAGTAAGATAAGTGAGTGTGATCACGTGTTAGTCATGTACAATTTGTTAGGTTGTTGTACTGTGTACTATAAATACAAGATCACACCAAATGAATGGAGAACGAAGACTCAGAAAGTTGTTACATTTGTTTCTTCTATATTTTCAATTCTTGAATTTTCACAAAGACTCATAGGCCTATCAAGTTCTAGAGGTTTAATTTCTCATTAGTCATGACTCATGAGCCTCAAATTGAAATCGCTCAAAAAGAAAATGATTGGATACAGTATATGATATATTATAGCTATATAAGAGTGTAAACAAGTCCCCTTGATTCGTTTGAAGAGATTGCCACTCTTCGTGGGTGATGTGGCTTGAATTTGGATTGGTTAGGTTCAATGATATATATCAAGTGGTGCAAAAAGAAACAAAAAGAAAATTAAGTACAGAATTATAGAATAATATTTAATCACAAATGTTTATACCAAAACTTGATTTTTACTACATAGAGCATTAAAACACAACCCAATCTAAGCTAGTAAATTGCGAACTCTCATGGTTTTCAACTAAATAAAGTCCCTATGAGTGTAGACATTGACAAAACGAAGAGATAAATTTATTGATGTTTGGATAGAGCTATGAAGCTGCTTCGATCTCCAACCTCGATGTTACTTATGCATAACGTTTCAAATATTCTTCAACAGTAGTGTACTTAACATGTGGATATAGCTTTGTAGCTTCTTCATCTCCTTCCTTTAATTCAAAGCTTTTAAGGTAGCCGCCTTCGTAGAAGATGGGATAGTTGTGAGTGATCCCAAATTGAATTATAGCATCGGCTCCTGAACATTTGTGTTAATTTAACATTAGATTCACCAACAAAATATATATCATGTATGGATTATTCTTAATATATACCCATACCCATGTAATTTAGAACAAATATTAATTTCTTACCATTCATTATTGCCAAGTAGTCTTCACCAGATATGGTTGATCTTTCGTACTTTTTGCCAGTAAGCTTCTCCCAAATGCTAATCAACTCATTTTGTGATCGAATATTCTCTGGAGGCATAAGGTGGAGAGTTTTGTTGATTGTACGAGGATCATCGATAGTCTTAATGGTGTATGTTGCTATATCATTCTCATCCACATAAATTGCTGCAAGAAACAAAAAAATTAAGTTCATATATGACTACTACAATTATTCAAAACAATATATATAATATATATTTATATAGAAAGTAGTGACAATTAAGGGAACATTTTCTAAAGGAAAATGATTTTTTGACATTCTTTTGTTACATACATTTGCTACACAATGGTGTACATTCCCTTAAAATTTGTAGTGTCCACACGTCTCAATCAAATCTACATCATTGTGTAGCAAATGTATGTCACCTAAAATGTTAGATTATCGTCTTCCTTTTCTAAAATATACCTTTGGCATTGCCATCTCCGAATATGCTGACTTTGTTGTCCTTTGGGGGAAGGAGTGAGCCCAATTGACAGAGATTAGGTACAAAGTAGCCAGCAAAACCATTTGCAGCGATGGAAGTGTATGGAATGTTAGCCTCAACAATAGCTTGTCTCACATCCATCATTCGAACATTTAATGTTTTTGCAGGTTCAAGATCATGCACATGTCTCGCTGGATCAATGCAAAACTCCGCTGGTATGAATCGCTGCAAGATGTATCCGATACGCGCATGAGATTTATTCAGGACAATTAATCCAAGTCAAATAACATTTTGGCGGTTATTAATAACGTTTAGTTCATTAATTTGTTTTCTACTAGAGTTGAAGGCAGAAAAATTACGGGGAGACGTAACTAATTGTTGCTTCTATGTGTAACATAGATTCCCCTGTATTGTTTGACAGTATAGTTTGCCGAAAATTAATAGTTTTCTTGTAAGTAATTTCAAATATTCCCATCAAAACTTAGTGAAATCCGAGGCCCAAAGCAGATAAATTACACATGTAAAGTAAAAAACTGATGTGCCTCCATAAGGGTATATGATGTTCAAATGTTTTTTTTTTTTTAATGGTTGACACGTCATTATATATATAGTTGAAGCTTTCTTTAATGATTCCAATTAGTCCCAAACTGATAATAAATTGACCCCTGAAGAAAAAATTGAAGTGCCTCCAATACCTATACAATTAAATCTTGTAACATATAAATTAAGTTGTAGAAATATTAATCTGACCTTAACATTTCCAGCCTCTTTGATGGCAGCAGCGATCTTGAGCTGCAATTGAGTGGCAGTTGTGCTGATGTCCGACGAAGACAAAGCGGAAATAACGACATCGACTTGTTTCACAGCACGCACAAGACTCTCATGATCTGAGAGCGACCCTTCAATGAACTTGGCTCCATGCTTCTTCAATCTCAGCAGCAATTGAATCTTGTTGATGTCCATACAATTCTCTGGCCTCTGAAGGACATAAGTGGGGTGACCTTCGCGCAAACTCGCCTTCACCAATCTCTTTCCAAGGTACCCAGTTCCACCCAACACAAGAACTCTGCTCTTCTCACTAGCCATTCTTGATCAACTAAATTGATTCCACTTAGTGTTTTTGTATTTGATTGTGTTGCACTTCTTCTCGTTGTGTTGTTTCTACGGGTGAGGGTACAGGCATATATATATATATATAGACAAGGGAAAGGACTTCCGTTATTATTATTACTTTTGACATATTATATATTATTATTTGGTCGAATTTGGTCGAATTGAAGTTGGACCTTGTACCTTCTCGAATGAATCAAATATTGGATCATAATTGAGTAATTGTTTAATGGGAAGAATAAAATAAGAATCGATTAAGACTAATGTTGGAGCGTTCGATAGTGCTTCTAGATGCGTTTTAACATGATTGATGTGAAATCTAATGGGCATGATTTTGTCGGGCGCGGCGCCCGCCATGTTTGATCTTTTGCTCTGTTGGTGGTCTGTCAAGTCGCGGTGGCTCGATTCATGATTTGAAAAGAAGAAATTGAAAAAAAAAAATGCTACCGTGATATTAGGATTGCAAATGTAGGGAGGAGGGGGGATTGAAGTTACCGTCTCCCCAAGGTGTGGGGCGAGCATTTATTCCTACAAATCCTGGTAAAGAGACCTTTGCCACTTTGTACCCCATCAATTTTCTAAAAATGTCTATTTTGATCCACTCTTTACTTAACTACTTTTTCAATTTATTTTTTTTTTGAAAAATTATATTTCTCACATTGAAGGATTAATTTATTTTTGTGTTTGATATTGATATTTTTTTTATTTTTATCTATCTGATATTGTTATCTTAATTTAGTTACAACTCATCATAGTTAATTAAATATACAAGAAATCTAAAATTAGTATGACAAATATAATTCAAAGATGTTCTTAATGTAATTATATATATACTAGATTGGTTTGATAGTAAAAACGGGTTTTATGATTGGAGATTGTCCATATATTACATAGGTTTTTGTGTAAAAAAACCTACCTAATTTTTAGTAAAAACATAAAAAATGAAAGATTTTTTGCGAGGATCAAGTCGGGAGGCGGGGAATCCCCACGACTATTCTCGTGGGGCGGGGAATGGGTAATCTCAGCAGGATGAGAACTAGAGGTGAACACGGATTTGATCCAGTCCAATTAGGGTCAAACCATAATTCAATCCAATTATTACGGATTGAGGAATTACAATCCAGTCTAGTCCATTTATTTTATTAATCCAACTCAATTCAATTACTAAATGCGGACCAGACTGGATCAAGTTATGGAGATTGATAATTATAAAATTAATACTTATAAAACTATAAAAGTAATATTTCAAATTTTAAACTTAGGCAAATTCTAACAAATAACAAACAAAGTTGGGATTCCTAAGAAAATAATGAATACGACTTTTAGTTCAAGTAAATTAATTTCAAACTTTTCTATATATTTATTTTACTTCATAGCATAAATGTGTATTTAACATGAAATAAAATAACTTAAATTACAAAAGTTTATATTTTCAAGTGTTTACAAATTAATAATGCATGGATTAGTAGAAGAAATGCAAACATCATCTAAATATAGCTCAAAATATTTAAGTTTATACGTATGTATACAATATTAATATAGATAAAACTTTATTGCACCAGATTACGGATTGGATCCACGGATTATAGTATGCAATTCATATTCTGGTCCAATCCATGCGGATTATAACTTTTACAATCCAATCCAATTTGACAAACTCAAATTATAAATCAATTAGAGTTAATTGAATTGGATCAAATTGGTTCCGCAGATTCACGAATTTTATTCACCCCTAGCGAGAACAATCCTCATCCTCGCCTTGCTCTGCACCATGCCTCGTAGGAAGCAAAAAACAGAGAATTCCCACCATACCGAGGCTCCGGCTCACGAGGAACGAGGATTCCTCGCCCCACTTGCAACCTTAGGTGGCATACTTTCAATGCATACATTTGACATACAAAGTGTTGTTGTTTTTGTTTTTGTTTTTGTTTTTGTTTTTTGTTTTTTGTTTTTTTAACGTAAGTGAGAGTCGAACTCATGACCTCCCAAAACCTTGCTTTTTAACATACAAATGTTAATAATACTTTGGACATACATCGATTAAGTTCTCTTAATCGCAATGCACAAATCAACGGACGTAAGCAATTATGTATCAAAAGTAGATCACCCAATTATTATATAATTTTAAAACATGTTTCTAATCAATGAGTTTCCTCTTAAAAGTCAACTTTAGCAGTAATGCAGTCTTTTAATCAATTAGAATTAGTGAATCAATATATCATGGTAATTGGTTCAATGCATGTATATGAAATCTATCAATCCGCAAATCCAATTCGATCCAATTTAATTAGTTCTTATTAGTTCATAGTATGAGTTTATTAAACTGGATTTGATTGCAAAAGTTGTAATTCACATGGATTAGAATGAATTACTATTTGCCTATCTTAATTCACAGATCAAATCTGAAATTCGGTTCAATTAAGTTTTATATACATCGCATTCTATATATATATATATACACATATAATCTTAAGATCTCAAACTATATTAAGATGATGTTTCCATTTTTATGCTTGTAATTCTTCTACTATTTAGCTACGTACACTTGAAAATTTAGTTTTTTGCAACTTAAATTAATTCTTTACATAATTAATTTCACATTAAAGCTATTTAGTAAAATAAATATAAAAAAATTCAAATTAAATTATTTGAACTCAAATTCATCATATTTCTTATTAATTGCAACTTTCCTTTTTACCAATTAATTTCAACCTCAAAAAATATTAATTTTGTAGTTTTATAAATATTAATTTTACAAGGGAGCGGCCAAACAGACCCCACATTTTGCTAAGGGAACGGCTAAAAGACCCCGGTTTTTGCTAAACGTACCCCACCTTAGTGAAATGACCCAGCTACCCCTCTATATAAAAGGGTTTTTACTAACTATAGCCCACCCGCCCCACTCACCGCGTACCCCACCCGCCTCACTCACCCATCGCATCTCACCACCAACTCAAATCCCACGAAGTCCTAGCAAAACAACGTCGATTTGACGCTATGGGTGCATTCCTAATCTCTTTTATTGTCGATTTTGAAGTTTTTTTGAGTTTTTTTTTTTTTTGCTTTTTTGAGTCGGTATTTTGTAGGATTGTTGTTGGGTTTAGGGCTTCGAGAGTTGAATCTTGCATTTTAGGTGCAAAGTTTTTTATGGAATCGATGATATTAAACGATTCTTAGCAAAACCTTCTATTTTTTGGTCATTTTCATGTGTTTTTGGGAGTTTTGAAATTTTTGTGTTCGTTCTTGTTGTCTCGTGCATGTCGGACACACAGAGATGACACCTCTTCAGAGGTGTCGAGCAAATAGGATCGACACTTCTAAAGAGGTATCAGTCGACTTCGACCGAAACTGTAAAAAATAACTAAGTCTCAATGTGTGACGAAAAAATCTAATCGAGACCTCTTTAAAGGTGTCAGTCCAGTGTGACCGACACCTCTTCAGAGGTGTCGGCTCTTTGTGTCCGAAACATCTTCAGAAGAGGTGTTGGGGTAAGGGTGAGGGTGATGGTAATGGGGTATAGCAAGGACATTTTTGAGATTTTGAGAAAAAAAATGGGGTACACTAAGTAAAAAGTGGGGTACGGCGAAGTAAAAATTTTAAAATGGTAAGTTTAGCAAAAACTGGAGTTCGTTTAGCCGCTCCATTTGCTAATCCTACCTCATTACTCAAGCGTACCCGAAATTTGAATTTCCCAATTGTTAAACATGCCCCATTTATTTTTTTTGAAATCTCAAAATACCTTTGCTTCAAACGTTCAAACTCCATCACCCTTTAATTTTTACATTCCCTATCCTGATTAAGAGAATGTCCGGCCTGAAATCCTAATTAAGCCCTAGTACACCAGTCGGACTCAATTAGAGTAACAATACAACTGTCATTCATATATGATAATCACAATATATTATATCATGTATCAAATAAATAATTGAAAATGAAGCGGAATTAAAAAATTCTTCGATAATACAAATGATATACTGAACTATACCAATTAGAGTCCAAAACCGATATCAACCTCGGTTTACAAAACAACCCCAAGCCCTGTGTTAATACAAAATATAATTCAACTCAAATATATATGACAATAGAGAAATCAATTCACCGTATAGAAGACTATAAACTCTTAATCTTCTGTGTTCATGAGTTGAAGTGCACGTCGGTATTCCTGAAATATTAATGGGGATAAGCGCTCCGACTTGCTCAGTATGTTACTCACGATTACAATATCAAAAGTATATTTAATAATCAAGGATTATGAATTACAATATGAATCCAACAGTGTCTATCAGGGCATGATAAATAATAAAACAATAGATGAACATATGCAAAACCATAGTTCCATAGTCCCTACGTGTGACGCCAATCATTATTCATTGATAAGAGTTATCTCCCAGTTACGCAAGAATACCACTATCCGAAATCCATACATCAACCGATATGTGATTTCGTCAGTGTATTCAATAATAATATAGTATCCACACTCTGTAGGATATGAACGTTAATACTAAGTCACGGTATATGAGGGTAAAAGTGTAAGGCTAATCCTTAGCAACCTCATAGCCACTTTGCATCTGGTTAGCACGATCCAACTCATTCCCTAATGTTCATTATGTTTTATTCTCGTCACCGTGCAGTGCTCCCAATCCCAGTCCATAACCTATGTGAACTAGATATACTACAATAAATAGCACAAATGATATTTGTAATTGAGTCCCACTTACCTTTACTAAGCTTTCCTAACTTTATATCAACTTACACGATTCTCGGAATCCTCAAACCTTTTCTCGACGATTAAAAACCTAAAATAGATTGATCACCATCAATTTGAGTCTAAAACTCATTGGTTAGAACCCCTAAATTAGTCCAATTTGAATTCGAAATTTCGGAACCACACAAAAATTGCGACCAAAGTACGCTCAAGAGCTATTTATAAAAATAATACTTTATAACAATTTCAAAGTGCTATTAACTAGCCACTTAGGGTTAACTTTTTAACCTTCAAAACCTCAATATTTGTCATGATGACAAAAAAAGAAGTTGTAATGCTCATGTTGTATTTTCCGTAAACTCCAAGAACACTCAAATTGGATCACAAACGGAGTAGTAATGAATTTTCCAATATGGTATGTTGGTTACTTTATATATTTTGAACTGAGAAAGCTTCTCCAAATCAATATTTTCGCAATTAAATCTGTAAAACTTGGTTCCAAATTCCAAGAAACCTTTCGACACCAAATTGTAAATATTTCCACAGTCCGTGAGATCAAATTGGATCAAAATCAATAATCAACTCATTTAAAATTACAATATAAATTAGTACTAACTATAAAAACATCTTCAAAATAGTTATCAACTGAGTCCTATCAATTCAATTCCCAAAAACCTAACTCACGATGGTGCAATTTATCCCAAATTAGTGCAAATCAATCCAATATATCAATTCACAACAATCCATACCAATTTCTATTATAACCCCGCAAAAATCGAAAAATCGTGAGAATTCAAATTGAATTGAGAAAAATGCCCTGAATTGAATATTTACTAAATTGCGAGCCGAATACCTTGTTTCAACTGCAGAAACTTAGCTCAAATTGACCGTCTCGTGATACTCTACAGTTTTATGGAAAGAAACCGAGCAAAAATCGAACGTCGGAAGATTGCTGAGCGAAGCTCGAACTGAGAGGGTTAGGGATATAACGTTTTAAAACGTTATGTTGAAATCAAAATCAAAACGTTTGATTTTGATTTTTCACATATATATATTTATATATAAACCCTTAGTTGCTTGTCAGAAGCTTAATTTCTTTTTATTTAGTAATTCTTGAAATCCTTATTTTGACGTGCATTAGCTTTCGGCGCTCGTTTTCGATTTGATTTTTCACCAAATTGGACCAAACTCTCGACAAAATAGTCCATCTTCATAAAACATGTATAAAAATAATAATAAATTTGTCCATGATATATCAAACTCTAACAGACTAATTCTTTTGCCATATTTAACCAATCTTGCACCAAATTAGAGCTAATCTCAACCTCGACTACTCCTAACTGACAGAAACTCAAGGCAAGGTCTTGCACAAACTTCGTTCTCATTTTATATTGACACTGAACACAACTTGCACGTAAATCGAGGCAAAATCTGCATGTGATATTTAACACTTGATTTACAAGTTTTCGAGCAACTAATTATTTATTTATTTTACCATTATAGGTCTTATATTAATACATATTAATTGCATGTAAATGAATTTAGCAATTCCCACGCCAAACAAACACCATATATCACATCAACTCACTCACACATCATTTGAGACAAGTCGGGCTTAACCTCAAACCTAACTCAAGTTAATTAAGATTTAGATTAACATTAATCACCTGCTTAACGTAAACGGTCATTACAACCTTAATCCTTTTCATTTCCTATTTTTTGCCATTTGTAAAGCACTTGAGCTAGGTCGGAAGTATTGTAGGAGTTTTTTATTCAATAAGGTTGGATTTACTCTTGCTGGTGCTCTAGAAGTGAGGAAGTCTCGTAGAACGTCTCAATTGCATAAGGTTCACACCTTTAAAGAGGTCTCGACGGACTCCCACTAAGACTTTTGTAGAGGTCTCGGTCGCCTACTGTGAGATTTTCTCCATTTCATCGATATTTTTGTGCTCAAAATGTGAGATTCAAGCCTTAAATTGAAGCCCTAAACTCAACATCACCAAAACACCAATTCAAGAAACAACAAAAAACCCCAAACACGAAAAGAGGTATGGAATGCACTTACGGTATCGAATCGATGTAAACTTTCATTTAGGGCTTGAATTGGTTTTTATTGTGTTGTTGTTGTTGGGTCTTTAATTGGTTTCATGTTTGATTTTCTTCTATTAAATGAAGTGGACTGTATTGAGATTTATTTTGACTCGTGATAGTTAGACACGACTTTTTCACACCATTAATTAGTTTTATGTTTGGTTTGTTCTATTAAATATATTTAGAGCAATCAATGATCAATAAAATTTACTAATCAAGTGAATGGCTCACTTGTTTGGTATTGGGTTACTTGGGTAAGAGTTTGGGAGTTGGAGTCTCATAATGGGCAAGTTATGGTTTCTTTCTTATCAAAAAAATAATTAAAAAATCTCTATTCTTTTTTTTTGTGAATAATTTCTATTTTCTTCAATTAAAAAGTGTCACGCTATAGGCACCCTATAGATTATGTAGGGAAAGTCGTATTTGAAAGCACAACGAGTCAAACGTTGAATTTATTAGTGCACCACATTTTTTTGAGAAAATGCCCTAAAATGCCCCTCATGTGAACCAAGGCACCCTACAAACTCAAGTAAGAAAACTCCCTCAAACCCTAAACTCGCGTTGTTTTACACCTCTTACTCGAACATCAACTGTCCCTCAAACCCTAAATCCAGACTAGTATCCCATTCTTGCTCCTTTTCTGGTAGGGTTCTTGCATTTCCTTACGTTTTGGGTTCTTGTAAACTGTTCGAAGTGTTGGGGAATGTGCATTGGCCAATTTTCTAAACGTTATTTAACTATTATAAATAGATGCATATTTCTTTTTATAATAGAATCCATGAATAATTATTTTACTATTCTAAGTGTCCCTAGTCGGTTATTATTGTGGGTTTAGTTTGAGTCTTGATTGATAATAATATGATTATTATGTGTATATAGATACAGATCAAGATCATGGGTATTTGTTGGGTACAAATACTGGATAGATCGGTTATGAAAACACTACATGGTTAGTGTCTTAAGTGGTTTTCATGATATGTATATCATTTAGTCCTCTAACCTGGATCACCAGAAACTCCAACATTATGAACATAATGATTTGACATAATTAAATGTTGGCTTTAACCAAATGATTATAAAGGTTTTGATTGGTCATTGTCTAAATAATGTGTGATAGTTAAATGATCAAGATAGAATTTGTCTCTCTCGTCTAGAGAGATATCTATTAGGCCCCTCATTATGTTAGACAAATAAATGATCATGTCTACTTAATTGATATGAACAATGTCATTAGACAACTTCAGTCTACCTAGAGATCGAGACTAGTATATTGAACTATGAAGGTGACATTCCATAGCTTATGTTCGATCAAAGGATATCACGTGACGAAAGGATATGCTTTACACTATTTATTAGGTTATATTGATTTATTAATCTTCATGCAACTTGGGTAGTCATAATGTCTTGTTAGAGGCTACTTATGACTTGTGTACCGAAGGGGATTTCGGTTCACTGCCAACATTGTATGAGCTTATTGGGTCACACATAAAGAAAGAATTTGTGCGATTTAATATTATCTAGGTCAATGAATTTTATGTGATAATATTCATCTTGCAGTTTCTCACTAATGTCCTAGTTCGACTAGAATGCTCTTCAAGAATTCTAGTGTGACTAAAATTTATCTTTCTGTAAATCCTATTTGGAATGGGACTCTAATTTGAATTATAGTAAGACTTTAATTTTTATTTGAGTTTTAGATTAACTACAAGTCTTATTGGATTGGTAGTTGTATATTGTTTATGACTCTATCTTTATAAAAGTTCGACTTTATCTAAGACAATATTTGGAGAATTACTAAATGATTAGGTACTTTTACAACTCAACCTATTGTTCTATAAATATGGCATTTGGGTTATAGTTGTATGTGGTTTTAATAGAGAAATTTTATGAGAACTATTGTCCAAGATTTTTCGGTGCTAGCACTCCGGATCATGATTATCCGTTCATGTGTGGATATTGATAAAGGACGTTCATTCAAATTATTAGTGTCTCAATCTTCACCAATAATGGTAGACATGGAGGTTTATGTTTAGAGGTATGTTTTACCTTTTGTTTTTCAGCTTAATAGAATCTACTAGGATCTTGTTTGGAGATTGTTGAAAAGGTTTCAAAATTTCATCGCGTTGTGGTCTCCAAAATCGAATACGATATTGAGGGAGGGAGGGATGTGTACTTTATTGCTTTAGATTTGACATTGAAACGAGGGTAAGTTGGTTTATTTTCTTTGCATTAAGTTCTTGAATGTGTTTCCATCATCGTCGTTAATTTTTGTTGTTGTTCGTTTCAATTTATCTATCACAGGAATTGATTTTGGGAGTCTTGTGACGATCGACCACACATTGCCGAGAGGGAGAATAGTTGTCTTGGTATTTGAGGACTTAGACATCTCTTCTCAGTTTCGATTGATGGTCATTGATTAACACAAAAATGGGTTGACCATACATCTCATATATACAACCATAATGACAGATCATCTTAGTCTCAATTACTAGTGACGAAGATCACACTTTGAGTCTCGGATGGTATGTGCCGAATTATACTAGGGTCTTAGTAGAATGACCAGTTCGATGAACCATAACCGAGTAATAGTCAATTGTCTCGGCCCTATCCTACCGACTATATTGTAACTATGAAAATAAATTAAATTTTTCTTTGATTTCATAATGTGTGCTTATCTACTCTCTTTCTTCTTTAAGTCTGGCATGTCGGAAAACCAATGTGATGTAGTTATCAGATGTATAAGACATGCCGGGTGTATCTTACGAGTTCTTTCCGTAATGGGTTGCTTGATTTATCATGCAAGGTCACAAGAATTAAAAAGTAAAGTTGAATAGAAAAAGGATGAATTGTGGTTATAAGAAGGGTTTGATAAGTTCATTACATACTTGAAAATCACACAATAATACTATGTACTTATCGATGCTTGTCATATGATCATGTTTAAATACGACGGAACTTCTCAATGGTTTTTTTGTCAAAGATGATCACGTGGAACTTGTTTCTTCTGTCGTATGTAGACAACGAATATGACCAACATTGATGAAGTAGTATTTGATGAACTCTTCTTAGCCTTTCTCCAACCAAATTTCAACACATTCTTTCTTGGTCTTTATGCCATTAAAAGTTTTCCATCAACACGTTCTAGTCTTGTAAATCAGGCACTCCATTTTAGAAAGTATTGATAAACTTTGTTGGAATTTTGTGCTAAGACACAATTGAGTTTACTGACTTCAAAGTGAACAAAATTGAAAATTAAAGTTGAATAAAGAAAGGAATGAGGTGTGGTTGTAAGAAGGATTAGATAAGTTTAAAGAATACTATGTGCATATCAATGCTTGTCATATGTTGTTGTTTAAATACGACGTAACTTCTATGTGGTCATATTTGTCAAATGATCGTATAGAACTTATTTCTTCCATCATATGTAAACAACAAAGATGACCAACATTGATAAACTAGTACTTGATGAACTCGTTCATCTTTTCACCAACCACATTTCATCGTTTTCTTTCTTGAACTTCATGTTTTTTTTAGTCCCACCTAACACTTCATTCAATAAATTACTCATAAAATCTTAAAAAACAAAGTCAGCACTTTGAAGGAACTAATCAACATTTTTCCTCTACTACCCATCAATTCTTAATTAATAGAAATTTGTTTCCAAATAAACAATAATAATAAATATTGACAAACCAACTCTGAGAATCAGAAAACTTAGTTTACAACACTAAAGAACGAACCCCTCATCAGAATTCTTCGTGAAGAAGACAAACAATCTTTGGCGATCAATTCTTTGCAATCGCCTTTCTTATTTGGAATGGTACTTCAGGAACTAAATAAGCCGAAAGTCCGAAAAATCATAATAAGATAGTAAGTTCAGCGAGATTCAAAACAATTCATTAGGAAAAAACGTAAAAAAACCAAAAAAAGGTTTCGGTCACATAGGTCCGAAAATTTGATTGTGGTATTGTGACGACCCCTTCCAAAACTAGGGCACCGCCCGACCTAATTCTGTCATCAAGCCATAATCTTGCCACATAGGAATTAACAACGTATTATTCAACCTTTCCAAAACTTTTCTCCTCACTAGTTAACTT
Organism: Stephania cephalantha; assembly: GCA_039657325.1. NCBI lineage: Eukaryota > Viridiplantae > Streptophyta > Magnoliopsida > Ranunculales > Menispermaceae > Stephania > Stephania cephalantha. The sequence goes on from CM077571.1 coordinate 47,192,050, forward strand.
TTCAAATAAGCTTATATATATATTCTTGCCAATTAATAATTTAGTGTTAATTAAAACTTGTACCATTTATATATATACTCTTGCCAATTAATAATTAAGTGTTAATTGAAATTTATACCATTTAAAGATTATTCAGCGAAAGTCCTAACAAATTAGCGGAAGCTATTAATTTAAATCCTAAGTATGTGAAAAACCAGGAACCAAAGATCACATGTATATATATAAATAAAAATAGTGATAATAATATATCAACATGTGTTTGGTCGGGATAATATCTTTCAACCCATATATACAACCCCAAAAGTATATAAAAACATATATAAGTCGTATAACAAAATCTTAACCAACAATGTCTGAAGTAGCAACACTCCAGTGGCTCAGAGGTTGTTGTCGATCTTCTCCTTGCCTGGTTTCCTACTCGATAGATCTGCACCCACCATCGTAAAAAAGATGGTGAGTACAAGAAAGTAGAAAGTAACATTGAGAGACATTTATCCACATTTTCAAAACAACAAGTATCTGAAAGCATAAAAATATCAATTATGATGAAAAAGAATCATGTTATAAGATACCGCAGATAAGCTATATGGAACTGACACTCCGCTAAGTAGTAATGATTTAGGGTCGATCGTTCGTGAGTTACATCACGTCAGCCTTATTTCACTATTTAGGGCATAAACAATCTCATGACTGCCTTCACATCCTAACAAATATACATCACATAAATAAATACTCAGAGTGCCCCTCACATGTGATGTATACATGTCAACAACCCCAGGTCCCATACCTCGTATGCTGCACAAGCAAGTGGTGAGATCCTGAAAACCCTAAGAATCTAATGACCCTGTGTGTGACGACCCTCCCTCGACAACCCAGAACACCTTCCAAGCCCAACAATCGCATTGGACCCAAGCAAACAGTCTGGCTCGCCTTAACAACTTGCGGAATAATCATAAAGACAATATGAAAATAAAAATGCGAAATAAAATATAGAACAAATCCATATATCTACCAAAGAACTATAAATGGGTTTTCATTTTGTACAACCATGTAAGGTCATCCAAAGGCTCTCAAATAACTCAACTACACGGGAGATAGTGTTCAAACTACCCAAAAGACCTATTTAAAATATAACACAAGCTTAATAGTTTTAAAAACAAATATATAGGTAATAAAATTCAAGGCTCACATTAAATGACAAGGCTTCAAGCTATCGCCTTTCCCTTTTCTCGATTTAGCGCCGACATGGATACCTGAGATGTAAGTGGGGTGAGCTAAAAAACTAATATAAATCAATAAGATAGAAGACTCGCTCAAACACTAAACATGCAAGTATTACCTATAAAGAAAAATAATTCTACACATGAAGTAGTAAACCGAATTGTAAAGCATTTAATGAAAAGTAATGGAGACATGGTTCTTGTTCGTAAATGGGGTGTAAAAAGTTTCAAGTCAAGTAAAACATAAAGGTAAGATTTATAATTCAATAAAAAAGAAAGTGAGCATTCTTTTGAAACCACATTATGAAAGAGAATTCACAATTCGTAAATAAATCCCATTTATTCATGCAACGGGGTCCACGGGGTCCAATAAGATATTGACCATAACAAATAGTAATAAATATAAGATGTTGTTCCATTCAATGCATTCTAACTAATGGTATGAATCCAGTGACCGAAACACTCACTCTCGAGGAGATGTGAACCATTGGTGCATCTAGTTCCATCAAACCAACAATAAGTGTTTTCAAGCCATCACCAATTGTGATCACTTGTGAACTTGATATTTCGTGGTGCAGATCACTCTCTTTTTTATGGGATTATAGCCACACCACTACAATTCGTGGTGCAGACCACTCTCTTTTCATGGGCACACTGCCACTCCACCGCTACTCGTGGTGCGGACCACCCTTTTTGATGAGCATATTGTCACATCACTGCTTTTGATCGAATAACGCAAGTATTCATATTACATACATTCCATAGATAAACATATTTATACCATTGACTAAATGCAACCAAATCCTACGTCTTTCGATATGAACGTGATATTTCTATTTATCTAATATTCAAGTCATATTTAATGCATGAGCAAAGCTCCCCACTTACATCGACTCGCCGCAAATTCTATTCTCGATCCTCGCGCGCTCGGGGTCCAATGGGAACAACCTTGTGAATCTAAGCAAATCAAGACACATTCACATCATCGACAAGTTATATATTAATTCCAATTTATTTTTTACTTTATTTTGCAGTCCGCTAGTGTGGGTCCTACAGGTCTCCTGTCGCCTGGTGCGAGGGGTGGGACCCGACCGGTTTCCCTCGGGGACGCGATAGCGCACCTCCTTTAAAGGCAAAGATTTATTTTTATTTTATTATATACATATATATATTATTTGATAATATTTTATATTTTATTTATTTTATATCTTTTTTTAAAGGGTCTAAGGGCCAATTTGGCCCCTGGTTGGGGGTGGCCAATGGTCATCTTGACCTCTGGTAGGGCGTCCTTGCCCCTGAACGCATGGGCGTTTAAGAGGGGGAGGCCCCCTCCCTATGGGGGGCCTCCTGATGGAGGCCCTCCTCCCCTATAGTGGCGACAATGGGCCCACCACCTTACTCTGATGGCAACGGCGGCCTCGCCACCGCCCTTCTCTGGTGGCGTCGCTATGACGCTGCCTTTCTACGGCGACATCGCGATGATGTTGCCCTTCATTGTTTTCCAAAAATAACCAAAAGAAAACTTAGAGAAAGTAAGGGGAGTTGGAGACTACCTTCTTTGTGGATCTAGAGCATTCTATCACCATCATTTTTATCATCTAGTTCTCCCTTCTTTTTTGATTTAGAGTTTGTAGATCAATTAAGGGTGTTTAGGGTTTTTAATTTTGTTTATATTAGAGTTGAACTAGTTTATGGCTCACACAATTACTAATTTCCCCTGGGGCGAGTTTTTGAATTTTGGGTCATCACATTATCCCCAATTTTTAGGACTTTCGTCCTCGAAAGTAAAAGTAAGGTACACTCGTAGCCTGGCGTGTCCATTCACAATGATTTCATTTACGACCAAGTTTCTTTGTTTTTCTTTTATTATATTTTTTAAAACTGATGCAAATCTGCACCTATGAAATATGCGCGTACCCCACATGAAATAAAATCTTACTTTTTACTCTAACTTCTTAATAGTATCAATTCCGTCCTACATGCCAAAAATTCACAAGTCCTATGTCATATATGTCATTATAACTTAGCTACCTGCCAAGTTCTTGTATCATCACGTGTTTCTGGATATTCCTTTCTAATGTCCCCCAAAATTTCTATGTGCAAACAAATCGTCCAACCAACAAGTAAAGATAACCATGCTGATATGTGATTTGATGTCTATCGGTGTTGAAAAATATATCTGCCTATCTGGCAACAAACCCATACTGCCAACCTGGTAGTAGGAAACAAGGATAGCTATCTGCTATAGTATGAACACTAGCACACCATCTCCGTCACCATCTCGGATATACATATCGATGAATGACTCATTATGTCCTTGCGACTTATGTATGGAGGTTATTAATAAGTAGAAATAGTATTCATTTCTAGAATTGTACCTTAGAATCATTGTTATTACACATTTATTTACTCTCATTCTTGCATGTTCATAATTTAAGTCAACTATTGACCAACAGTCCGCCTTGTAACTCCCTTGTCACATTTAACCGTTAACTTACATATTAAGCTTCCACCTTTATAATTCTATGAAATGTTTGTTATCACTGTCATTCCTAAGCGGTTTTCAGAATGAGTTTCATCGTGTTGCCATCTTCATTTCATGCCAAGGTTTCCCGTTACAGCCATTTGATCTTCGGGAGACTTTTCCCATCGTGTCCTAGTACCAATCGACGCTTGCAATCCTAGGCCACCATTTTAAATTTATTTTTTAAATAGTAAAGTTTCACGTTTAGTGCATAAGTTTATGTTATCTTCCTCCCAAGCTAACTCTTAGCTCTTATAGTTTGTTTTATAAGTTCTCTCAATAAGAAATCAATGGTGGTTTAACTTTCATGTCTTTTCTTGAGAATATATAACTCATACCTCGGGTTTTGTCATTAAGGACTCGTAACTCACTATGATCCAATTATCTTAAGTTCATGATTCACCCTCAATGTTTAAATTTTGTTACTCATGTGTGTTACTACTGTCACATTTTTATTTGTTCTTTATGTACTCCAAAAGTTAAGTGCACGACTGTGTACTTAGTATTTAGGTAAGTGTACTCGCATGTCATGCCATTTAAAGCTTTGGTTCAATGGTATCCAAACTCACATTCATACGTACTTCAAGAGTTTTCTTGCAATGCTAAGTTGGTGGTTTCCACTTTTAAAATCCCATTAAACTCTCAAGCTTCTAAGTGTAAATGACACATTTTGTTTAACGATTCTTAACGGTGTGGAGTTCAAAAGATTTCATCCCCTCTCATATATTCATGTTTCTTAGCTAGTTTAGGGTATTTCTTCATCATCCTTAGCTGTCATATTGTTCGTGTTACACGATATGGACTTATTACGAATCGATCCTAACCTATGATCCCCAATTTTAATTATCAACCTATCATTGGTCCGATCCTTCATCCTTCCTTCAACCATCCTTTACCATTCAGTTTGGGTTCCACTTTGACTCAAGGTCTTTAGTTCACGTGTCCGTTCATATCAGAAAAATTCTTTTAGTTGGGGTATCCCCAATTTTACTGATTTATCTATCAGTTTATCGTAATATCATTAACCCTAAAATATGTTTTTCATGTCCTGCTAATTTGACTCACATACGTCGTTGAGATTGAGGCATTCCTTAATTATTCAATCATGTTACCGACATCACGTACACCTTATTCATTTGGCAAAAAACTCAACAAATTATAGGTATTCCCAATTTTCATGAGTCAACGCACCTCTAGTTAAATTAGAACTTTTTTTAGCATTGGTTGACTTTGATTTGTATTATTTTAACCTTATTCGTTGGTTTCTTCAACATATACAACTTTCAATTTGATGACGCGATACTTACACGTGACGGTAACGTCAATGATATTATTTTGACTCGGGATCCTCAATTTTAGTAACTCGACGACCTCAAGTTTACCAATGCGATAGTTACTAAAACGTGCACCGTTTGAGTAGTTATTATTTTATTTGTGTATTCAGATTATTCCTTAACTTTTACTCGTTACATCGCGCTTTATGCACTTAGTAGTCAATTCAAGATAACTTTAGTTTAAGACCCTCAATTTCGGTATCCAACTCATCGGTAACTAGTTTAGATTTATCTTCCTTTTAAACAAGGCTGATCAAAACTTGAGAGATACGATTTCAATCATTGAAAAGTTAAATCCGAATCAAAACTTTTCCAAAGTCTTGAGTTTTGCATCAAAAACCACTTTTCAACACGAGTTTTCATCAAAATAGTAACATAGGTTTAAACCAATACTTTACACTTTTTTATTTAGTCATAAATCTTTAAATTTAGTAAAACTTAGGTTTCATGCAAACCGAACTGGTCCAAATCGTCATAAGTTCATTCATTCAAGGAATCTCAACCATGTTAATTGAATATGAGTAAAGCTCATTTTTTAAGTCCAAATGAGATTACAATGACAAATTTTTAAAATACACATAAGTCTTTTTTCTTTTTCTTTTTTTAAACACCAAGGAAAATAAGTCGTTTTCCTTTTACAATTGTTTATGTTCTCAAATCTTAAAAAATAGGTAGAGTTCTTCCTTAAAAGTTTATCAAAAACGTGGTATGCAATAACTCGAAACTCCACCAAAATCGTGATCCAATATAGTTGAATAAATTGTTTTTTGAAGAAAATAGCTTATATGTGACAACATGAGAAACCAAATTACTGACAATCTAGTCGAATTAGACACAAATATCTTGTATTTCTAATCGAGAGTTAGACGTTTAATAATACACACGTCCTTCTTATCTTGAATTAATTTTTCCAGTTGAGCTTCATAGCTAAACTAACTTAATTTTGTTGGTTGAGACCAAAATTTGTTTGTATCCTTACTAAGATCGAGGATCTTCCTTTATAAACATGGCATCATGAATTTAACCATTTAAATAGAGTTTCGAGTTTCAAAGTTACTTCTCTAAAGTGTGACCATGTCACTACTCCCCTTTGCTTATGCAGTGTAGCGTCCCCTATCCCGATTAAGGCGATACTCGGCCTGAAACCCTAATTAAGCCCCGGTAATCCAGCCAGACTTAACTAGAGCCTGCAGCCTCTCTGTCTGTACCTGATAAACTCAACATGTATATTAATACCAAATAAACAATACAAAGTATACACAGCGAAATATTTAAACTTTTCGATATTTAAACATTATACGGTAATACAGAGTTTATCAAAATTCAAAGCCCCATTTATAAACCACCAAACCCTGTTTATATACAATAAAATATATATCAAAGTGTATATATATACAAGAAGGCTCATAACATCGTAGAGAAGACAACCAGACACATAAATCTTCTCCTTGCACTTCGTTGAAGCGTTAGGTTGCGAACCTGAAATATTAAATTTGGGGTGAACGCTCTAACTTGCTCAGTAAGTAAGGATTTACAAAGCCATCAACATTCCATATAATAATCCAGAACATTATGCAATAACAATATGCATCGATATTAACTAACAAGAATATAGAAAGCATATAATTCAATAAATAACGGATGCAAATAAAACTGTCAATGACTATTACACTGTGATTCCCTTCTTATTTGTAAAACTAGGGCCGATTACCCACTGAAGACATTAATGCGATTGCTATACCAATATATTGGTCGATGTGCGTTGTCTAGTCAATCCATTAATGCCCTATGGTTCTATCCGAAACCCTCTAGTGAATACGTAATCCACGCAACCTATATAATTGAGTAAGAAGTTACATATAGGCCGAGAAGGTAACCCATCTCCTATATAACCTAGTCTTAGTCTCAGGAACTTACTCTCGTGAATCACATTAAACAACATTTTCCTTTTATTGAAAACGTCACAGTGTACATAATCCCCTCATTAAGTCCATAAACTATATGAACTACATATACTAAAATAGCTAGACAATATTGATAAATAAATGAATTTATACTTACCACGGTTTGGGTTTCACATTTAAATTCTTAACTTTCCGGGCACTCAAGCTTTCCTGGGGATTCAACATCTATCACAAACCATTTGTGATCAATTTAGGTCCAATACCCTACATTTAAAAACCCTAGTTCAGTCCTTAAGTCCTCAAGAAATTCTAGTAAAAACTCAGTTTATTTGTTATTTTCTGGAGTGGGAGCGCGCTCCCTCAGTTGGTGGAGTGCGCTCAAGTAGCTGCGTTCATCTTCACTGATGAAGGGAGCACACTCCTCTGTTACATGGAACGCGCTCCACCCAGTACTATTTCGAAAGTACACAAGGCAACAACCACTGTTCCATCCACAAATCCACAAAACAAATACAAGCACTCTCAAGATTCATCCGGCAGGACCTATAGTGAGGTAATAAACCATTTTCAGTCAACAAACAACACAATTCATATATATTTCATCACTACCATCGAATTGAACTTCATCAAACATAAAAATTAAACTTACCAAAGTGATGATCTCTAGATTTTCGATTGATTAAGCTCCTCAATTCACACCGAATCAACTCCCTGAATGATTTTCTATAATCAAAAATCAAAACCTCAACTGCTCTCACTCTCACTCGATCGATTTATGGAGATAAGTATGAGGTTTTTATTGTAAACTATGGATTTTCAATCGCGCTATCTCGAGACTGGTCGAATGATTGATGTGCTAACACGACACTTCTTAAGGCGAAAAACTTGTTGACATCATCAACACTCACACTCATCTCGAGGCGATTCGACGATCCATATAGTTCAAACCAACTTGTAGTTTTTAATATATATATATATATATTTGTCCAATATATATATGTATATATCGTGTATCTTCTCGCCAATAAATTCACCAAACACGCATACAAGTATTCTCGGGCGTGCACATTCATTCAATTATAGGCTTGTATATAAATCTTCTATCATACTACAACCTATAAAATCCCTTAAACAATACAAACAAACACAAATCATCATGTAAACACACGCATTTATTAATCGAGGTATGCTGAACTTAACAACTTGCCTAACTCGGGTTAATTAGGATTTAGATTAGCACTAATCACCAGCTTAAGGTAATAGGTCATTATAGTCTCCCTAATTTAAAGCAATTTTATCCTTAAAATTTAAGTAAATGTAAAGTTACCTGTAGTTTCGAAGAGAAATGGAAACTGCTCCTTTATATATGACTCCGTTCCCAGGTTAATTCCTCATCTCTATGAAACTGTCATTTCACCTTAACCAAAGGAATCTCTTTGGTTCTCAACCTCTGAATCTTATGATCAAGTATCTAAATCAGCTGCTCATCGTAAGATAAGTCTTCCAAAAGATCAAATTCATTCCAGTCAATTCTTATAGTGAACCGAGTCTCTGTTTTGCAAAGCATAGAAACATGGACGGCATTGTGAACTCCAGCTAGCTAAGGAGGTAACTCTAACTTGTATGTAATAGGACCAATTCTTTCCTGTACCCTGAACGTTCTAATGTATCTTGGAGTTAGCTTACCTCGCAACCTAAATCTATATAATCCTTTTATAGGTGAGACTTTTAATAGGACCAGATCGTCCTTTAAAAACTCTAAAACTTATGATGTTTATCGGCTATCTCTTTTGTCTAAACTGTGCTGTAGTCAAATGTTGGTGAATCAGCTAAATTCTTTCTGTGTAATCTTGAATCAACTCGGGCCCAACAATATTATATCTCCAACCTCTGCCCAACATGCAGGTGAACGACAAGGCCGGCCGTATAAAGCTTCTAAAGAAGCCATTCCAATGCTAGCTTGATTGTTATTATTATAAGAGAACTCACACAAAGGAATGTATTTCTCCCAGTTACCACCAAACTCCAAGGAACAAGCTCGAAGCATATCCTCTAGTACCAATATCAATCGCTCAATCTGACCGCGTCTGTGGATGTTATGCTATACTAAGGTTAAGAACAGTTCCTTGCGATGTCTCTACAATTCACTCCACAGTCCGTACGTGAATCTTGAATCTCTATCTGAAGTAATCGATAACGGAATTCCATAAAATCTCAATACCTCACGTATGTACACCTCACATAATTGGCCAAGAGGATCTCGCATGGAAACTGGCAAGAAATGTGCAGACTTCGTCAACCTGTCAACTACAACACCTATCGCATCGTGCTTACGCTGACTCAGAGGTAGACCAGAAACAAAATCCATCGATATATGTTCCCACTTCTACTCAGGAATAGGCAGTGAATGCAATAATCCTCAAGGTTTCCTATGCTCAGCCTTGCTGACATATCTCACATCTATTTACGAACTCAGCAATATTAGTCTTCATCTCAGGCCACCAATAAACACGCCTCATATCATGATACATCTTAGTGTTACCTAGATGAATAAAGTGAAGAGATCTATGAGATTCCCATAGCAATTCCTGCCTCAACTACTTCAGAGCTGGAATCCATAATCTATCCCTAAATCGTAACACGCCATCATCAAAAACTGACCAATCAGGATGATCTACACTAGTTGCTAACCTCTGGCGCACTATGTAATCCTAATCAGCTTTCTGACAATCAAACACCCACTGAATCATCTCTGATTCAGCTCGAATCTGAGCATAGAAGAGCATATTAGTAGCTCCAAAACTAGCTCTCTTAGTTAATGATGTGCCAGCTGCATTTTCACGAATCATCATCATTGAAGCTTCCTCAAGAAGTCTAAACTGAGAAACTTTGACAATAGCTATGTTTACTCTGCCTATTTTTCTCCTACTCAAAGCATCAGCAACCACATTTGCTTTGCTTGGATGGTACTTTAGAGTGAAATCATAATTCTTGAGGAAATCAAGCCTTCTATGCTACCTTATATTCAGTTCACTATGAGTAAACAAGTATTTCAGACTCTTATGATCTAAAAATATTGTAAACTTCTCACTGTACAAGTAGTGCCTTCAAATCTTCAAAGCAAAAACAACTGCAGCTAGCTCAAGATCATGAACTCGATAATTTATTTCATGAACCCTGAGTTGCCTTGAAGCATAGGCTACAATGCCATCTTGCATCAGCACATAGCCCAAGCCTGAATAAGAAGCGTCCGTATAAATCACTAATTCCTTCTCTGATTCAGGGAATGTACGAATGGGTGTCGTAGTCAAACTATCTTTCAAACCTTTGAAGGCAGCCTTGCACTCATATAACCAAACAAAGTCAACAATTTTCTGTGTTAGCCGAGTCAATGTAGAGCAATACGAGATAACCCATTAACGAACCATCTGTAATAACCCGCTAACCCTAGAAAACTTTGAACCTTTGACACTATGGTAGGAGTAGGCCAATCTCTGATTGCCTCAACCTTCACGGGATTAACAGATATACCCTTAACATTAACCACATGTCTGAGAAATCTGACCTCCGAATACTAGAATTCGTACATACTAAACTTGGCATACACCCGATTATCCTTCAAAGTCTGCAATGTAACTCTGAGGTGGTGCGAATGCTTTTCTTAAGTCTTCGAATAGATCAAAATATCATCAATAAATACGATGATAAACTGGTTAATATAGGGTTTGAAGACTCTATACATCAAGTCCATGAATATAGCAGGAGCATTAGTGAGCCCAAACGACATCACTGCAAACTCGAACTGCCCATAGCGAGTACTAAAAGTCGTCTTCGAGATATCCTTATCCTTGATCCTTAATTGATGATAACCAGATCTCAAATCAATTTTCGTGAAATGTCTGGCACCCTTCAACTGATAAAAAAAATCATCGATCCTAGGCAATAGATGTTTGTTCCTGATAGTCACCTGATTAAGCCGTCTATAATCAATGCACATGCGTAGGGTTATGTCCTTTTTCTTCACAAAAGAACTAGTGCTCCCTACAGTGACATACCAGGTTGGATAAACCATTCTTTAACAACTCCTCAAGCTGAGTATGCAACTCACATAATTCCTTCAATGCCATACAGTATTGAGGAATAAATATAGGTTTGATACTAGGAATAAGATCAATGATGAAGTCAATGACACATGGCGGTGGAAGTTCATGTAAGTCAGATGGAAAGACTTTCAAAAATTCACAAACCATGGGTATCTCACTAACCTTAAACTCCTGACCAGGCTCTCGAAATGTGACAGCTCCCACCATAACTTCTAAATCTTGAGGAGTAGCTTCCCTTCCACTAGTTGCAAGTAGTGAAGGATTATAGCCTTTATAGACTATAATTTTAGAAAAGTTAGGAATATGAAAGATTACCCTCTTATGGAAACAGTCAATACTGGCATGTTATGCTGATAACCAATCCATCCTTAGTAAGGTATCGAATTCCAGGAACTCCATTACCCTCAGATCAATTGGGAGTTCATTCTCTCCAATTTTAACTACGCATTCCATGCAGATTAGGTTAGAATAAACCTTTTCACTCACTGTTGTGCTCAAAATCAACAATATACTAGCTTTAACAGGTTTCAATTTCAACTCATCAACCATTTCACCTACAATAAAGGAAATTGTAGAACCAACATCAATCAAAACATGCATATCTCGACCACAAATGTTAATATATCTTCCACAAGTCTCCAATTGGTCTCGAGATCTGCCCTCAGCCACTGTATGAGTCTGCCTTCGTGCAAGTGGTGTTGTACTGCCTATCGATGTGGCCGATGACATAGAACACTCTCTCTATATATGCCCCATCTGCTTACACCGATAGCATATCGCATAAGCCCTTTGAGGATAAACACTGGCTTGAGAAACCTGTCCTAATTCACTGAGTTTTTTATGATGACTGTGCTCTGCTCTTGCCCCTACCTCCAGTCTAACATGGTGGCAAAGGTGATTTGGCAATTGAAGCTTGAAAAACTTATGGAACCAGTGCACTAACAAATGTCATCCCTGCAGATCTTGACTGTGTACCTGCACCAGCTACATTCCTCTACCTCTTCTTTAGCCTAAAAGGAGCAAATTCCTGGATTCTCTAACTTCCAAGATACTGTGGTACTAGTGGTGGCGTAATTACTATTCCGGAAGGTCTGGCTAGAATGATTGCTTCCACCTCCATCGCACTCTCAAATATAAAACCATAACTAGTGTAAGGATGAGAGGAAACCACAACTCTGATCTCGTAATATAGCCCACCAAGGAACAAGTCTATTTTGTTCTCCTCAAACTCTACCATCTCAGAAGCGAATTCATTTAACTCAATGAACCTTCTCTCATACTCTTGTACAGATATAGCTCCTTATTTCAGCTGAATGAACTCAATTTTCTTCCTGTTCCTAACTGATTTCGATAAATACTACCTGTAGAATATAGTCCTAAACTATGGCCAAGTGGTGACAATCTTCCACTATCTCTAGGGAATTCTACCATTTCTATACAGAATCTATCAACAAAAATATGACCAGTTTAACCTTAAACTGATCCTCAACATCTACAACAACGAATCGTTGCTCTATCTCTAATGTCCAGGTCTCGGCTACCCCTTCCTCCATTGTGCCATCTAATCTCACGATGTCGTATTTCATGAATTCCTTGTGGGTTTTGAGAAATGCAGCCTTCTTAGAATCCACAAACACCGTGGCAGTTGTCTCCGACAACTGAATATGTGGTAATAATGGTTAGGCTAGAGGTGATACTGTCTCAACTCTTCCCTCAGCTCTCCTAACCTCAGGACTGGTCGCAGGCTATGCCTCAGGTCGCTGTACTGGTGGTCCCATATGAGCCATCGTATAGCCATAAGTTTCGCCAGAGACTTCATAAGTTCTTTCATTTGCTGCTCCATTCTAGATTTCCACTGATTCTCAGTTTCCCAGCTACCTTGAGGTTCAGGCCTCTGTGAACCCTCTCCTTGATCTGTCATTAGATTCTGAAGTTAAAGGAGAGACAAGATCATTAGGTAACATTCAAAGAATACAAGAAAATCATAACTATATAGTAAATAACAATTTGTGCAGCAAATAACGTATAATAATATTTTCATTTTTGTTTCCCCTGAAACACGATGAAAACCGTTTATCAAACCCTAAGCTTATTCATAACTCGAAACAATTCTCAAAGACAATAAACTTAGGTTCCGGTACAAAGGAATATGCTATCATTTACTTAAAAAATAATTCAAAAGTGAAATCAAGATCAGTGCCTTATCTATGATACCATACTGTCTCAAAGTTATAACTTGATTCAAAAGTTATAAACCTTAGGATCTGATACCAAGTTGCAGCATCCCCTATCCCGATTAGGGTGATACTCGGCCTGAAACCCTAACTAAGCCCTGGTAATCCAGCTAGACTTAACTAGAGCCAACAATCTCTCCGTCTGTACCTAATAAACTCAACCTGTATATTAATACTGAATAAATAATACAAAGTATATGCAGTGAAGAATTAAAGCTTTTCGATATTTAAACAATGAGGGCCGCTATGGGCGCCCCACCAATTCATTAAGGCACCCAGTTGTTGAGGGCACAAAGTCATTTACCAAGGGCACCCAAAATTGAGGCCTGAAATCCTCAAAATACCCCTCGTTCAAAACAGAGGCACCCCACCACCCCACCACCATCCTCTTGAAGCAACCAATACTCTCTAAAACGAACGAGCAAGCAATCCCGAGAGTCATTTGTCTTCGTTCCTCTCCGTCTCTCTCCTCTGTCGTAGGACGTTTTTTGAGTTTGAAGGCTCTGGGTATTGGTTGATTTCGTCTCCACATTAGGGCTCAGTTCAAGTTCGTTCACACACTCAAGTCGTGAAATCGATCGTTTGAAGGTACGTTGATAGTCTAATTAAGTTGCATTTGGTAGAGTAGTTGTTATGTTTGTGTGGCGGTACATTCAATGCTTCATTTATTGGAAAGTCGTGGTTCTCGGCCACACAGGCCAGAGATTTTATTTACAGTCTCGGCCAAGCATGGCCGAGACTGCGGGAAAATGTTTGGGAACTCGTGGTTCTCGGTCAGACAGGCCAGAATAGTTTACACAGTCTCGGCAACGAATGGCTGAGAGTAATTGTGTTATCTCGGTCACCACTTCACGAGAGTAATCATTAGTGTATAGTTTATGTCATGTCGATGATGTACAACGGTGAATGTAGAATATCTCTCGGTGTCCATTACCGAGACTTTTATTGTCGTCTCGGTCACCACATCACGAGAGTAAGTCGAAGTGTATAGTTTATGTCCTGTCGGTGATGTACAACCGAGAACGTAGCATTTCTCTCGGTTATCCATTAACGAGACTTTTATTCCTTTCTCGGTTATGCGTCACCGATATTTTAAGGTTTTTCTCTAATCTGCTTGACCGAGACTATAGAAATGGTAGATTTTGTTCATTTTTTTTTTAATTGTACTTTTGTTTATGCTCCAGGCACTTATATGTTGTAGTGTTTTCAGGTATGGCTCGTTCCAAAACCCCGGTGACTAGGGAGGAGGTTGGTGTTGAGGTATCGAGGGGTAACCGTGGGTGAGGCGGCCGGAGACCCCCGACTGCATCTTATCGGAAAGAGAAAGAGAAGAAGAATGTAGATGTTAAGGGAAATGCTAAGATTGATGGAAATGGTGCAAGGAATTTACAATTGCACGATGAGAGTTCCAACATCGACACGCGGCGACGAAAAGATCTTGTTGTTGCCCGAGGCGAAGAGGAGGCTCATGCATCGGAGTCTAGTAGTAGTGACTCATCAGCGGCAGCGAACACCACGGAAACTGATCGTAATGTGGGTGGAAGTACTAGTGGTGGAGGTGGCCATAATGAAGGAGAGTCACAAGGGCGTGTAGAAATGCGTGCTCCTTTCCCCGGTGGTCCTTTAGACGGTGCTTTGTTGAAGAGCTTTAAGGATCATGTCGCATTAGCGATTTGGAGAAACGAGGTATATAAAGTTTCATTGAATGGAGTACTTAAAAACTTAGGGTTTTCACTAAGCTGATGAGATGTTTTTGTTGTTGCAGGAGCGTCCGGTACTCAAGTGTATCAATCACGGAGCTCAGATCCAAGAATGGGATTTACAATCGTGCCACCCTGATACCGAGGGCCTTCAGAGGATTATTCAACGTTCTGGGTTGAATACGCTGATAGACTGTTCATACCGCAAGGCTAACAAGGAGGTTATCTCTGCATTTGTGGAGCGGTGGCAGCCGGAGACGAACACATTTCACTTACCAAAGTAATGACTGTTTCAGGAAACTTGTAATTTTTCTGGTTTAAGGAACTAGGCCCACAATGACTGTCTGAGGAAAAATTTGATGAATGTTGCATGAAACTTGTTATTTTTCTTAGTTTGAGGAACTAGGCCCACTTGTGGAATGTTGGATAGTATGTTGGATGATGAAACATGATGTTTTTCGGTGTACAATTTGATCCTTTCTGAAGTGTTGGTGCTATTGTCGGTGTCGCGTCATTTTTTCTTAATTCTGGTTTAGATTACATAGCAATTTTTGGAACAGGTAGTGTCTCGGTCATTCAGGTTGATGTGCCAAGAGCAAAGAAGGCGAGACGATGATGGAAATACTTCTTTGATGGCACTAATAAGGCCTAACTCCCGATCCGTAACAAACACGTCAGGTTTAGGCCACCCATCCAATATGGATCTCAAGTTCTCCATTGCCCAGACATAATTTGCATGAGTCTCCGCTGATATGAATGCAAACCCAACGGAGAACGTCAAATGCGTAGAAGTGATGCCAACAATCTCCAATAACGGCATTCGATACCTATTTGTTTTGTACGTGCAATCCATCAAAATTACCGATGAGAAACACCTTAGCAACTTGATTGAATTAGGATGTGACCAAAATAAATCGGTGACGACATTCGTATCGGGATGCTTCCTATGCCACGACATCCACTTATTCTTCTCCAATATGTGCAATAGTAGTTGCATTTAAGTCATCCCACCCGCATCCTCAATTCGAAATTTTTGTCGTGCATTATATATTGTCCGCATTATCGATACGTTTGTAACATCTCTTTGCTTCAACGTATTGAGGATGTCTCTCGGCTTCACATTACCCTTTGTCATATGCACCACAACCTCCTACTCCCCCTTATCCAATATTCCGGCAAATGAGTGGCCGTCCAAGTTTTTCGCGGGGTCGTCATTGTGCCTCCCACATATGACAGTGACATACCACAAAGAGTCAGCATTTTCCTTGATGTTAATAAGGAAATGGCATCCACATTTCTTTGTACCGGTTTGAGTCCTCCCCGTTTCCTCTTCTTCTTCATTTCTTGGTTTCAAAGCAATTTTTGCCGCTTTACCCTTCCCAACTCTTTGTGACATTCCCCTATATGTATCAGACCTCTCACACGCAAGTTTCACATTTCCCTTGCGCTTAATCCCTCCGGCATCAGAGTGCTTCGTTACTAACACAAACTTGTTCTCCCGACCTATCATTTGAAGCAATGAAATTGCCGATTCTCTAGATGGGAATGGCCTACAAGGTGTAAACGCATCCTTGTAGTCTGGAAATAAAGTAGAAACCGACATTACCTGCAATACAAACATTGTAACATTATGATCAACCAAAATGTATAGTAAATTCACCAAAAAATCCAAAAACCCAAGTTTTCGGTTGTACAGGTCCGCGACTATAAATACAGTTTCGTTCATGTCCAACCGAGACCTACGAAATAGTCTCGGTCGTTCCATACCGAGACTATGACTTCGTTTCGTTCACATCATGACGTGAACTACGTACAAGTTTCGGTGGATGTTGACCGAGACGTTTGCACAACTCTCGGTCCTGCGAGGCCGAATCAAACGCGCCCGTGAAAAAACGTCTGAAAATTTGAGCAACCGCAAATAAAACACATTAAATTTCAACAATTACCTCTTGTTATACCTCCTCTTGCACCATTGCAGTACAATCTTCCATTTTATAGTGCAAACAGGTTCGGATTGGTCGAATTTACCAAACCCTACGTTGACAAACCAAATCATCAATTTCACAGTTTTTTATCCAAAAAACAGTTCCTTCAAAGCTTCATATGGTTGTCAAACATTATTACCTCGCTGTCGGATGATGTCAAGACGCAAGAATCGATACACGCTCGGCAAACACTATTGTGGCTTTAGGTTTCACTTGTGATCCAAGGTGATGGGGTGCCCCAATTTTGCTTTGAAAATGGTTTGTGGGGTTTGTGTGAGTATATATGAAGGGGTAAAATAGTCATTTACATTTTAGATGGGAGAATGAGAAAAAATATGGGTGCCTTCATGAATTTGTGGGGTGCCCATAGCGGGCCTCTTAAACAATATACGATAATACAGAGTTTATCGAAATCCAAAACCCTGTTTATAAACCTCCCAACCTTGTTTATATACAACAAAATATATATCAAACAGTGTATATATGTACAAGAAGACTTATTACATCATAAAGAAGACAACAAGAAATCTAAATCTTCTCATTTCCTTTCACTGAAGCGCTAGGTTGCAAACCTGAAATATTAAATTTGGGGTGAGCACTCCTACTTGCTCAATAAGTAAGGATTCACAAAGCCATCAATATTCCAAAACTATAAAAAAGGAACATTATGCTATAACAATATGCATTAATGTTAACTAACAAGAATATGAAAAGCATATAATTCAATAAGTAATGGATGCAAATCAAACTGACAATGACTATTACACTATGATTTTCTTTTTATTTATAAAACTAGGATCAATTACCCACTGACGCCATTAATGTGATTGCTAGACCAACATATCGGCCAATGTGATGTCTAGTCAATCCATTAATGTCCAATGGTTCTATCAGAAACCTTCTAGTGAATATGTAATCCACATGACCTATATAACTGAGTAGGAAGTTACATATAAGTCGGGAAGATAACCTATCTCCTATATAACCTGGTCTCAATCTTAGGAATTTACTATCGTGAATCACATTAAACACCATTTTTCGCTTATTGAAAACATCACAGTGTACATAGTCCCCCCATCAAGTCCATAAACTATATGAACTACATAAACTAAAATAACCAGGCAACATTGGTAAATAAGCGAATTCATACTTACCTCGATTTAGATTTCATATTCAAATTCTTAACTTTCCGGGCACTCAAGCTTTCCCAGGGATCCAACACCTATCACAAACCATTTGTAATCGATTTAGGTCTAATACCCTATATTTAGAACCCTAGTTTAGTCCTTAAGTCCTTAAGAAATTTTAATAAAAGCTCGGTTTATTTAATTTTTTTTGGGTGGGAGCGCGCTCCCTCAGTGGGTGGTGTGCGCTCCAGCAGTTGAGTTCATCTTCACTGATGAAGGGAGCGCGCTCTTCTATTAGTTGGAGCGTGCTCCACCCTGTACTATTTCGACAGTACACAGGGCAACAGTCATTGTTCCATCTTTGAATCCAAACAACAACAAACACTCCCTAAATTCATCGGGGAGGACCTCTAGTGAGGTAATAAACCATTTCCAGTCAACAAACAGTACAATTCACAAAGATTTCATCACTACCATCGAATTGAACTTCAACAAACATAAAAAGTAAACTTACCAAAGTTATGATCTCTAGATTTCCATTTGAATAAGCTCCTTAATTCATACCAAATCAACTCCATGAATGATCTTCTATGATCAAAAATCAAACCCTCGGTTGCTCTTGCTCTCACTCGATTGATTTATGGAGATAAGTATAAGGTTTTTAGTTTAATTATATGGATTTTCCTCGAGATAGCATCACGCTATCTCGAGACTGATCGAATGATTGATGTGCTAACATGACATTCCTTAAGGTGACACATATGCTAACACCATCAACACTCACGCTCATCTCTAGGCAATCCGACGATCCATATAATTAAAACCAACTTATAATTTTTAATATATATTTATATATCCAATATATAAATATATATATCGCGTATTTTCTCGCCAATAAATTCACCGAACATGCCTACGAGTATTCTCGGGTGTGCACATTCATTCCACAACTCCCTGTCACACTTGGTGTATCGGCAATTTATTGTTTATTATGTATTTTCCAATTATAGGCTTGTATATAAATCCTCTACTATACTACAACTTATAAAATTTCTTAAAAAATCCAAACAAACACAAATCATCAAGCAAACATACGTACACGTTAATCGAGGTACGTCGGACTTAACCACCGGGCTAACTCGGGTTAATTAAGATTTGGATTAGTACTAATCACCAATTTAAGGTAACAGGTCGTTACATGCAGTGTGGCTTCTCACTGTCCTTTCAAGACTTATGATTCTTGTTTGAGTATTTTATTTGCTACACTACTATTAAGTATATGCGCATTACATTATGTAATTCCAAATCAATGCTTAATCGTTCTCACTGTAGTTGTTGCAAATATCACTTGAAGCGCGTGTGGGCTCTCTTCAAAGGAGTTCGTTTCGATTTTCTCACGTCATTCATTGTCATTCCCTCCACTATTTCATGAAACTCAAGTTTCTTATCCGCTCGCGCCAACAATCAGAGACACTTAAACTAATAGAGAACACAATTATATATATATATCTAATGACGTATTTATATATACAAGGCAACAAATAATCGAGATAATAAATATTTTGTCAGATTTTTCTTATCCTATCCCATCCTAAGATTTTTTCATTTGTGTATGTTAAGTCGACTTTGAACCAATGTCCCATACCATTGATTTGTCTCACTTAAACTTGACCTTTAACATAAAGGCTCTACAACTTATGTTTCACTAACCTAACTATTTTCCCTAGGTTCTAATATATATACTTTGATACCAACTGTGACGACCCTCCCCCGACCTAGACTGCCTCCCAAGCCCTACAACTGAATCAGGCCCAAGCAAGCTGTCTGGCTCGCTTAAAAAACTTATGGGATAATCATAAAGACAATACGTAAATAAAAATGTGCAATAAAATATAGAAAAAATCTATATGTCAACCAAAGAACCATAAATGGATTTTCATTTTGTACAACCATGTAGGTCATCCAAAGGCTCCTAAATAACCTAACTACAAGGGAGATAGTGTTCAAACTACCCAAAAGACCTATTTAAAATACAACCCAAGTTTAATAGTTTCAAAAACGAGTATATAGATGATACAATACAATGCTCACATTAATAGAGATTGGTTCAAGCTATCGCCTCTCTCTTTTCTTGATCTAGCGCTGACGTGGATACCTAAGATTAAGTGGGGTGAGCTAAAGAAACAATAGAGCTCAATAAGATAGAAGACTCGCTCAAACACTAAATATGCAAGTATTACCTATAAAGCAAACCAATTCTACACATGAAGTAGTAAGCCGAATTGTAAAGCATTTAATGAAAAATAATGGAGACATGGTTCTTGTTCGTAAAAGGGGTGTCAACAAGTTCGAAGTCAAGTAAAACATAAAGGAAAGATTCATAATTCAATAAACAAGAAAGTGAGCATTCTTTTGAAACCACATCATGAAAGAGAATTCGCAACTCGTAAATAAATCCCATTTATTCATGCAACGAGGTCCAATAAGAGATTTACCATAAGAAATAGTGATAAATATAAGTCATTGTTCCATTCAATGCATTCTACCTAATAGTATGAATTTGGCAACTGAAACACTCACCTTCGAGATGATGTGAACCATTGGTGATCACAATGGCCATTGTAACCTCCATCTAGTTCTATCAAACTAATAGTAAGTGTTTCCAAGCCATCATCGATTGTGATCACTTGTGAACTTGATATTTCGTGGTGCAGACCACTCTTTTTTTGGTGGGATCATAGTCACACCACTGCAATTTGTACCGCGTACACTTTCTTTTAATAAACATATTCATACCATTGATTAAATACAATCCAATCCCAAATCTTTCGATATGAACCTGATATTTATATTTATCTAATATTCAAGCTATATTTGATGCATGAGCGAAGCTCTCCACTTACCTCGGCTCGCCGCGAATCTTATTCTCGATTCTCGCGCGCTCGGGGTCCAATGCAAACCGCCTTGCGAAGTTAAGAAAATCAAGACACATTCACATCATCAACAAGTTATATATTAATTCCAATTTATATTTAACTTTATTTCGCGGTCCACTAGTGTGGGTCCCGTGGGTCCCCCGTCTCCTGGTGCATGAGGTGGGACCCTGCCAGTCTCCCTCGGGGACGCGGTAGCACACCCCTTTTGAAGGCAAAGATTTATTTTTTATATTTTATAAACATATATACATTATTCGATAATATTTTATTTTTATTTATTTTATATCTTTTTTTAAAAGGGTTCAGGGGCTAATTTGGCCCCTGGTTGGGGGTGGCAAAGGGTCATCTTGACCCCTGTTAGAGCGTCCCTGCCCCTGGACGCATGGGCATCCAGGAGGAGGATGGCCCCTCCTCCCCCATGGTGGCGGTGATGGGCCTATCGCCCTACTCCCGGATGTCGCCCTTATACGGCGACATTGCGATGACTTCGCCCTCCATTTTTTTTTCAAAAATAACAAAAACAAAACTTAGAGAAAGTGAGGGGAGAGAGAGATAGACTATCCTTTTGGGGATCTAGGAGCATTCCATCAGCATCATCTTCATCATTTAGTTCTCCCTCTTTTTTGATTTTGAATTTGTGGATCAATTAGGGGTGGTTAGGGTTTTTAATTTTGTTTTATATTATAATTGAACTAGTTTATGGCTTACACAATTACTAATTTGCCCATGGGGTGGGTTTTCAGGTTTTGGGTCATCACGTCGTGTGTCGCGCACATCTCTATCATATCATGGTCTTAGATACAATAACTATTTTCATAATTCAAGGAATGACACAGTTTATGAATCCAACAATGTGATTGCATATCTAATGCACAAGGGAATTAAATTTTCAATACCATACATCACTTATCTAATAGCATGCTATTACATTTGACTAAATTCTTCAACAACCAAAAATGACATAGCACATGATTTAGAATCAATGAAACCACTAAATCAACAAACAATGTCATGATAACAAACTCACATAATGAGATAAAATAACCAAGTCATGACATCAAGAGTACAATACATAAATCACTCAAAATGACTGTAAATAAAAAGCATGATGGAAAAGAAATAGAAATAAATATCTCAATCAGTTTACTTACAATCCACGTAAAGTTCCTAGGCTGATTTTGCCTTCCGACACCCCGTATCTCGCAAACAACCTCTCGAGACTCTTCTCTAGATTATTGAGGTTATTAGGGTGTTTTAGGACTTATAAAAATTATCAAAGTTGGATTAAATTAATTAAAAAAAAACCCCAAACTCAAGCTTTTGCTAAAAAAAAACCCGGTAAGAACACATATAACTTCAAAATGCCATAACTTTGTCAATTCAAATCGAAATTCGGATTTTCTTGATAGCAAATTTATTGGTTTTTTGCAAGGAATCCAAATCTATAAATCAAATTTGAAAATTATTTCATTTAAACTCTGAAACTATGCAAAATCTAAGTTTTTTTAACAAACTTTTACTAATTGATAGTGTAAACTAGCTTACCTAGTTGTAGATCACTTCAATATTCATTAATCCCTCACAAATTAACCAAAATCCTTTAAAATCTTTGATCTCCTTCTTCAGATCTCATTTCCTCCTTGTTTTGATCAAATTAAATGAATTTGCATGTTGATCTCATTCAATCTTATCTCTATCCCTTAAAAAGTCGACTTCCCCTAAAACGTTACTATTTTCGTTATTGTTTTCCGAGATCCACACATAAAGTTTTACCAAGGAGTATTAGCACCCATGGCTTAGGTATATTTGGAATCAAAGTAAGATAACGATTTAGTATCTAAGCTCTTTGTTGTGCCAACAATTTATGATTTATGAGTCTGGGCTGACACGATTGAATGCTGCCTAGTTCTTGATAAAATTGCCTATGAATGAAGAGAAAGCTTTTTTTTTCGGTGGTAGGCGTTTTTTTGGTAGTAGCTTATTTTTTTTCTTATGCAAGAATCATTCATCGAATTAGCATGTGAGATTATTTGAAAACTAAATACTTATTGGAGTTTATGAATATGAATTTCAGTACAAGATTCCATTTTCGGGTACTTTTATAAGTTAAGGTGTCGAACATATTTTCTTACTTTAAGTTTAAAAATTCATGTCGTTTTTGTGTCAAATTGGTGGTTGACCAAAAGCAAATACCAAATTAGTGGAGGAAGGGATATATTATTGGTGAATAAATTCTCTGGCGTCTTGCCCATTTAACTTCAGGTCCTCTATTGTTATATATAATCAGGTAATTTTGATGAATTGTGCGATTTGCTAAGGTTATTTTTGCTTGAATCTATAGTGTTAATCAGTACATTTATGTATCATTTTTTTAAACTATTGCAAATAATGTTAGTGAGTAGTTAATTTTTCTTTTATCATTGGAAGACATGAAATTAGTTCTATTGAGGGATGCTCTGAAATTCCATTTACTATCACAAATTCTCTTATGTTTGATGAGAGAAGTAAGAGGAGTTAATTCAAGGTAATATCAGGTGTGTTTTTCTGTATTTATGAATGTCTTCATCATCTTTCAACAATTTTCTATTTGGATATAGGTTGTAATGGATTATATTTACTTAATATTTGGTCCACTATTATAACAATTGTAGTTTTGGGTTTTTAATTTAGAGAGGCGGTTGCTAGATCTTAGAGCTTTGCATCTCTCTTGAGGATAGAAAAACAAATTAGGATGACATTTTTGTGCGCGGTTGTCCTGAAAGTATATATTGATTCAGTGTTTTAAGAAATATCATACTGCTTGTGTTGTTGCTTTAGACAATAAAAGTTAATCCTTCCTAAGAGTATAATCAATGCACGCACTTGTTTAAGTGCATGTCAGATGTTCTACTGAGAGCATTTAGAATTAAACTGACTTGGATTTTTATTTTTCTAGATCCTAATTAAGGGTGTTGTAAAGCCTGATGATTAACTTATGCTTTATAATGATTAATGGGTTAAGATATAAGTAAAGTGGGTAGGCTTGAAGGTGTAGAAAAGTTTGATGGAATGACTCATAAGGACAATTTAATGAATCTATTATTGTAGATGGGTTGTGTTATAGAGAGTGCGAAGGAGGTTTGTTGTTAAAAAGAAATAAACTAGATTCTTTGTACCTTATTTCACACAAGCTAAGCTAAAGCTTCTCAACTTTCATTAATGCTAGGCGATGGAATAACGAGGTTTAGAAGTCCTTAGGGGTTTCTTGGTAAGATTTACCAATATAATGTGTTTTTGCCCAATATCATTTTAGGGTTGATTGTGTTTTAATGTTGTAACTAACTGTTGAGTCGTTAATTATGTAATATTATATATAGGTTATTTATATATTTTTATTGTCAAGTCTTCAAAATACTAGCCTAATTGCGTTTATTTATTATTTTCAGGGTTATTGGAGTACGTGGTTGAATCCGGGGCGAAAAACTACGCGAAATCAAGTATTCATATGTCTGGATATGTTTTACATCGAAAATCGCGCTAGCACACATCCCGAGGCGAATTTGGTGGGGCCCACACGGGAGACACGAAAGAGATGATGTGGCAGAATGCTAGGCATATATGTGTCCAGTGGTGCTTGTGTGATTTAAGGATATAAGTTAGGAATGTTTTGGTTTTAATAGGAATATATATATATATATATATATTATAATATTATAATATAATAGATGGGAAGGAAATAAAGAAAATAGGGAGAGATAGAAACTGACCGATTGCTATTGGAAATAGGCATGAAAGAAAGAAAATAGGGAGAAATAGAAACGGTCAAAGAAAAAAAATGAAGAGAATGGACCGGAATTGATTTTTATATATTGGACCTTTCGGCTAATCGAGAGCCCTCTCTCGGCATCCTCTACTCGGCCATTCTGGCCGAACGCTCTTCCCCCATTCTATTTTTATTTTTCTTTGTTCTTTGTGTTTTTTGATGGAGGACTAAGTTTATAGCCTAGGCAAGACTGCGAAGGAGGTTCGACTGTGCGTATCAATGGATTTGTGAGATTTATATATTTTAATTTCAATCTTTTCATTATTATTTTATTTTCTTTGGTATTATTTGAACAATTGAAGTTAAACACTTGTTTAAACTTTGATTTATTTGTCAGTGAGTCGTAAGCATCCGTGCTTGTGCAATAAGACCACACTAGTGGCAATTGACCCTACCAATTGATTAGTCTCTTTTGGGACCGGTTGAATACCTTAGAAATCTATGCTAAATCGGACACACGAGTGATCCGGTTGTCTAGGTGTAGTGCCTTCACAAAGTCCATTGCGGTCAACGCGTTAAACCCAATACGCTTGAGTATAGGGTTATACGTTTGATTAGGGAAATAGTCACCGTCGTACCTTGGCTATCGAGATTAGGAAGCGCGAGGAACCGCGTACGTTACCGGGTCTATAGCTACACTAAGATATTTTGATTTGCATATTTTACATATATTAACGACAAATCCAATCTTTTATCGAATCGAACTTGTATGTCTTGACCTAGGTGTTTTTAATTAATTCATTCTCTCAAAACCCCCGATTTCCCTTTTCGCTATTTTTGACCTTAGAAAGACTACCAATCCCTGTGGGATCGACCATTTGCCACTATTTTGCAAAAATAGTTGGTTTATGTAATTTTAATTTTATTGACGCGTTCGGCGCGCGTCACTAACTAATATGGGTTGAGGCTTTGTTATTGGCGTTGGTGTTGTTTGTGTTTCAATGTTATGAATTTATGGTGTAAATATGTCTTCTAATCTAGGTTGGTGTGTTGTGAATGTACTATCCATAAGATTGAAATAAAATATTGTACATTTTTTGAAATTATGTATTTTTTCTCTCTTATTATGTACTTATCTCTTAGTTATCAACACTACGTCCGTTTGAAATATAATATTAAATTTTGAACTTTGATACATGAAAGAGTTTCAATTTGTTGCATCCTCTCTTTTGAGAAATTTTATTTGTTTTGTGATTGTTGTGCGATGCATAGAAATGGCGAGAGTGCACTCTATCAAAAAGCCTCGAGTCCACCTCTTGCACTTGCAATCAACAAACTTCGCCGAACTTCGGTAGAAGTTTGTCGATAATTAAAATGAGGAAGTGAAACTATGTGGCGATGTAAAACTTAGAAAGTTTCGCCTGAAACTTCGACATGTTTAGCCAAACTTCGATAAACTTCTGATGTTTTTCATCAAAATTATTAAAAAATAGAGAAAAATGCAAGGATTCAAATAAATCAACGAACATTTTTGGGAAGTTACAGAAGTTTTTGGAGAAGTTATCAAAGTCACTCCTAAATAAAATAAAATTTGAAATTAACTTCTTTTCACATCAAGTGGCAAATAAGGTTAAAATTATCATCTAAAGCAATATAAAAATAAATATTAATGTCACATGTGTTGCAAATTGGGTGTTTATTGCAAAATAATTGTTTTAAAACTCGAGAAAAGATTGGAGCGATGTCATGTCATTTGGGGTGACCATAAGTTGTCCCATATTGGCACGTATCTCGAGGCAGATCTCCACTCACATCTCAACATCTATACACAAGTACAAGTGACTTAGTAGTCTACATATATACAATGCACTAGGCATACATCACAACAAATCTAACATATATATCGGCCACATGCCTCGGTCAGTGCACATATCTCGATGCGGGTTCCACGTCACGGGTCAATGATCCTGATTAAGGAATTAAACTAAGATTAGGAATTTGGGGCGTAACAGGTCTCGGTACCCCATGATCGAGACTTGCACATCAGTCTCGCTTGTACGTGGTAAACTCGTGTTTGACTGCAGCAAATAACATGGTCACTCATTTCTAACCGAGACCTCAGTTAATGACTCGATGGTCATCAAACGAGACATACATAAGGGGTCTCGACCCTGTATGGCAGAAGTACTTGTAACTTGAATGTTCACAACTTCGACACTTAAATGGAATAAAAAATCACAAAACATGAAAAATAAACTCTTCGTCTTGCGCATCACATTCAGAGACTGTTCTGTGCTATGTCAAAAAAGATTACCCATAAATCCGTCGAATAGTTGAAACCCTACAAAATGAAAACCATAAATTTTAAACTTGTGTTTTCAAAGGTAAACAACATGGAAACGAGACTCTGGACTGGTCCTAATTATTTAGGGGCTCGGGGCGAAATTATAATTTGGAGACCCTCAATTATAATTAAATACTTGATAAACAAATATGCACTTCTCACAAACAAAGTTACTTCAAAATCAAGTAAAACTAACAATACTTCAAAAAGAAAGTAAAGTGTAACATAACAAAATATAAAGGAGATGACAAATCACTAAGATTCTAAGATGAGAAAATAAGTAGAAAATTAATTTTTTTAAGAAATACTTAAACAACTTATCAACCAAGTGGGTGACTCAATGATTTGCTATGTGGTATTGATGCAAGAGGTTAGGGGTTCAAATTCCAAAATGGGCAAAAAAAAGTTTTTTTTTTTTTTTTTGAAGTGAAGATAGGTTGGTTTCGTTTTTATAAAAAGTATATATTTATAATTGACACTTAATCAACAATATTCTTACTTATGCAAAAATGTGATTTCCATCTAGGCTATTTGTGAAAGAGATACATTTAATTTTATTGGCTCGTCCTACATAAAACTTGGGGTGTGGGTAGGTGACATAATTCTTAATTAGGATGTCTAGATGACATTGATTTCAAGTCTTCGGCCAAACCGGAAACCTTAAAATATTGCAATAAAGCAAGTTTTCGTCCGTCTTTTGCCTTTTCATTTCAAAAGAAAAGTGACAATATACACAGGGACGTCCTTTTTTTTTTTTCAAAGGTTATTATAGTATCGACAGGGACGTCCGATTGAAGAACAGAGAAAACTCATCTTTCAAAGGAAATGAACATGGTCACATGGGACAGGGATCTAAAAAGATAAAAAATTAAAAAAAGCCGCCGCCCACACACCAAAACTAGGTAAACGAAATTTAAAAAATATTTCATTTCTTATTTTACTTGTACGGTTGTAACGCAAATCTTGTCTAAAATTAGATTATTATTTTCTCACCGAAGAAAAAATTGGAGTATTTTGAATTTTGTCTAAGGATATAAATAGTGCGAGGGAGGGGAGGGGAGGCATCAAGAGAATGAATTCCACATGTATGCATGGGACGATGATGGAGAGAAAAATATCCCCATCAAGATCCTCATAATGTCCTCCATCGGGGATCCAGCAGGAAATCCGCGTGAATATCCCTTGGGAAATCTCTATAGACATTATGTGGCAACAATTATTGGACAGTTCCATGACATAATTGTTTAGTTCGAAACTTGTACACTTCCACAACTGTACAAGGCATCTCCAATGTTCTATATTGAAATAGTGTAAAATATTTTAGACCAACTCTAACCAGTGCCATTTGCTGGTGAACAGTGAACATAATTTGGTGCTTTAATGGGGCACCAAATTTCCAATGCTATCCCTATGGGGCAGCGTTGGAACAATAGTGTGTTCACCAACAACAATACTATTTATGTTGTTATTTATTTATTTATTTATATTCTTTTTTTTATTTTTGTATTCTTTATCTTTAAGGACAGTAGAATAAAATAATGATAAAAAGTAGAATAATATAAAAGATAGTGTTGGGTTGGAGAGGTAAATAGTGTTAGTGTGACTATTTACACCAAAGTAGTATTAGTGGTACTCTATTTTAGAGTTGATAGGTTGGAGATGCCCTTGTGTAAAAAGCATATACTATTTCGATATTGAATCCAATATATTACTCCCTTTGGTGAAAAAATATAAGTCCTTTTGCACAAAACATACAAAATAGGAAACGCAGCAATTAAAAGCTCAAATTATATTCTTTTCCATTAACACTAAAAGAGCAAGTGCTTTTTTTTTTTGAGAAATAAAGAGCCGGTGCTTAATTTATATGGTTAACGGCATTTAATTCTTTATTTTAGCCAATGAAAGAAGAGCAAGTGTTAAATTGTAACAAATTTTAGACCCTGACATCATCTCGTAATACTATGAATCTATATTTATTTTTTAATAAATAAAGTTGTTTAAAACCCAAAAGATATAAAATACATGAAGAATGATGAAATTGTAATTCTCATAATAACTAAAAACTGTAACCTTCAATTAAAAATACATACACTAAATTAATATGAATCTATATTTATTTTTTCTATAAATAAAAGTTGTTTAAACCCAAATATATAAAATATATCAAGAATGATGTAATCGTAATTTTCATAATAACTAAAAACTTTAATCTTTGATTAAAAATATTAAAGGTGAAAAATACCTACACTAAATTATATAGCTATTACATTTTGTTTTTTTTAACTAAAAAAGATGTTATCGTGTAAAAAAAGAAAAAAAACAAAAAAATTGAAAACAACGTAGTCATTTATTAGGATGCTCGTATTAATTGGGCTAATGAAAGTAGTCAAAGTACTTAGACTATTAATTAGTTAAACTAATTAATACACCAAAAATCTCAAATCTACGTAGAGTTCACATCTGTCAACAATGTACATCTCAAATCTATGTAGAGTTCACATTTGTCAACATGTACATATCTTTCTTATATATATATATATATACTATTCTTTTTTTAGGAATATATCTACTATACTCAATAAGCACGAATAATCAATCTTTCAAATGTCACTTGAATTTACTATTCAACAATTAAGGGTCTTCACAGTATTAAATCTAAATAGTTATAATTAGTTGTCAATAAAGTCAGAATAAAAATGATTGAATAGTATATTTTTGGAATATAAAAATAAATTATTGGATTAATTAAACGCCCGCAAGCATAGTGAGTGGGTTCAAGCTGTGTGCGCGTGTGTGTATGTCTATATATATATCTACATATTATATAAAAACACGAATAGCAAAAGATTCATTTGTTACTTGAATTTTCGTTTATACCCTATTACATTAAAGTACCTATTTCATTGTCATGTGAATTGTTCAATTTGAATTTCTAATTAAAACATAGCTAATAAGGTTGGAGAATTAAATTACTGGACTAATAGCTAAGTTATTGTATTTATAATCTTAATTAGATTCGATAGTTAACATGAAAATAGCTTATCAATCTAATAAGGATATGGAAAATCGAAAGTAGGTAAATAATTGAAAAAATAGGTGTACGTAATCTCTACATATAAACTACCGAAAAATTAAAATAGGTGCATTTATATATATATATATATGAACTATCAAGAAATTAAGAAACTGAAAATAGAAGTATCCAATAATATGCCACGTGTTACATTCCCACCAAATATAGGAAAAACCTAAAAATTAGGCAAAAAAATGAAAATAGAAACTCCCGCACAAATATGCCACAGATAGATATGCACTTTCCAAAGATTTTAGAGAAAGATAATAGGCTTGAATGATTTTCATATTATGTGTACACATATATATACAACTGTGAGATTTGCGTGTTTTGGTAATTTACATATAAATGGAAACAAGAAGAAAAGGTAACAATTTAAAATATTGAATATCTACAACTGATTGCAATTCCTTGATCGTGAGTCTTCCTTTTTCATCAAATGACCATTGCAACTTTCCTTATTATGCTCCCTCAAGATGGAGGCCATGAAGTGGACACCAATCTTGGACTGCAAGAGATGAAAGGGTTGACAAGTTAATAGCTTCGTCAAAGCATCTGCTAGTTGATCTTTGGAGGAGACATGCGTGACACGAAGAACACCCTTTTGAACTTTGTCACGTACGAAATGAAAGTCAATAGCGATGTGTATGCGAAAGTGGAACACTGGGTTGGCACAAGGATAAGTGGTCCCAACATTATCACAATAAATGGTAGGTGTTTCTTGCAAAGTAACACCAAGCTCTTGGAGAAGTGATTGAAGTCAAGCAATTTCTGATGCAGTGGAGGCAATAGCATGGTACTCAGCTTCAATGGAAGAGCGAGCAATAGATTTTGCTTCTTTGAACTTCATGAAATAGCATGAGAACCCAAGAAAACTACATAAGCACTAGTTGACATTCTATCGTCAATATTATCGGCTCAATCAACATTTGAAAATGCATGTACAAATAATGGAGAATTTTTATTGAAATAAAGCCCATAATGGATCGTCCCATGTAAGTAGCATAATAGATGTTTCACTGTCATCCAATGATATGTGGTAGGACGGTGCAAGAACTGGGACAATTCGTTGACTGTAAATGTTATATTGAGACGAGTAAATGATAATTACTGCAAACTACCGACAATAGATCTATACTCGGTGGCATCTGTGAGAGTTGTACCATCATATAGTGTAAGAACTTGACCAGTCGAGTGATGACATCTTTAGCATGAGCCATGTTTACCTTCACTAAGAGGTCTTGAATATATTGATGTAATGTGAGAAAAATATTATCTACTGTAGGAATGACTTCTACTCTAAGGAAGTAAGACAATGACCCCAAATCATTAACAGAGAATCGACCAACAAGTTTACAAACAAACTTTTGAATTTGTGTGGCATCATTACCTGTGATAATAAGATCATCTACATATACTAAAACAAAAATTGTTATATGCATATGCTTGTAAATAAAAAGAGATGCATCAGATTTAGAATTAACCAAACCTATAGAGAATAGAAAATATTTTAATTCACAACGCTTTATTAAGGCGACAAACGTAATTGGGATATTGAGTATCAAGAAAACCCGGTGGTTGAGACGCATATATCCTCATAGAGGGTACCATGAAGGAAGGCATTTTTGACATCAATTTGGCGAAGAGACCAACCATGCGTGAGTGCAAGGCTAATAGTTAGTCTAACAGTAGTTGGTTTGATGACGTGACTAAAAGTTCCTTGATAGTCGATTATGTGTCATTGATGGAAACCTTTTGCAACAAGTCGGGCTTTGTAGCATTCAATCGAGCCATGTAAAGTTCTTTTGATACGGAACACCCATTTACAATCTATGAGATTTTGATGGGGTGTCAGATGAATAAGATCCCAAGTATGGTTACGTAACAAAACATTAAATTCTTCTGACATAGCTTGACGCCACTTAGATTATTTGAGGGCTTGGAATATGCAAGTTGGTTCAAGTGGTATGTGCTGAGAGGAGACGGTATGGAGCAAGTATTTAGGATTAGGTTGGATAATATTTTTCTTAGACCTAGTTTGCATTGGATGAGAATTAGTTGTTGGATTTTGGAAAGAGGCAAACTCAGATGATTGATTAATTAGGGTTTGTAGAGGTTATGCACTAGCTTGTGGTTAGGTGGGATAAAGATGCAGGCATTAGTTATGAGGTGTCAGAAGTTGTAGAAGGAAAAGAGGGAGAATGAGGTGGGACCAAGGTTTGAGAGGGTGGTGACAATTGATTGTTAATGTGTATAACTTCCACAGATAGGTTTGATGCATTACTTATAGTATTAGTGTGGGGACTGATGTTGGTGACCGGAGAGTGCTTAGAAATAGTGAGGTATATTATTAATGTATAATATGGGTCATGTAGATCAATATGGTGTGATGGTGTCACAGAAGAAGATGTACTAGTGAAAAATGGAAAAACTTGTTCAACAAATTGAACATGACGTAATATGAAAATCTTTTGAGTGCTTTAGTCAAAACATTTCTATGCACTTTGGGTGAGAGAGTATCCTATGAATGCACATGGTTTAGATTTGGGTTCTAATTTATGGGTGATATAAGGTCGAAGCCACGGATAACATAAGCATCTAAAAGATTTTAATTTGAAGAAACTCGGTTGGTGGCCAAATAATTTTCGAAAATAGGAAATCATGGAAAGTTGAGCTTTTGGCATTCGATTAATCAAATAAACAGCTGTCTCAAAGGCATGAAGCCAAAAAGTTTGAGGCATAGATTCATTATGAAGTAGAGTGAGTCAAGTCTCAACTATATGCCTATGACGTCATTCAGAAAACCCATTATGTTGGAGTGTATGAGGAGAGGATGTAAGGTGAGAAATACCATTGGAGGATAAAAAGATTTTAGTGCTTGAAACTTACCCCCATTGTCAGTTAATAATGTAATGATTTGCTTTTTTAAAAAAACTTTTCTACAATAGACTTAAAACGAATAAATATGCTATGAACTTCAGATTTTCTTTTTGTAATGGATAAAACCAAACAGAGCGAGTATAATGATCAATGAAAATGACATAATATTTAAAATTATCATAAGAAAAAATTGGAGAGCTCCAAACATCTGAAAATCCTAATTCCAAAAGTGCAGAGCATGTTAATGTAGACACAAAAAATGATAATTTATGGCTTTTATTGCAATGACAAGAATTACAAGAAAAATTAAAAGATTCTTTTAAAGTGAGATCAAGTAAATTTGAAGAAATAAGATGATTCAAAATTTTGATAGAGGTGTGGTCAAGACGCGAGTGTCGTAAAGATAAAGAGGCCTTATTAGTGGAAAAGGCAAGAAGTGGTGGATTGCAGGATTGGCTATTTGGTCATTCATAGACACCATCCTTAGTTTTCCCTTCAGCTAGAACTACACTTGTGCGCCGATCCTTAACAAAAAATGAAGAAGGTAACAACTCAATAGAAACATTATTAGTTTTACAAAATTGAGAAACATAAATTAAATTGCGTTTCGTATGAGGAACACAATAAACATCATATAACTTAAAAGAATGCGAGGTTGAGGATGAAGAAATATAACCAGTATATGTGATGGGCAAGCCAATACCATCACCAATCATGATGTCGTCAGATCCAATGTATGGCGAGTGAAGAGAGAGGTTTTTTACTAGTGACATGATGTGAAGCCCCAATGTCAAGAAGCCAATCAGAAGTAGACAATGGATTGGGAGAGGTAAAGTATGCTTGAGGTTGATTGGTAGTATTATTTTGTCATGGAGAGTAGCAATAGGTGGTGCATCGGCGTGCAAAATGACCTTATTCTCTACATAATTTGCACTTACCCAAGTAAGGACGACAAGTGAAATTGGCTTTTGGGTTTTAAGAAGCATGTGAATTAGTTGGAACTCCAAAGTTGGTAATGGAAGGAGAAGGTCGTGGGTTGTAAAAGTTGGTGTTAGGGAGAGGATTAGAGGGTTGCATGTACTTTGGGATATAGCTTGATTGCTTATGTGTTAGATTGGCGCTTATTGGCATTTTCACAATTTTCGCAGCTTCATACTTGAGATACACTTCATGGTTGATGAGTTCTTCATGCCATTCATCAAAGGTAATGGAAGTTTCATGAATACAAATGGCATCGCAGAGATTCTTTTACTCATCATCAAGACCGCTAATGATTTTAAGAACAACATCTTCATTGTCAATTGGAACATGAAGCATGGAGAGATCATCAGCGATAGACTTGACGTGTTGTATGTATTCAGTGATGGATTGAGTGCCTTCAGTGAGAATGCAAAGTTGTTCCTTCAATTAAGTGATATGGCCTCGACAAGGTTTCACATAAGTATTAGCAAGAATATTCCATGCTTGAAGAGATGTTTTTGCTGAGGTAATAAATGGAATCAGTGTTGGCATGAGAGAGCCTGCAATAGCATCAAGAATGAGGTTGTCTTGTTGAATCCAATGAGCATAGTGTTGGGGTATGTGCCCTAGGTCAATCTACAAACATTGTTTGTCTTATAATTTAAGGTAATAAAATTAAAGTTTTCATTTGTTGTTTTATTGTAAGTGATTGCTTGTTTACCTTATACTAAGATTCATGGGTATCTGTTGAAATGTCCTAAATGTCCCTAGTCGATCATTATACTGGGAACGATAATGAATTAAGACTAGTGTGAATCTTAATTGATGGTCATGTGATGATCACGCGTATAGAGATACGAATCGAGATCATGAGTACTTGTTAGGGAACAAAGTACCGGATCGACCCGCTATGAGAACACCACATGGATTAAGTCGTTGGTGTTACTCATGATAGGTATATCATTTAGTCCTTCAACTTGAGACTACCATAGACTTCAATATTAGGGCATGGTAATTTGACACAATCAAACGTTGTCTTTAATCGGATGATTATAAAGATTGAAATTGGTTACCATGTGAATAATATGTGAAGGTGTGTAATTAAGATAAAATTCTTCACTCGTATAGAGAGGTATATTAGTAAATCCCTCGATATGATAGATTGATAATGGCCAAGTCCATGTGAATTGATATGATCAATGTCACTTGGATGTTTTTAGTTTACCTAAAGATCGAGACTAGTACGATTGAACATAAAGGGTGACTTTCCATGCCTTATGTTTAGTCAAAGGATATTCAACGATAAAATGATATGATATGTGTTATTCATTAGGTTGTATCGATTTTGATATTCATGCTACTTGGATAGTCAAAATGTCTTGCTAGAGACCACTTATGACTTGTGAACCAAAATGATTTTGGTTCATTGCCGACGTCGCATGAACCTATTGGGTCGCACAGAAAGAATGGCTTTGCACAATTTCAATTAGTTGAGAGCAATGAATTTTATATGATAAAATTCATGACATAAAAGTCCTTACGATTCGTTATATGATAACTTATTAATAGGAGTGTATGTGTAATTTGCTTAAACTGCATAAATACAATAGTTATGTTACGAATAGGATTTTAAGTGAGGGCTTATCTACACATATGAATAAAATGTGAAACCCTAAAATGAAATAAGATTTTTCATTTTTGCAAATTTTGAGTTCTTTGGATTTTGTGAGAGAAAGAAAAACGTTTTCAATCTCTCTTAGGGCTAGCACTCCAAATTGTGGTCACCATTCGTGTATGGGTTTCTGATAGAGGACGCGTACTTGATCGTTTTGGAGATTAAATAATTACAGAAGAAAATCACGGATTAAGGTATGGTTTATTTTTTAGATCTAGTTTAATGGAACCTATTTTCTATCCTGTTGAGGTTTTTCAAAAATTGTTTTGAATTTTTCGCTGTGTCTAAACCCTAAAAACCCAACAGTTGTATCTGAGCCTTAGGCTCGGTTCTATTAAACATTTGCATATTTTCTCTGATGTATGTATGATATATGTATGAAACCATGATCTTGATATATGTATATGTATGATGTACATATATGTTATGTGATAATTGTTATCAAGAATTGGTTTTAAAACATGTTGTTAATTCATATATATTGATACATACGCATGATTTGATTCAATGATAGAATTCATGTTTTGAATATTTCAATTAACATATGTTTTTAATATTGAACGATGCGAATTTTGTATGTTCATGGTGGAAGTCATGTTTAGGTTAATGTGATTCTAGTGTTGAATACATATTTCATTTTTGTTCAATAATTATGTATGTCACCATGATAGAAATCATGATAAGGTTAATATGATTAATTTAATATGATTCTGGTGTTGAATGCATGATTAATATTTCAAAATTGATTTTGATCATATATCTCATTGTGGTTATCCTTAAGGTATTCCTAATAGATATAAGATATACTTGTAATGAGATAAGAATTACAAATCCTATAAGATGGGTGAGATATATATCAAATTCTAATTGGATAAGAATTCAAGCTATCTTAAATTCTAATTGGATAAGGATTCAATGTATCTTAAATTTTAATTGGATTAGGATAAGTTACTAAGACAAATGTGGGTTCGAGTTAATTAAAAACGTTTTAATTAATATTTTTGAAAATTAAAATAAGGGGCAGTTTTGGTTAATTGAATAGACCAAAATAATGAGAAATTTTAGGCGATTTTCAATTTTCGAAATTGAAATTTTTTGTCAAAAAAACGGGAGTGCTGACCGGCCAGCGAGACCGTCGTTAACTGTTCGTAGCGCAAGAAAATTTATATGGTAGTCAATATTAGCATAATTTCATAACTTGTTTAGTGATTGTTTATGCATTGTAATATGTGATACTTATCTTGTTTAAATTATGATCACTAAAATAAATAAAAATCCATCTTCTAAATTTTAAGTCAAGTGTCATCCATTCTCAAAATCTTGTCAAGGCTTCGATCACATCAATATAGGTCTGCTTCCGCATAGTGTATTGTGTTATCTTGGTGAGGTGAGTAGAGTAATGATTACTCTATTGTTTGAAATGGTTAGACTTGATAAAGCGATCAAAACGATTTTAGGCTTTAGGCACTAGATGTGATAAAACATGCTAAGACATAAGATGTCATTATCTCATAAAAACAACTAAAAGTTACGTATGATGTAATTGGTAATTAGTACCTACCTAAATAACCTAATTCAAAGTGTCATGTCTTATTTGTCTTAGAATTAGGTGAAACATGGATTTTAGTCTCTTAAATTAACATAGCATTTTCAGGAGGGTCGTTAATTTAGTGGGAGTCTATTCCTCTATACTAAAATGAAATTTTGCATAATCTTTGTTGTAGATTTATGGCATCTTCAAATCACACTAATCTCTTGTCAATGCGATCCATCCTTGAGAAATATAAGTCGTCCGGGACAAACTTTCTTGACTAGTTCAAAAACTTGAGAATTGTTCTTAAGCATGAACACAAGTTGTATGCCCTGGATAATCCAGTTCTTGAGGAACCACTAACCAATGCTTTAAGATTCGTGAAGGATGCACATACTAAGCATGTCAACGACTCAGCTAATGTTGCATGCATTATGTTGGTAATCATGGTTCCCGAACTTTAGAAGGACATGGAATACATGAAAGCTTACGACATGGCTACGATGCTAAAGGAAATGTTCCAACAACAGGCTAGGCAAAAAAGGTTTGAGATATTCAAGAACCTTCATTCTTGCAAAATGGCTAAGGGTGCATCAGTTAGTCCTCATGTTCTGAAAAATGAAGGGTTATATTGACTATCTTGACAGACTTAAATTTCCCATAAACCAAGAGTTGGCTACGCATTTGATCCTGAATTCATTGCCTAATAGTTATTCACAATTTGTGATGAACTATAACATGAATAACATGAAGAAGTATATCTCTGAGTTGCATTAGATGCTAAAACTGATGAGCAGAATGTCAAAAAACTCATTACTAATGTGTTGATGGTTCAGAAAGGAAAAGGCTCATAAGAAAAAGGGTAAAGGCAAGGCTAAAGTTGTCAAGGTTGTTGTGACTTTCATAAAGCCTTTGTAACAAGTCAAGCCTCATGCTGCTTCTACTTCACAGTCCCAGAAGGAAAAGGAAAAAGAAGGAAATTTTCATTTCTGCAATGCATTTGGGCATTGGTTCAGAAATTGCAAGCTCTATCCTGAAGATCTAAAGAAAAAAAGAGTAGTGCGACTATTGGTTTAGGTATTTACGTTATTGAAGATGACTTGTCTGCTAGTGATTCTTGGGTATTGGATACTGGATGTAGATCTCAAATTTGTATTAATGTGCAGGGTCTCACCAAAAGTTGTAAGCTAAAGAAAGGAGAAGTCATCTTACGAGTTGAAAATGAAGCAAAGGTTGATGCGTTGGCTGTAGGATGCTATGAGTTAATTTTACCTAGTGGACTTGTTTTAGTTTTAAATAATTGTTACTATGTCCCTGCCCTGAGCAGAAATGTCATTTCAATTTCATATTTAGATTTGGATGGTTTTGACTTCATTATTGCGAATAATAAATGCTTCATTTCTCTTAAAGACGTTTTCTATGCGAATGGTGATTTGTGTGATGGTCTTTATATTCTAAACATAGAAAAGTCTACAGATACTCATATTCTTAATGTAAATACAAAGAGATTCAAGTCAAATGATTTAGTCAAACCTACATTTGGCATTATCGTTTTGGCCACATAAATGAGAAATGTATTTCTAAACTCCATAAAGATGAACTTTTACATTCATTTGATTTTGAATCATATGAAACATGTGTATCTTGTTTACTAAGCAAGATGACAAAGAGTCCATTTACTGGATAAAGTGAAAGAGCAAGTGATTTATTGGGTCTAATACATACTGATGTATGCGGTCCTATAAACACAATAGCTAGAGGTGGTTATCAATAATTCATTACATTCACTGATGATTTTTGCATATATGGTTACGTGTATCTCATGAAACATAAAGGTGAATCTTTTGAGATGTTTCTAACATTTCAGAATGAAGTGCAAAATCAACTTGGTACAACTATTAAAGCACTTTGATCATATCGAAGTGGTGAATATTTGAGCCAAGAGTTTGATGATCATCTTAGAAACTGTGGGATTGTCTCATAGTTAACTCCCCTAGCAACTCCACAATGGAATGATATTTTTGAAAGGAGAAATCAAACTTTATTGGATATGGTTCAATCTATGATGAGTCATGCAGATCTTCCCAATTTCTTTTGGGGTTATGCCTTAGAAATCTGTTGTGTTTACACTGAATCGTGTTCCTTCTAAAACGGTTGATAAAACGTCACATGAGATGTGGTTAGGGAAAATACCAAGTTTGTCTTTCCTTAAGATTTGGGGCTGTGAGGTTTTCGTACGATGACAAATCTAAAAAAATTATCAGCCAAATCTACCAATTGTGTATTTGTTGGATATCCTAAAGAAACTAGATTATACTACTTTTATAATCCCACTGAGAACAAAGTGTTTGTTGCTCGGAATGGTGTTTTTAAGGTGGTAAGACCATTGGATGTAAATGAGTTTTCAAGAAGAAAACAGACATGGATGGTAATGTACATACTTATAAAGCGCGACTAGTAGCAAAAGGTTTCATGCGGACTCAAGTTGTTGATTATGATGAGACTTTATCTCTTGTAGCCATGCTTAAATCCATTAGAACTCTAATTGTCGTAGCCGCATATTATGACTATGAGATATGACAAAATAGATGTCAAAACAGCTTTCCTAAATAGAAAGTTATTTGATGACGTGTATATGATACAACTTGAAGGGTTTGTTCATCTTGAGAATTCTAGGAAGGTGTGCAAGCTTCAAAGACCCCTTTATGGATTAAAGCAAGCTTCTCGGAGTTGGAATCTTCGTTTTGATGAAGTAATTAAGGAATTTGGTTTCATTAAAAATAAAGTTGAGCCTTGTGTATACAAGAATGATAGTGAGAGCGTGATCGTTTTCCTGGTACTATTTGTTGATGATATATTACTCATTAGAAATGACATTTCAACTTTGCGAGTATCAAACCTTGGTTAGGGAAGTGTTTCTTAATAAAAGACTTATGAGATGTAGCCCTCTTGAGTGCCAGTCGAAGCTATCCAGAAGCGCCCATGGGACCTCGTGGATATTTCCCCACCCAGGACTCGACGCACGCCCCTAGGGTACAAGTACGTGAGCCCATCGAGTCTGGTACCATTGAGCTGCTACGGCTCAATGGTACCAGACTCGATGGGCTCACGTACTTGTACCCTAGGGGCGTGCGTTCGAGTCTGGGGAGGGGGGAAATATCCACGAGGTCCTATGGGCAGTTTCTGGATAGCTTCGACGGTACCAAGAGGTCCTATGGGCAGGTCGGGGCCGTTACAAAAAGGAGCACCTTTTTGTTGGGGCACACGACCTGCCCTTCCGACTCTGCCGAACCCCCGGGAAACCACGACCTCGCTGCAATTCGCAGGAAACTGCCGAGTCCCTCCCGCACCCCCCACGGTTCGAACCTACGCCCTCGCGGGATAAAGGCGTAGGCTCATGGAGCCGTGTACCAACCAAATTTGAACATATCACGGAATAGAATACAATAACAAGGAATAGAAAATCAACGATGAAAGTGTAAACCCTCAAAGTGACTTTCAGATGAAATCTTACGTACACAATAACAAGGAATATGAATCAACGATAGAAAAGTAAACCCTCGGTGACATTCGAATGAATCTTACGTACACAATAACAAGGAATATGAATCAACGATAGAAAAGTAAACCCTCGGTGACATTCGAAGGAATCTTACGTGCAGAGCATTTATAAGAGAAATAAACGAGATATCAATAACCATGTCAAGTACTCATGTGGAAACTAAATGATAACCGTACGTAAGATTCCTTCTAAAAGTCATCGAGGGTTTACTTTTCTATCATTGAGTTCCTATTCGTGATTATTGGATGTTATGCCCCTATTCGTCTTGTTATTGATTTTCGTGACACATTTGGGGTGGGGATCGAGACTTTTGCTATTCGTGTTGTACTTATGGCACACTAGCCGTACGCGGTAATCGGTGAAAGGAAGTGGGTGCTTTAACGAAAGGATCTGTGCGGTGCCGGTTCGGGGTGGTTTTTCGGGGCTGCGGGTACTGTCGCCGGGCTGGGCCGTGCCGGGTGAAAGGAAGTGGGGCAAGTAGCTCAATTGGTACACACCCTCAAGAACACAGTACTTGTACCCTAGGGGCGCAGGTTCGAATCCCAGGGGGGTGTGGGAGGGGGGAAATATCCACGAGGTCCTATGGGCAGTTTCTGGATAGTCTTGACGGTACCATGAGGTCTTCGGGCAGTTCTGGGCCGTTACAAAAAGAGGCACCTTATTTTGGGGCACACGGTTACAACGCCCGAGACCCCCAGAGTGTATGTAACAGGACCAATTAACAGTCACACCATACACCCCCCTCACCTCCCCAGGCTCGAACTCGCGCACTCGAGGGGTAAATACGTGAGCCCATCGAACCTGGTACCAACTGAGCTGATCGGCTCAGTTGGTACACGGCTCCATGAGCCCACGCTGTTATCCTCGACAGCGCGGGTTCGAACCGTGGGGGGTGAGGGAGGGACTCGGCAGTTTCCTGCGAAATGCAGCGAGGTCGTGGTTTCCCGGGGGTTCGGCAGGCCTAAGGGCAGGTCGTGTGCCCCAACAAAAAGGTGCTCCTTTTTGTAACGGACCCCGAAGCTGCAGAAGGCCTCATGGTGCCGTCAGACTATCCGAAGCGCCCATGGGACCTCTTGGATATTCCCCCTCCCGGACTCGGGCAGAGCCCCTAGGGACACAGTACTCGGAGCTCATCGAGTTGTGTACCACCGCGCCAAGTTGGCTCGGTGGTACACAACTCGATGAGCCGAGTACTTGTGTCCCTAGGGGCTCCGGGCCCGAGTTGTGGGAGGGGGAATATCCAAGAGGTCCTATGGGCGTTCTGGATAGTCTTGACGGCACCATGAGGCCTTGGGCGATTACGGGTCGTTACAAAAAAATATTCACATATATATATATATTCTTTTTTTGATTTCAAATCAAAAGAGTTCTCGATCGGGGTATACCTCCTTGAATTATGCCCAAGTACTCGGCTCGATATAGCGAATCTCAACATTGAAATGTGAAATGTCGGATGAACCCCAGCTAACTCTTCTGGCAAGTCCAAATCTGTAAGCCACACTGTCAACTCGTGCTGCGACTCTGAACAGTCCTATTGTATCTCAGAGCCAATTTGAAAAATCTAGACTCTGTGTCATGTCCTTGAACCTCTGATACATCACATCAGCTCTTCGACACTCCAACACGCGCGGAATGTATATTGTCGGTACTCTTATTTGTCTATAAATATATGTCTCTGCAGCATCTGGAACCTCTGACAAACTCATAGCTGTTGCCACATCGAGTAAACAAAACTCCTATGTCATCTGGCAAACTACTATCTCACTGTCCGGTTCCGCTCACGAGTCCTCAACTATCGCGATAAATAAGTTATCACTCTGTCTCCCTGCATCAGTACGCATCCCAATTCGATGCCACAAACATCCTTATGAACAGTCAACTCTTGATCCGGCTCTGAAAACATTAATAACGGTGCAGAAGTCGACTTCTTCAACTCTGTGAATGTCACATCGCATTCACTGGACCAAATGGAAAAAAAAAACATATCCTTCTTGGTCAATCTAATCATCGGCGCTGCAATTTTGGAGAAGTCATGTATAAAACGTCGATAATATCTTGTCAATCCTAAAAAGCTTCGGATGTCTGTCACGCACTCTGGTGTAGGCCGATCGATGATAACGTGAATTTTACTCGAGTCCACTAATGTACCTGTCGCCGAATTTGGGCGTACCGGGTGAAAGGAAGTGGGGCACTCACCGAAAGGATCTGGGGTTTGTCGTACAGTTTAGTGTCACCGGGAGGAGTACATGTTTTGTTTCTCATGTTATTTATTCATGCGATGATCTTAGCACGATTGTTCTGTTTAGTTCGCATGATTAATTGACATGTTTATTGATATCTGTTTATTTCTCTTATAAATGCTCGTGTACTTTGTTGGAATCTTACTAACTGTACTCCCCATCTTCCTTTTTGTGATGGGCGAGTGCAGACCCTGCTAGTAGGGGCAAGGAGATTTTGGACGACTTTATCTGACTGCTCGCGGTCAAGGACCTACTAGTACGTGCAATTTTGATACCAATTTGTAACGGCCCCAATTCCTGAGGTCGCCACGTGGGGAGGCGCCCCGCAGCGGTCTGTCCGATCCTTGACCCACTGGGTCCCACGCGCCACCGACGCCCTTTTGCTACATCACGATCGCGCGAAAGC
The DNA here is from genome assembly GCA_039657325.1 of Stephania cephalantha. Taxonomy (NCBI): domain Eukaryota; kingdom Viridiplantae; phylum Streptophyta; class Magnoliopsida; order Ranunculales; family Menispermaceae; genus Stephania; species Stephania cephalantha. Next base: position 47,235,530 of record CM077571.1, read on the forward strand.
GGCGGCGGGCGGGCTGGCTTCGGCGGCGCGCGAGGAGCGCGGAGCGATAGCAGCAGCGCCAGCAAGCGATGGCCGTGGTGGAAACAGGGCGGCGGCCGCAGCGTGAAAAAGCAGCAGCGATCAGCGAAGATGGCGCGCGGCGAGTGGTGGCGGTGGCGAGACGGTGGACGAAGCAATGACGCAGCGATGACGCGTCAGCGAGCAGCAATGACGCTGTCGGCTCAGCAGCTGAAGCTGCTTGGGGCGCATTATCGCCGGTCGGATGTGCGAATCGACGAATGTCGACCACGCGATTGAGGTGAGATGTATTTCACCTAATTTTAATTGTGATTTGCATGATTTGGGTGCTTCAACCGAAAGGATCCTGTGCGGTGCCAGTCCGTAGGTTTCGGGGCCTGCGGGTACCTGTCGGCGGGCTGGGCCGTACCAGGTGAAAGGAAGTGGGGCACTCACTGAAAGGATCCTGGGGGTTTGTCGTACAGTTTAGTGTGACCGGGAGGAGTACACGGTTTGTTTCTCATGTTATTTATTCATGTGATGATCTTAGTACAGTTGTCTGTTTAGTTTCCACATGAGTACTTGACATGGTTATTGATATCTGTTTATTTCTCTTATAAATGCTCGGTGTACGTAAGATTCCTTCTGAATGTCACCGAGGGTTTACTTTTCTATCGTTGATTCATATTCCTTGTTATTGTGTACGTAAGATTCCTTCTGAATGTCACCGAGGGTTTACTTTTCTATCGTTGATTCATATTCCTTGTTATTGTGTACGTAAGATTCCTTCTGAAAGTCACTGAGGGTTTACTTTTCTATCATTGATTGCATATATGTGGTTGTTGAATGCTATTCCCCTATTCCTTGTTATTGATTTCCGTGACGCATTTGGGTTGGGGGTCGAGACTTTTGCTATTCGTGTTGTACTTATGGCACACTAGGCTGTACGCGGGTAATCAGGTGAAAGGAAGTGGGTGCTTCAACTGAAAGGATCCTGTGCGGTGCCAGTTCGGGGTGGTTTCGGGGCCTGCGGGTACCTGTCGCCGGGCTGGGCCGTACCAGGTGAAAGGAAGTGGGGCACTCACTGAAAGGATCCTGGGGGTTTGTCGTACAGTTTAGTGTGACCGGGAGGAGTACACGTTTTGTTTCTCATGTTATTTATTCATGCGATGATCTTAGCACAGTTGACTGTTTAGTTCGCATGATTAATTGACATGTTTATTGATATCTGTTTATTTCTCTTATAAATGCTCGGTGTACTTTGTTGGAATCTTACTAACTGTACTCCCCATCTTCCTTTTTGTGATGGGCGAGTGCAGACCCTGCTAGTAGGGGCAAGGAGATTTTGGACGACTTTATCTGACTGCTCGCGGTCAAAGACCTACTAGTACGTGCGATTTTGATATTTTGCTTTACTTTTGGGAAATGAGAGACTGAATAGACACTGTACTTGTAGATATTGCTGTTTAATATTGTCGCATATATACAAAGAACTCTCCCCGGGTTTTCCACAATAGGAGTTGCTCTTATAAATTGTGTTTTATATGATAATAAATTTAATTGTTTTATTGGTTTCAATTTAAGACTTCCGCTGTTTTGTTTTTAATGTTATAAAAAATGATTAAACTGTCGAACAAATTGCTTAACGAAGGGAGTTAACACGCATATCGAGCAGTCGTGATGTAGCAAAAGGGCGTCAGTGGCGCGTGGGACCCAGTGGGTCAAGGATCGGACAGGACCGCTGGGGCAGCGCCTCCCCACGTGGCGACCTCAGGAATTGGGGCCGTTACAAATATCGGCTCGGTTGGTACACGGCTCCATGAGCCTACGCCTTTATCCTCGAGGCGTGGGTTCGAACCGTGGGAGGTGAGGGAATATCCACGAGGTCATATGGGCGGTTTCGGATATCTTCGGGACTCGCGGGCCTCGGGGCGGGTCGTGTATCCCAACAAAAAGGTGCTCTTTTTGTAACGACCCCGACACGCCCATGGGACCTCTTGGTACCGTCGAAGCTATCCGTAAAGCGCCCATAGGACCTCGTGGATATTTCCCCCTCCCCTGGACTCGAACGCACGCCCCCAGGGTACAAGTACGTGAGCCCATCGAGTCCGGTACCATTGAGCTGTGGGATTCGAACTGCGCCCCTAGGGTACAAGTACTCGGGTTCTTGAGGGTGTGTACCAATTGAGCTAGCTCGGCCCGGTTGGTACACGGCTCGGAATCTACGCCTTTATCCCGCGAGGCGTAGGTTCGAACCGTGGGGGTGCGGGAGGGACTCGGCGGTTTCTGCGAATTGCGGCGAGGTCGTGGTTTCCGGGGGTTCGGCGGGTCGAAGGGCGTGTCGTGTGCCCCAACAAAAGGTGCTCCTTTTTGTAACGGCCCGAAGCGCCCGAAGGCCTCATGTGTACCGTCAAGACTATCCGAAGCGCCCATAGGACCTCTTGGATATTCCCCCTCCCAGCTCGAACCAGGAGCCCCAGGGACACGAAGTACTCGGGCTCATCGAGTTGTGTACCATCGAGCCAACTTGGCGCGGTGGTACACAACTCGATGAGCCCTGAGTACTGTGTCCCTGGGGCTCGGGTTCGAGTCGTGGGAGGGGAGAATATCATCAGAGAGATTCTATGGGGCTGATAGTCTGACGGCACATGAGCCTTCGGGCGGTTCGGGCCGTTACAAGGAGCACCTTTTGTTGGACCTGCACACGCTCGACTGCTTGGGACCCCGAAGACCTCGACCTCAGCTACATTCGCGAGCAGAAACCGCCGAGTCCTCCTCGCCCCACGGCGTTGGGCTCCCAGTATTTGTCGAGGGATAACGGCGTGGGCTCATGGAGCCGTGTACCAAGCCAGAGCCAATCGGCCCGGTTGGTACACGGCTCCATGAGCCCACGCTGTTATCCTCGACGCGCGGCGCGGGTTCGAGCCGTGGGGGGGAGAGGAGGGACTCGGCGGTTTCTGCGAAATGCGGCGAGGTCGTGGTTTCCCGGGGGTTCGGCAGGTCCATTGGGCGGGTCGTGTGCCCAACAAAAAGGTGCTCCTTTTGTAACGGCCCGAAGCGCCGAAGGCCTCATGGTGCCGTCAGACTATCCGAAGCGCCCATGGGACCTCTTGGATATTCCCCCTCCCACGACTCGGGCCGAGCCCACAGGGACACAGTACTCGGGCTCATCGAGTTGTGTACCACCGAGCCAACTTGGCGCGGTGGTACACAACTCGATGAGCCCGAGTACTGTGTCCCTAGGGGCTCGGGGTTCGAGTTGTTTTGTACGGCTGACCCAGGCGCAGAAGGCCTCATGGTACCGTCAGACTATCCAGAAGCGCCCTTAGGACCTCGTGGATATTTCCCCCTCCCGCGCCCCCTTGGGATTCGAACCTGCGCCCCAGGGTACAAGTACTCGGGTTCTTGAGGGTGTGTACCAATTGAGCTACTCGGCTCGGTTGGTACACGGCTCCATGAGCTACTAGCTCAATTGGTACACACCCTCAAGAACCCGAGTACTTGTACCCTGGGGCGCAGTTCGAATCCTGAGGGGGTGTGGGAGGGGGAAATATCCACGAGGTCCTAAGGGCGCTTCTCGGATAGTCTGACGGTACTACGAGGCCTTCTGGCAGCTTCCGGGGCCGTTACACTACATCCTTGGGATTAGATCTATAGGGATAAATCTAAATGGTTGATCGGTCTAAATCAGAATGTTTATATTGACAAGGTACTGAGTAGGTTTAGTATGCAAGACTCTAAAAGAAGATCGTTGCCAATGTCTCATGGTATAAGTTTTAGTAAGACTCAATGTCCAAAGACTAATGATGAGCGAGAATGCATGAATACGATTCCATATGCATCAGCTATTGGATTTATCATGTATGTCATGTTATGCATCCAACCTGATGTATCATATGTTTTAAGCACAATAAGCAAATATTAGTATGATCCTAGTGATAATCTATAGATAACAGTAAAGAACATTCTTAAGTTCTTGAGAAGGACTAAAGAAGTGTTCTTGGTTTATTGAAGTTTGGAAGACGAGCTTGTTATAAATGGTTACACATATGCAAGTTTTCAAACTAATATATATGACTTCAGATCATAGCATGGATTTGTGTTTACTTTGAATGGAGACGCAGTGAGCTAAAAAAGTTTTAAGCAAGAAATTGTGGGAGATTCTACAATAGAAGCTGAGTATATTGCAGCGTCAGATGCAACTAAGGAGACAGTTTGGATCAAAAAGTTTATCTTTGAACTAGGTGTGGTTCCTAGTATAGCTAGCTTCGTTTGCTTGTATTGTGACAACAACAAAATGATAGCACAGGCCGGGGAACTAAGATCACACCATCAATCTAAACATATATTTATACGTTTTCATCTCATTCGAGAAATCATTGAGAGGGGAGACGTGAAGATTTGCAGAGTTCCTTCAAAAGACAATGTTGATGATCCATTAACGAAGGCTCTTCCACAAGTGAAACGTGATGTTCATGTTAGGTCATTAGGTATTAGATACATGAAAGATTGGCCCTAGTGCAAGTGAGAGGTGTTGGGGCATGTGCCCTACGTCAATCTACAAACATTGTTTATTGTAACGACCCGAAAGTTTGACTTGTGTCACGTGTCAGGTCAGGGTCGTTTGTTGGATCCACTCGTCGAGACTCCGAGGTACTGTGTAATATCCAATTTGAGATTTTAATGTTAATTGTTGAGAAAAGTATATGCGGGGAATGCGGAGAACCGAAATACGAACGGGGACGCGCCTCGAGTCGCGTGCCGACGTGGGACCGAAATGTGGCTATAGTGGATTTATGTGGTTTTAAGGTGGACATTAGATACGCCTCGTGATACGAGTAGCGCGAGTATCGAGATATTGCAAGGAGGCGGGTTGGTGCCTCGAGATGCGCGCTGCTCGATTTTCGAGAACACATTTGATTTACAATCAAAAAAGAAAATAAAAAGAAATGTATATATATATATATATATATAAATGGGATAAGAAAGAAAAAAAGAATCGGATAAGAATGAAAAAAAGTGATCGGGAGAAGAGAGAGGGAGAGAGGGACGCCGGCGAGGAGCTCGCGGAGGGACAGCGACGGTGGCTCCCGGTGCGGATCCGGCTGCAGACGACCTCCCCGGCGACTCTCCAGCACGGCGGCGAGATGTCGACGGCAAAGCAGCCGCGGACGCGAGCAGAGCTGGAGTTCTACCGGCTCGCGGATCAACCGTGGACGGCGGCGGAGCTAGTGCTGGCCGGCAGCACCGGCGGCGTAGCAGCGACGGACGGCTGGAACAGCAACGGAGACGCGAGCAGCGGCGAGCAGCGGTGGTGGTGGTGGTCGCGTCACTGCAGGGGTGCGGCGCGAACTAGCAGCGCGGTGGCGCAGCGGCGCCAACGAGTCGTGGCGCCGGCGAGCAGCGACCCCGGCGTGGTAGCGGCAGTGGCGGCAGCGACGAACCAGCGGCGACTCGACGCGACGCAACGCGGAGGAACTCACCAGCGGAGGCGGCCGGCGGCGCCGGCGACCGACGAGCGACAGCGTGGCTGCGACGCGATGAACGACGCGGTGGCGCGTTGTCGACCGGTCGGATGCGCGATTTCGACGAAATCTCGACGACGCGATGGATGGACTTATGAGTCGGGTGTCGGGTGCGCAAATCGAGACGCGAGCGAGACGTTTTGAGGTTCGCGATTTCTCGAGGTAAGTAAACCAGCTAATGACTTATACAGTATTTCATTTTTCTCCATTGGTTGTTGTTGTTTACTGTTTTGTGATAGCTTTATTGTTGTTCACTGCTTTGTGATGATAGCTATCGTTGAAATTGTTGTCGATTGAGTGAGTCCATTGGCACGTGAGTCATGCTTACTGTTTATCTGCGATATGAGAGGGTTAGGGCTGGAGGCAGGGGTCTCGTCCTAAACCCGAGGTTTTTCCTGGTCGTCCGTCGATATTATCCGGGTCCATGGATGTTTCATAGTCGTACGGGCTAGGGCTGGTAGGCAGGGGTCTCGTCCTAGATCCGGGTCTATGGATGTCTCATAGTCGCAAGGGTTAGTGGGTGAGAGGTGGGGTCTCGTCCTAAACCCGAGTCTGATGGGCTTTTGCGCGACTCAACGATTTTTTGGTCGGGACTCCTTGTTATTTGGCCTTACTCATTGATGGATTGTTTACAGTCTTGTATATTCATGCGTTCTTTATTCCTTTCGTACTATTTGCATGAATTCGACTGCTTTGGATATTGTGAAATGTTGTGTATATGTCCTACTGGATTTACTTACCTAGGCTCGTCATTCTTATGTTTGACTGAGTGCAGAGCCGTGGACGATTAACAGAGGGAAGGCTTCATAGCTAGGTGAATTTTTGTATATTTTGTATTTACTCTCCTCTGATGATATTTACTGGGTTCCACAATTAGGTTGCCTAACTCCCTGATCTTTTTGTTGAGTTATTTAATGTATTAGTTGCTTCCGCTAAATTTTTAAATCTTGAAATAATATTAATAACTCAACTTAAAACTTTTAATTTACTGATAAATGATGGATTGGAAGGCTGACTAGGCGCTCGTTGACCTTGCGAGACTGGCTCGGGGGTCCACGTGGGCTTAGGCCGGGCGGGGCCCAATTTGTGAAAAATTGGGGCCGTCACAGTTGGTATCAGAGACTAATTTTTGAGATTAAGACAATGTGATACCAACGTCACAGTTGGTATCAGAGCCAAAGTTTTAAATACTCGACTCTTGATTTAAATCACAAGCCATTAAAACAGAAACCAGCGGAAGTTAGGAACCTTGAACTTAGAGTGGAACTCTGTGATCCCGACTTAAGTCTTCGTTGGGAAGTGAGGAGAGTTGAGGATATATGAGCTATTTGATGTGTTGTATTATACAACTATCGATAGATATACGATATTCACTCTTGTGTATCGCGTGAAACGCGATGAGTAAAATTGAGAAAAAAGATTGACGATAAATTTATCGGATTCAGATAAATTGATAAATTGAGATAAATAGCTCAAATGTTAAGAGTTGAATTGTGTTGATTTAATAGGAAATCAGAAAATAAATAAATAAATAAATAAATAAAAGGAACGAAGATTTGTGAGACAAGCAAACTCTAAGGGAGCAGAGTGTTGAGATGACTTGAGAGCTAACGATTACATCATGTACAGACTCCTTAGCTTTGACGAAAGCTTTGGAGTAGTAGTGTTGGATCAGTAGCCCAAGTAACTCCACTCTAGTGACACTATGCATTTATCGTCTCAGGGTTGGTGAAGTCGACCACCACCTTTAGGGACTTATAAATGAATTAAGTGTTACGAGCTGAGGTAGAGTCCGCGAATCGTTCAGATGCGTAAGTAAACAAGTGCGTTTAAAGTTGATAAGTTCTTGGATGCTTTACTAAAGGGTTCTTCATTCCAGACAGCTGTAAAAATTACTTTCTTTGTATGCTTCGTATGGTGGAAAGCAGCATGTTCCTCTATCCCTATTAAAATCTCATGCTCAAAGAGCGATGGAGGTCATATTGAAAAGTTATGTTGATAGAGCAGCCGTGCAAAGTAGTTGTGATGAACTCAATGGAGAAACTACTGTTTGTTTTCCTGTTTTTATGCATATAAAACAAAAAAGAAGGTGACCCAAGTGATAACCAATTCAATGAACCAGTTTTTCTTGCATCGAGATTTGTTCTTGAATGTCTTGGTCACCTATCTTTTGAGGTTGTAGTTTTGTTGCTGACATTTTGCTTTCGGGACTGAGGGCTTTAACAAAGGAGGCCCCTTTAGTCATGTTACATGCTTGCGACAAAATTAATGAACGTCTGATGCTTCATGGTATTGGATTTTCTCTTGATATACCAGAATGGGTTGCCAATGACTTTTTCATGTCCACTGACGCGTCAATGGCTAGCGAGAGTGTGGGAGCACACGCATCGGAGTACCAGTCGTATTCTCGGCATCGTCACATTCAGTGCGAGGGCCTGGAGATGATCAGAGGAAAACGAGGGTTAGACGGTCGTGGCAAAGAGATTAATCTCAGAGCGTATTGCGTTTCCACCATGTGCGCCGTGTATGGCGCCAGTGTGAGATGGACCAGCGCAGAGTTACGCTAGTGTAGTACAGCAGCTAGCACCGTCAGATCCTTAGCAGTGGCTAGAGACAGTGTCAGAGATCCAGTCGAGTGCACTGACAAGAACAGCGATCTAGTCATGCACAGGGACAAGGACATTGACATGTTCCATTTGGATTGGGATTTCAACGTACCTGTATGGGCGTATGGACAGCCAGGTACAGCAGAGCAAGAAACATATTCATGCTATTGCCACGTCAGGTCCGACTACTATCCACCGTAACCTGATAGAGGGTACGACGAGTTGGGTTGAGACTCACTCGTTCAAAGAGACTAGCGGACAGTCAAAGAGACTGATTCACATTCTCGCGGATATACAACAGATATACATATGGTAGTGACGGTGGATCATGAAATTAATATGTTCATTTGTATTCCAATATATGTTGCGAGGATGTTGCCCTGGCATATATTGATGGGAGGAGACAGATGGTGTGTTCTTTGCTTGGAGGTCTCGGAGGAGCCCAGCCTGTCACGGAGGAGCCCAGCTTGTCGCGGAGGAGCCCAGCCCTACAGAGTAAGATGGGGGTATGGCCTTGGGCGAGTATGGCCTTGGGCGGGTATAGCCTTGGGTCTTCATTCATAAAACACCATTGTCCTTTGAGACTTCCTTCAATTTCGAGGACAAAATTCTAATTCGTTGGGAAGACTGTAACGACCCGAAAGTTTGACTTGTGCCACGTATCAGGTCAGGGTCGTTTGTGGGATCCACTTGTCGAGACTCCGAGGTACTGTGTAATATCCAATTTGAGATTTTAATGTTAACTGTTGAGAAAAGTATATGCGGGGAATGCGGAGAACCGAAACACGAACGAGGACGTGCCTCGAGTCGTGTGCCGACGTGGGACCGAAATGTGCCTATAGTGGATTTATGTGGTTTTAAGGTGGACATTGGATACGCCTCGTGATACGTGTAGCACGAGTATCGAAATGTTGCAAGGAGGCGAGTTGGTGCCTCGAGATGCGCGCTGCTCGATTTTCGAGAACACATTTGATTTACAATCAAAAAAGAAAATAAAAAGAAATGTATGTATATATGTATATATATATATATATATATATATATATAAATGGGATAAGAAAGAAAAAAAGAAAAAAAAAAAAAAAAAAAAAAAAAAAAAAAAAAAAAGTTATCGGGAGGAGAGAGGGACGCCGGCGAGAGCTCGCGGAGGGACGGCGGCGGTGGCTCCGGTGCAGATCCGGCGCGGACGACCTCCCGGCGACTCTCAAAGACGGCGGCGAGATGTCGACGCAAAGCAAAGCGGCCGCGGACGCAAGCGGCTGAGTTCTACTCGGCTCGCGGATCACCGCGGACGGCGGCGGAGCTATTCTTTCAGTCGGCAAGAAGACACGGCGGCGTAGCGGCGGCGGACGGCTGGAAGCAGCGGAGACGAGAGCGCGAGCGGTGGTGGTGGTGGTCGCGTCATCGGAGGGGTGCGGCGCGAACTAGTAGCTCGGAGAGCGCGGGCGCCAACGAGTCGTGGCGCGGCGAGCGGCGGCCCCGGCGTGGTAGCGGCGTGGCGCGCGGCCGTAGCGACGGCGCGGCAACGGTCGAATCGGCGCGACGAACCGGCGGCGACGCGACGCAACGCGGAGGAACTCACCGGCGGCGGCGGCGGCATGCGGCTGGCGGCACCGACGAGCGACAGCGTGGCTGCGACGCGATGAACGGCGCGGTGGCGCGTTGTCGACCGGTCGGATGCGCGATTTCGACGAAATCTCGACGACGTGATGGAGGGACTTATGAGTCGGGTGTCGGGTGCGCAAATCGAGACGCGAGCGAGACGTTTTGAGGTTCGCGATTTCTCGAGGTAAGTAAACCAGCTAGGGACTTATACAGTATTTCATTTTTCTCCATTGGCTGTTGTTTACTGTTTTGTGATAGCTTTATTGTTGTTCACTGCTTTGTGATGATATCTATCGTTGAAATTGTTGTCGATTGAGTGAGTCCATTGGCACGTGAGTCATGCTTACTGTTTATCTGCGATATGAGAGGGTTAGGGCTGGAGGCAGGGGTCTCGTCCTAAACCTGAGGTTTTTTCCTGGTCGTCCGTCGATATTATCCGGGTCCATGGATGTTTCATAGTCGTACGGGCTGGGGTCGGGAGGCGGGGTCTCGTCCTAGATCCGAGTCTATGGATGTCTCATAGTCGCAAGTGGTTAGGGTGGGAGGGAGGTCGGGGTCTCGTCCTAAACCCGAGTCTCTTTGGGCTTTTGCCGCGACTCAACGATTTTTTGGTCGGGACTCCTTGTTATTTGGCCTTACTCATTGATGGATTGTTTACAGTCTTGTATATTCATGTGTTCTTTATTCCTTTCGTACTATTTGCATGAATTCGACTGCTTTGGATATTGTGAAATGTTGTGTATATGTCATACTGGATTTAATTACTTGGGCTCGTCATTCTTATGTTGACTAAGTGCAGAGCCGCGGAAGAGTAGCAGAGGGAAGGCTTCATAGCTAGGTGAATTTTTGTATATTTTGTATTTACTCTCATCTGATGATATTTACTGGGTTCCACAATTAGGTTGCCTAACTCCCTGATCTTTTTGTTGAGTTATTTAATGTATTAGTTGCTTCCGCTAAATTTTTAAATCTTGAAATAATATTAATAACTCAACTTAAAACTTTTAATTTACTGATAAATGATGGATTGGAAGGCCGACTAGGCTCTCGTTGACCTTGCGAGACTGGCTCGGGGGTCCACGTGGGCTTAGGCCGGGCGGGGCCCAATTTGTGAAAAATTGGGGCCGTCACATTTATCTTATAATTGTAGTGAATAAAATAAAGGTTCTCATTTGTTGTTTTATTATAAGTGATTGCATGTATACCTTATAGTAAGATACATGTGTCTTTGTTGAAATATCATAAATGTTCATAATCGATCATTATACAGGGAACTATTATAAATTAAGACTAGTGTGAATCTTGATTGATAGTCTTCTAATGATCATGAGTATAGGGATATGAATCGATATCATGAGTACTTATTAAGGAACAAGGTACCGGACCGACTCACTATGAGAACACCACATGGATTAAGTCATAGGTGTTACTCATGATAGGCATATCATTTAGTCATTCGACTTGAGATTACCATAGACTTTAATATTAAGAACATGGTAATTTGACACAATCAAACATTGTCTTTAACCGGGTGATTATAAAGATTGTGATTAGTTACCAAGTGAATAATATGTGAAGGTGTATAGTTAAGATAGAATTGTCACTCTCGTAGAGAGAGATATCAGTGGATCCCTCGACCTGATAGACTGATAATGGCCAAGACCATGTGAATTGATATGATCAATGTCACTTGGATGTTTTCAGTTTACCTAAAGATCAAGACTAGTACGATTGAACATTAAGTGTAACGATCCAATTTAATTAAACTATGATGAGCGTTAATATTGGGAATTAACGGTCGAAATTCGGGCGTTACGTGGACAACTCAGTTAACTCGGACACGAGAGCCGAGGAAGTATGTTGTATATAGATGGTGGTTGTATATATGTGGTGTTTAAATTTATTATTATATTACACTACATGTGTGTATTTTGATATCGGGCGAGGTTGTGTGACGGGTGTTCGCATCGAAAGGTGTGTCGACGCGGGTGTCAACTAGGCAAACTACGGTTACACTAGAAAACTCCACTAATTCACATTAAGATGATTAGTTGATGAATTAAAATAGGTAATGTGACCGTAGGCTAAGTTATTTCAATTAAAATGATAGGCTATGGTGTACCTTGAATTTCGTGCCGACACGCGGGGCATTGAGTGCCGGGTAGTCGAGGGTTAGTGGAGCCAGAAGTTAATAATTCTTGGTGACTAGAAACATTAACCATATGTATTATGTGAGCCTAAGCTTAGGTGAATAAATTCAATGAATCAAGGCTTATAGTTTGAGTAAATTAAATGGAAAGCATATGATTATTCTTGAGATATACAATAGCATATCTAAGAGCCATGTGAGTACTAAAATGGTGTCACTTGAGGTTGAGTTAGTGGGGGGTTAGTGGGATACATGGCAAGAGGTGGACAATTAGATAGTCCTCAGGATACGTAAATCCATGGAGATGAAGGGCTAGGAAACACTCTCACTTTAATATATATGCCAATTTGATCAAACCATGCAAATTTAAGCAAAAACCAACTGAATTGCTGGGAAATCAGAGGGAGAAGGATTTGTTGTTGGAATTAGAGCTGAGCAACATCAAATTTGAGGAATTAAACTTAGGTATATCAGGTATCGAGAGCTAGTCCGGTCGGATTCGGGAATCCGAGGAAGTCGAAGCGCGGATTGAGGCGCGTAAAACCCTTAAGAATGCTTCACAGAATTCAGTTCGTTTTTCTTATGCGTGTGATTGGTGTCGAACTGTTTTCCTTTACTAGTTTGTCTAACTGATTAATCAATTTATCGGGGATTTTACACTGGGATGTGTGGACGGACTTTGGTACACTATACCATAGCACGTGTGATCATGCCCTCGGTGAATTGCGACCCGAACTACACTAATGCACATGTGTCGGTGTCTCAGCGGATTTGGCCAACGCCGCGAGGACTAAGGACGGGACAATGGAGGTGGTGGGAGATCCTTAGCTCCGAAGTATGGTATAGTCTGCTAGACGCGACACATCTTTGGGTTTTCATCAAGGATATTTACGTGTATATTGACTTAACTGTGGTGTGCTTACATTCTCATTTATATCATTAACTGCTATTATGCCTTTTTCGAGCATGTTTGGTTGGTATGTAATATTTGTTAATCATTGCTTGTTTGATTATTGTCTATTGCATTGTGTTAACTGTCATGGTATGCTCCCGAATCTTTTGTATTGCCATATATTCATGTAAGTATGTATTTCTGTTGCCAGATACCATACATGCATGATTTATACTTCTATTTGATTTATTGCTGAATATTGTGTGGGCTTCTCTTGGGAATTTACTCACTGGACTCGTCACTGTATTTGTTGGGTGACTGAGTGCAGACCTTTCTATGAGTAGCGGCAAAAGAAAATCTCGGGCGACTATCTCACTTTGCAGACGGTCTTAGACATACTCTTAGGTGTTTATATTATTTTAATATTTTGTTTTTATTTTGGTTATCGGGGGACTTGAGATGACCTCGTATATGTATATAACATGTGTTATGGTACTGTTGCTTATATACATAGTATTTTTCTGGGTTTTCCAAAGTAGGACATGCTCGTATAGATAATGGTTATCATGCTAAATTAATTTACCTAATTGTATCAATTAAAGCTTCCGCTGATTTAAGTTAACTTGTAAGATCCAACCCACTAGTATGATTAGGATTATAATAAACCACAAATTAGTGAACCTATTAAATATTTAACTACTTAAAGAGAATAGGTTAAGAAAACATGAAAATCCACTAACTAATTTAATAAAATACACGTGGATAGGAATTTCGAGATATGAGAAGGACGGGCAGTGCCGAACACGTGTACCTGTGCCCACCGAGCGAGGAGTGCATGGGGACACGTCACCTTGTGGCGGCAGGGCCGCCACAGTTGGTATTAGAGCGAGGTTTCGCGGAAGCCTTGGGATAAGTTTAATGAAATCGAATAAAATTTAAACATACAAATCTTAGATATGGAAGTCCGATGTTATGGCCTTAGAACTTTAGTTGGGAAGTGATGTGAGGCAGGTAGAGTTTGGGTTATACACGTGTTATGTTTTTACTGTACGTTATACGTTGTACACGTATATAAATATTGAGGCTGATCTGAAGCATGTTTCTCAATGCAAATCATGGACAGACAGTTGACTACGCCTCATGAGATTAGACAGACTAGTGTTACAGCTAAGGATACCCCTGTTACCGCGAGTGTGGAGGATCGAATCGCAGCCTAGGAGATTCAACTGACCAAGGTACTTCGACTATTATGGGATCAGGTCGCTGCACTTACGCCACTCGCTACAGCTATGACTACAACATCTCAAAACCCAGTAGTAGTCACTGCAACCCAACTAGAGCCAGAGTCCGTTGAGCGTAACACTGGTAATGAAGATAGGAGAATCAGACAGAGGACGCAAGAAAAGTACATGTTGACATTTGAAGGTCCTCATGCAGGTAGGGAGCGTGATCCAGTGTCCCTATTTCGAGCATAGTACGTAGGGAATTCAAGCCATAGTTCAAGGAGGCGGCGGGGAAAAGCAAAACGACGATGTAGGTGTTTTCGATGTGGCCAGCGTAGACATGATAAGAAAGATTGTCATTGGAGACCAGTGTCAGTTACTACAGCGCCACCTGCGCCAGAGTTAGATTTGCATACTGACAAGCCTGCATCATTGGGACAGGAGTGCCCTCTAGTGTGTTCTCATTGCGGAGTGAAGAGGAATCATCATTTCAACTGCCCACTTATCTTTATGTTGTCTATATTAGCGATACCATTACGGGTTAGAGCCCCAGTTCAAAAAGCTGATATGTAGTATGTAGAGGTGAAAATGCCAAGTTATTTTGTATAGTTAGTGAAAACGTGATGTTTTTTCTACATTATATATGTAAACTTCTGGTTAAAGAAAATAATGGTTAATGCAAGTGATTATATGCTGTTATTTCATGCTAAAGAGGAAAATAATGGTTTAGTTAGAAGCTATGCAGTCTATGCGCATTTCGGACCACGGCACGGCAGTCGAGACGTGATAGTTTCCAACCTAGTTGACTTGGGATACGTAACTTAGATCTTGACAGGACATGGGGGTATGATGGCGAGGTCATACAAGCCATGAGTTGTAGGTCGAGGGTGCTTTTGATTGAAGATCTACAGAAAGACAATAATGACAAGACTTAAAATAAAGAGTTTCAGAAGTGTACAAGTAGGGGAATTGATAGAGATATGGTAGGTAGAGTCGTACTAGGATAGGTAGAAGATGCGAAACAAGGGAGCAGCTTGAAGATTTATGGACAATTGATAGTGTTGAGATGACTCGGGATGTATATAAAAGCGATGACACACACATTTAGTTCCGGCTAGAACACTGGAATTAGTCTCGCAATCATTACAATTCGAGTAACTCCACAAAAGTTTATGATTGCTTCAGACAGTGAGGTCAGTGGGGGCCCACACCGCCACCTCATCTGAAAAAATGACAATTTAATAAGCACAAATCGAGAGAAATCTTACAATTGTGTGAGAAGACATCGAACAAATCATTGACACCAGGATTTAAATCAAGCTCAATGAAGATGGACAACTAGGACCAGGGGCGATATAGGTTAGTAGGAAAAAGTGGAACGCATGAGATTGTTGGGAGAAATTTAATAGTTGTACACAGGGTACGTGAAATGGATAGACATCATGATAGAGAGATTGAAGCGCCACATGACTTGCAGATCTAAGAATGTGAAGACACAAAGCTTTTGAAGACATGAGAATAAAAAGAGTGAAAATTTTCACTAATGGATGAGGGTACTCTCCATTAGGTATTGTATACAAGGCATATAACCTTATTAGGTAGACAATGTAAAAGGCAGGAGGAAAAAATACGTGACTTATATGAACAAGAGTTATTCATGATGGCCATAGTCACAGTGTCATCATATCATATTTCACTGCCTAAGTTAGAGTCTTGTGCTCTGGGAAACAGAAGAAAAAATACCATGGTTGTGATTATATGGACACAAGCAAAGTTAATCAAAGTAGGACCGAAACAGTCGGTATTCGGTGCCTGATAATAAGCATGAACATTGTTAACTATGTTCGTGGACATGACTCGCCTTCAGATAAGGACGAGTAACAACTAAACCATAACATGTGTATCAGGAGTCCTCAGTGGATAATGACCCGAGCTACTGTACTGGTACCTATGTACTGCATCGTAGGTCTACGCCGACCACCGAGAAGACCAGGTATTGGGCCAGTTGGGTGCGCTCACTGGTGGGAACCTAAGAGGAAATCCGAAGTATGGTCTAGTCGGGTTTGGGAGTGAGTTTGGAAATTGCAAATGTTTCTTGACACAGTGTACTCCCCACGAAAAGAAGAACAGAAGACCAGGACTACCGCCGTTGTGAATGTTTTCTACTACAACTTCCTCCCCATGAAGATGAAGAGATGAAAGGCTGTTTTAAAGGCCTAGCTAGGCATATTGTGTGCGGGGCAACGCCTGAGGATACAGTTATGTAAAGGTCTGAAGGGTCGTAGGAAGGGTCTTGCTGGGCACATTGCGTGTGAGGCAACGCCTGAGGATACAGTTATGTGAAGGGCTAATAGGTGATGGGCCGCAGTAGAGCAGGTCAGATAGGCCCACTGGTGGGTCCCCAATGTATTGAAGAATGGTGAGTAAGGATAGGTCGCGGTATGACATGGGATTGTCATGGTAAACTAGGAAAGGCTTACAGTTATGGGAGTAAGGTAACTGGATTAGAGAAACTTGAATATGAAAATCGAACTGAAAATAGGTTGCGGAGACGTTGGAAAGAGAGTGAATGATTTTGTCCACCTAGGCAAAACGCGCCTATCTCAGGGTAACACTACGATCCCTGTGATGGAGTAGTAGAGGTGTTCAAGGGATTGTAGAATGGGACTATCAAGGTGTAAGGAGAGGTCACACGGGGATAGGTTAGATGAACCAGAATGTACTCGAGATTTAAAATTTCGAGGACGAAATTCTCCTAGTTGGGAAGAATTGTAACGGCCCAAATTAATTAAACTAGAATGAGCGTTAATATCGGGAATTAACAGTCAAAATTTGGTCGTTACACGGACCACTCGGTTGACTCGGACACGAGAACCGAGAAAATATTTTATATATAGATGGTGGTTGTATATATGTGGTGTTTAAATTTATTATTATTATATTGCACTGCATGTGTGTATGTTGATATCGGGCGAGGTTGTGTGACGGGTGTTCGCATAGAAAGGCGTGTCGACGCGGGTGTCAAGTAGGCAAACTACGGGTACACTAGGAAACTCCATTAATTCATATTAAGATGATTAGTTGATGAATTCAAATAGGTAATGTGACCATAGGCTAAGTTAATTCAATTAAAATGATAGGTTATGGTGTACCTTGAATTTCGTGTCGACACGCGGGGCACCGAGTGCTGGGTCGTCGAGGGTTAGTGGAACCAGAAGTTGATAATTTTTGGTGACAAAAAATATTAACCATAGATATTATGTGAGCCTAAGCTTAGGTGAATAAATTCAATGAATCAAGGTCGATAGTTTGAGTAAGTTAAATGGAAAACATAGGATTATTCTTGAGATATACAATAGCATATCTAAGAGCCATGTGAGTACTAAAATGGTGTCACTTGAGGTTGAGTTAGTGGGGGGTTAGTGGGATACATGGTTAGAGGTGGACCATTAGATAGTCCTCGGGATACGTAAATGCATGGAGATCAAGGGCTAGGAAACACTCTCACTTAATATATATGCCAAGTTGATCAAACCATGCAAATTTAAGTAAAAACCAACTGAATTGCTAGGAAATCAGAGGGAGAGGATTTGTTGCTAGAATTAGAGCTGGACAACATCAAATTTGAGGAATTAAACTTAGGGATATCGGGTATCGGGAGCTAGTCAGGTCGGACTCGGGATTCCGAGGAAGTCGGAGGGCGGATTGAGGTGCGCAAAACCTTTGAGAATGCATCACAGAATTCAGTTTATTTTTCTTATGCGTGTGATGGGTGCCGAACTGTTTTCCTGTACCGGTTTATCTAACTGATTAATCAATTTATCGGGGTTTCTTATACCGGGATGTGCGGACGGAATTGGGTACACTATACCATAGCACATGTGATCATGCCCTCGGTGAATTGCGACCCGAGCTGCACTAATGCACATGTGTCGGTGTCTCGACGGATTTGGCCAGCGCCGCGAGGACTAAGGACGGGACAATGAAGGTGGTGGGAGAAGCCCCTAAAAAGATCCTTAGCTCCGAAGCATGGTATAGTCTGCTACACGCGACACATCATTGGGTTTACATCAAGGATATTTACGTGTACATTGACTTAACTATGGTGTGTTTACATTCTCATTTATATTATTAACTTCTATTATGCCTTTTACGAGCATGTTTGGTTGGTATGTACTAGTTGTTAATCACTGCTTGTTTGATTATTGTATGTTGCACTGTGTTAACCTGTCATGGTATGCTGCCTGAATCTTTTGTATTGCCATATATTCATGAAATTATGTATTTATGTTGTCAGATTGCATACATGCATGATTTATACTTCTATTTGATTTCTTGCTAAATATTGTGTAGACTTCTCTTGGGAATTTACTCACTGGACTCGTTACTGCATTTGTTAGGTGACTGAGTGTAGACTTTTCTACGAGTAGCGACAAAAGAAAATCTTGGGCGACTATCTCACATTGCTAACGGTCTTGGACATACTCATAGGTGTTTATATTATTTTAATATTTTGATTTTGATTTTGGTTATTGGGGGATTTGAGATGACCTTGTACATGTATATACCATGTGTTATGGTATTGTCGCTTATATACAGAGTACTTTTTTGGGTTTTCCTCGTATAGATAATGGTTATCATGCTAAATTACTTTACCTAATTGTATCGATTAAAGCTTTCGCTGATTTAAGTTAACTTGTAAGATCCAACCCACTAGTATGGTTAGGATTATAATAAACTACAAATTAGTGAACCTATTAAATATTTAACTACTTAAATAGAATAGGTTAAGAAAACACAAAAATCCACTAACTAATTTAATAAAATACACGTGGATACGAATTTTGAGATATGAGAAGGACGGGCAGGTGTCGGACACGTGTAGCTGGACCCACCGGGCGAGGAATGCACGGAGACACGTCACCCCAAGGCGGCAGGGCCGCCACATTAAGGGTGACTTTCCATGCCTTATGTTTAGTCAAATGATATCACACGACAAAATGATATGATATGTGTTATTCATTTGGTTGTATAGGTTTTAATATTCATGCAACTAGGGTAGTCATAATGTCTTGCTAGAGACCGCTTATGACTTGTGAACCAAAATGGTTTTGGTTCATTGCCAACATAGCATGAACCTATTGGATCGCACACAAAGAATGACTTTGTGTAATTTCAATTGGTCCAGAGTAAAGAATTTTATATGATAAAATTCATGATATAAAAACCCTTACGATTTGTTATATGATAACTTATTAATTGGAGCATATGTGTAATTTGCTTAAACTGCTTAAATACAATAGTTGTATTACAAATAGAATTTTTAGTGAGGGCTTATCTACACATGTAATTAAAGGGTGAAACCCTAAAACGAAATATGATTTTCTTTTTTTTGCAAATTTCAAGTTCTCTGGATTTTAGGAGAGAAAGAAAAACGTTTTCAATCTCACTTGGAGCCAACACTCCAAATTGTGGTCACCATTCGTGTGTGGATTTTCGATAGAGGACGAACGCTTGAACTTCTTGAAAATAGAACAATCACAGAAGAAAATCACATATTACAGTATGGTTCACTTTTTAGATCTAGTTTAATGGAACCTATTTTCGATCCTGTTGGGATTTGTCAAAAATTATTTTAAATTTTGCGCTGCATATGAACCACAAAAACCCAACACATAGGTAGGATTTGTTGGCGCAGGACATGGGCAAGAGCCATCAATAAAGCCTAAGAGATCAAATTCAACGAAGAGGGTGTGAAATTGAAATTTTCAAGAGGTGTAATTTGTGGAAGTGAGTTTTGAAGTTCTTTGAGTGGCTGATTGATGGCTATAATAGAATTGGCAGTCTCATTAGAATTGAGAATGGCGGCTGTAGAAGAAGTAATTGTAGGAGAATGGTTGTTTGCAATGGTTCAAAATTGAGAAAAAAATTAATGCTCTTTAGAGACTTGTGGCTCTGATACCATAAGGATTTTAGAGAAAGATAATAGGCTAGAATGATTTTCATATTATGTGTACACATATTTATACACTGTGAGATTTGCGTGTTTTGGTAATTTACATATAAATGGAAACAAGAAGAGAAGGAAACAATTTAAATATTGAATATCTACAACTAATTGCAATCCCCTGATTGTGGGTCTTTCTTTTTTATCAAATGACTGTTGCAACTTTCCTTATTACTTTCTTCCCTACATGTGTGTTTGCTTCAAAAACTAATATATATCAATCTACTGTACTTAATAAAAGTAGTATACTTTTTAGAATATAAAAATAGATTATTATATTAGTCAAATTCCCGCAAGTGTAGCGAGCGGGTTCAAGCATGCGTAGCACGCTCCAAAAACTAGTGTATATGTAAGCACGAATAATCAATCTTTCAACCGTCACTTGAAATTACTATTCTACCTTTAATTAAGTCTTTCAACATTTACTTAAATTTATTATTCTACCCTTAATTAAGGGCATAATCAATTTTTCAACCGCTACTTGAATTTAAAATTTTACCTTTGATTAAGTCTTTCAACTTTCACTTTAATTAACTATTCTACCCTTAATTAATGGTCTTCCCGCTATTAAATTCAAATAATTATAATTAAATGTCAAAAAGTCAAAATAAAAATGTAGTATACTTTTTGAAATATAAAATAGATTATTAGATTAATTAAATTCACGCGAGCTTAGCGAGCGAGTTCAAGTGTACGTAGAATGATCTAGAAACTAGTATATATATAATGTTTGAGGGTTAAAATAGGTGTAAAAGCACAAAATTTCTTTTGAATTCTAAAAACATCTTATATTTTTGAATGAGAGATTTTGTATAAAGCCTTATATTTTTGTTAGGATGCATAATCTTTTACATCAAATCATATTAATCTTATTTTTTTATTTATTTTTATTTCAATTTATTCTTTATTGTGGTTCCACCAAAAAATTAAATCAAATATTAACGGTATGAGGCCCACAAAAAGCCTCCCTCTCACAATATTTTGGTGTGAAGTTTAGCTCTGAATCAGAGACCAATCTAGCTCTGTTTTAGGGCTGGTTTGGAGATGCCAGAACGTTACTCGATGTTACTCCATTTCCATTTTAATATACAATACTACGCCAACTTTTTTTTTTTTTGGGTCAAAATATACAGTATGTCAACTTGACCATACAAAATGTTGACATGATATGACTTATTATTCACTTTCAATCCCTGTCTATTCGTTCTAGGGTAGCCGCAGGTACGTGACTTTATTTTTTGGTCAAAAGGTACATGACATTTGACCTTCTAGAACTTCAGAAGGGAATTTTTTCTTTCAAATATGCCTATATATTTGTAACATCTAGAAATTTTTATATCGATTTTTTTGGTAAGAAATTAATACATTAGTTCAAGCATAATGAAAGATCGAATTTGATCCTTGTATCTTACTACAATTAATTTGGGGTTTGGCGTTGTTGTTGTTATTTTGTCGTCGTTGTAAGAAATTGATAAAATTAAAAATCTAATTTTTTGAATAAATTTTATTATTCATATTTTATGAACACTAGTAAAGAGGCGAGTGCTTTGCACGTGAGGTGAAAATATTATTTTTCTCGTACTATATTGACATGAAATTAAATGATGTATAATAAAGCTAAATGATGTAGTGTGAATGTCTAACCTATGTACTTAGAATTTACTACCGATTGGGATAAATTTGTTTAAAAAGTATAAACGTCAATTAAATAATGAGGTTTTTTTAACGTGTTTTTTTTTTATCAAATAACTGATTTTTTTAAGTTAACAATAAAATCCCTTCGATTTAAAAAAAAAAACATTAAAATCCCTTCAAAGTAGGACGTTTAATTTTTAAAAATACTTTCGAAATACAAATTAACATAGTGGGGGAATTCAAATTTGGTCACTTAATCCATCTTATATTTTGTTTTTAAATTTGAATTGCCATTTTTTCCTATTAAATCTCTCTACTTACCCGACCTAAGTAAATGTTAAGGTGGTGCCATTGTTTTTAGTTTTTGTTATGATTGAAACTCCGCTCTTACTTTAAAAAACAAAAAAACCCCTGCATTGATTCATGACCCATCCATGACACCTACATTTCATTTTTATTTTACTATTCACAAAAGATCAAAACTGGAACCTCAATTTGTCTTTTGGCAACTGATAGTGATACTTATGATATTGAAACTATATAATGATCTCCTATTTTCAAAATGTCATTACACAGGACATGAGCAGTAGAGGTATACCTTTTGGGTATGACAAAACTGAAAATTAGTTACAAATAAAGTAGTAAATAATATGTATACGTGACATCAAAATTGTACAATGGTCTACAATTTTCAAGATGTCTTCACACGGGCCACCCTTCCATACCAGAAGCGACCAAAGTCGCTACAATACAGAACAATGAAAGAAAAGTTTGTTTTAATTGTCGTGCGATAAATGAACAACAACACTACCCTTTGTTTGGTACCACTCAATGAGGAAACAATATACAAGCTAAAGTGAAATGAAGTTCTTAGGGTTGTTGGTACTTCAAATAAAAATTAATTTGACCGAGATGGTCCAACGACGCCTTTTGAATTGTTTGAATGAGAATGAACCTGATCACTACAAAAAAATAGTTACATATAGCGACGAGGAATAGCGATAAGCTACTACGGGGATGATCGTTGACTCGTTGACTCATTTAACGACGGGGGTAGCGACGGCCTTCGTCGCTATTTGTTGGGCGAGAAAATTCCCGCCTAATTTAAATTTGTTGCTGCCACGTGTCGCTCTACGTCGCCACGTGGCAGCCAGTGATGTGGCCACGTATGCGATTAACAACGGAAAACCCACGTCCCTAATCCCGTCGCTATTCCCCAATTTTTCAACCAAAACGTTCCTTCTTCTCTCCCCTTCCCTCTGTTCTCCTCCTCCTCCTCCCACCTCCCTCGTGCCTCTCCTCTCCTCCCTCCTCCCTCCTCCCTCTGCTCTCGGCCTCTTTCCTTTCCTCCCTTCTCCTCCCTCGTCCCTCTGCTTGTCCACCCTCCTCCCTTTACTCATCCTCTCTCTGCTGCTCTCTCCCTCTCCTCGGGCCCCAAACCACCCAAAACCCAAATTTGACCTCTCGGCCGGCCTCCATCCTAGATCTCTCTGCCTCGCCGTCCGCCTCGCTGGTCACCGTCTCGCCCCTCAGATTTGGGTGCCGCATTCCGTCAGAACCTTAGGTATGATTTTTACCAGTTTTTATATATTTTATTTAAAATAATATTTGTATATATATATTTCATTTATGTATGTTAAAAATGTAAATTTGGTGAAAAAATATTTTTGATTAATTGCTTTAAATAATAATTAATGTTGATATCTATTGTAAATTTGGTGCAAAAAATATACTTGTGACTTGTGTATTTTTAATATTTGTGAAAAGAAATGTGTAAATGTGTAATAATTAAAATTCTTGATATTTATAATTAAAATAAGAAATATGCATGATATGATTTTTTTATATTGATAAATATGTAATGTGTTTATATAGTAAAAGTGTGTAAAGTGGTATAATTTTGCTGAAAAATAATAATTTATGTTTGTATATTTGGTGAAAAAATATGCATGATATGTATTTTTTATATTTGTATAATAAAAATGTTTAATGTGGTTGTATATGATTTTTTTTTATATTGATCGATGTGCATTATTTTGTTTTTGTAATGTTTTATAATTTTGGTGAAAAATGAATAGTATGTTGAGTTGAATTAAAATTATTGTTAAAAAATTAAAAGTTAAATGATTTACACTTCAAATAAAAAAAAATTTATAATTGGAAAAAAAATTGGACAAGATTATTTTAAATTAGGACCAAAATAAAGGATTAATAATATATACACACACAAACGTAAAGCGCTTTTAAAAGTAAACAAAGAAAATACATATTAAAAAATATATAGTACAATGCTTTTATACTATATATGTAGAACTTACACAATATGTAATAAAATAAATACTTAGTTAAACACAAAAAAATTTAAAAACAAAATAAAGCACTTAATAAAAACTTACAAATTGTACTATACTTAGAACTTATACTATTTATTTGTATAATGAACACTTAAAAATTAATAATTATATATGAATATATAACAACGCTTTTATATTGAAACAAAATAGATATAACTTCAATTTTTGAAAAAAGTTGCAAGTACTTATATATAGTATATATATAATTATAATAATTTATACTATATATGTACAATTGTATTAATGTACTTTAAAACTTTAATGAATGAAAAAAATAGTACTTACCGTATAGATACTGGAAAAAATCATAATAAAGCAAAATAAATTTGAAGCAAAATAAATTATACTATACATACGATTATATAAATGTACTTTAAAATGTATTAAATAGAAAAAAGTAATTACCCTATATATAATGAAAAATAAATTATTAAGCAAAAATAAAAAATAAAGCAAAATAAATTGAAACAAACTAAAACACTTAAAATTTAATAATTATGATAGCTGTAATATATAATAACGTTACGCAAAGTATATTATTACCAATTCGACTGATTACGTTAACATTCGACTAAACAGTATAACATATATGATGCAAAATATATGCAAATGCAAGCAATTAGACATTTTAGGGTTGACATTTGCCGAAAATATATATAGTGATTGGTGTGTACGTGTGTTTAATTAAAAAAATTTAGGTCTTTCGAGGCGTCTGTTTCTCGAAATTGGATGTACAACCGCATTGAAGGCGATCACACTTGATTGGATTTCGTGGCTGGCGTGAAGGAGTTCATGAAATTTGTCATGCATCACTGCACCACTTTCCTCAACAAAGCAAAAATTCGATATCCTTGCTGAAAATGTCGGAACGAGAAATACTACAATGTAAACACAGTTGAGTTTCATCTAGTGAGTTGAGGATTCGTTCCTGATTATTATTGTTGGACCGAGCATGGGGAGAAATAATTATTAAACGATATGGACGATGAAGGTGATGATCCAATGGACGAATATCCAACGTCATATCATCAAATGATACATGACCACGCGGGGCCAAGTTTCGATTGGAACCGTAAGGAGGAGTCGAACCCTGAAGTAAGAAATTTATTCGAAATGATTGGCGTACGAATCAACCGCTTTGGTAGGGTTGGTTGAAGATGACAAAGTCGTTAGCAATGACACGTTTGTTGACGATAAAGTCGAATCACCATATTTTGGAGCAAACATTTGATGAAATCTTTGCAGTCAGCAAAGACATGTTGCCTGAAGAGACAACTGTTTAGTAGATAATTTTTACAAATGTAAAGGTATAATGCGCTGGTTGGGTTTACCTTATGAGCGAACCGATTGTTGTCCCCAGTTATGCATGTTTTATTGGGGGTCCGATCCCGACCTTACGTCCTGTAAGTTTTGCAGAGAAGTTAGGTTTAACTCCAACAAACGTCTGCATAAGACAATGCTATACCTTCCCTTGGCCCCTCGTTTACAACATTTGTTCGCATCGAAAGCTACAGAGAAACACATGCGATGGCACGTAGAACACGTTAGAGATGATGACTATATGCAGCATTGCTCTGATTCCATTGCATGAAAACACTTTAATCAAGTGAACCCTAGCTTCAGCTCAGAGGTTCGTAACGTTCGACTTGGGTTATGCACTGATGGGTTCCAACCTTTCAGAATGACTGACAAACCGTACTCCTCGTGGCAGGTGATTTTAACCCCCCACAACTTGCCTCCGTCAATGTGTATGAAAAAGAAGTGATGTTCTTAACAGTGATTATACCTGGACCGACCAATCCGTCACAAAAAATTGACATGTTTCTCCAACCTTAATTTGGTGAAAGAATTGTAGGATTTAAGGTATGTCGGAGTGCCTATGTATCGAATAAGATGAACTTTTAAATGCGCGCACACACTTATGTGGACTGTGAGCGACTTTCCAGCCTACAACATCTTATCGAGATGGAACATGCACGGGAGAACAACTTGCCCTTATTGTATGGATGATACCAACGCCTTTCAATTGACTTTATACCTTTTTTCATATTTTGTAATGTTTTTATCCCACTGGTCATTTTACATATATGTATACTTCTTTTGTTTTATATATTTCATTTAGTTTTTTATTCATTTTAATTGTCTCGATTAATTTGTTTTTATTTATTTGTTAGACGAACCTTCAAAATTTTGTTTTTATCACCAAAGAAAATTTTTTATATTTATTTACAATTTTTTATAACGTTTTAAAGTAAATAAATAATTTTGGTATTAATTTAAATAATAAAAACATAATTAAAATTGTTCCATAATGTTTTTTAAATAAACAAAACTAATTTAATATTTATTAAATTAAATAATTATTATTATGGTTTATAATTTATTAAATAAAAAAATCATTAAAATATTAATTTTAATAAATAATATAAAAATTATTTACTTAAAATAATATACCCTAAAATAAAATTAAAATTTATTTTATTAAAAATGCAAAAACTGTTTTTTTAAATTTATTCAAAAATATAAAAACTGCTTTTTAAAACTCCTCAAACATTTTGGGGTGCCTTTAGCCGTGCTCTAACCTCTTGGTGTCACCCACTGCACATGTAGGTTGTCAAGCAACATATCGATTCTTATAACATCAACATGAGAAAAAGTAAGAAAAAACAAAGGAAAGACTAAATAAATTGGAAAAAAGCCAAATCAACATATACCTCATTTAAATCACAGATGAGCATTAACCAAAAAAAAATCAGATAAGTACTCTCACTTAATCTCATACTCTCTTGTGATTATTCCTACCATTTCCTTCCATTAATATGCTAAACCTGCAAAATTGAGGTTAAAAAAAGAAAAGGGAGAGAAGACGATTCGTCACAAAAACGAGAGAAGACGATAGAAAGGAAGAGAAAAGAGAGAGAGAGAAAATAATGACTACATCAATTAAACTCCTAAACATTAGGAAACTACCTATTGAAATCGCAAATAGTCCTTAATCATCTCTATATTCATACTCATCAATCACCACGTGACACAATCAACCGAAAAAATTTAGTTAATTTTAAACAATGAAAAATAAAAAGACTAAGTACCTTTTTTTGTTGGTAGGACATGATTTGGAAAACAAAATCTTGAACTTGACAAAGGAGGATAAACTTGTAATAAAAGCTATTTTGGCTTCACCTTAACTACCTCGGAGGATTTCCATTATATATAAGATATCACTTTTCAACTCAAAAATCTCTTTTTATTCCCATTTTTAATATAAAAGAAATCATAACTTGCCTATTATATATGAGACTTGAACTCTCTACTTTTTTTTTTACTCAAATAACTTCATACCAAATCGATGAGCCATCCAACTTAGTTGGTGTTTTACTCATATTCCCTTTTAATTGACCTAATGTGCGGTTGAATTGGGTAACAATATCAATACCAACTATTCTCAAGATACAATCTATTATAGTTATTTACTAAGTGTTATATTTGAATTTTGTAATTTTCGAAAGTATATTTTTATGATGTGATATGTGACTTCCACATAAGAGTCAGGAGTAAATTTGGACAGACTTGCACACAGATGGAATTTTATATTTTTATTTTTAAGATATGGAAATCACTAGTTATTTTTAATTTTAAGTTGGGAAGCGTGCCATCTAGAATCTTTCTTTGGACCTCGATTCTTGATTTGAACAAATTTCTTCTTTTTGGTGCTATACATGAGAAGCCAAGGCCCCCTCTTATAATAATAATTAATTTTTGACAATTTTTATTAATTTGCCATCTAGAGTCTTTCTTTAGACTTCGATTCTTGATTTGAACAAATTTCTTCTTCTTGGTGCTGAACATGAGAATCCAAGGCCCACCTGTTTTAATAATTAATTTTTGACTATCTTTTATTAATTTATTATTCACGTGTAAATGCTACCATGAAATTATTTGACTGAAACAGGGGTTCCTCTTTTTATATTTTATTTAGGCAAAACCCATATTCTAATCTTTCAACATTTTGTTTTTTTATGCTTTTAGTCTATTACTACATATTTAGTAACTGAACTTTCGTAACGACGTACATTTGATCGTTTTACTATTTAAGATGTTAAATCTCGTTAACGTAACTAGTACTAAGTGGCTATAAGTAAAAGTACTAAGTGGCTAGCCAACAAGAGTAAAATGATTTATATTATTAAACATAAGGATTCACTTCAATGACGCTACGTTCATTTTATGTAATTGTTGTTGCTTTTACCGCCCAACAAAAAAAAAAAAAAATTCTTTAAAAATATAAAAACTCAAAAGTTCAAGGAGTAAATTACATTCATAAAAATTAAGAGATCAAATATAGATTAATGAAATTTATGCATAAAAAACTTTAAAAGTTAAGAACTAAACCATATGATATACCTTTTCGGCCTTTTGGCTAATGTAGCCATCGAAAAAAATGCTCTCTTAAATAGTCACATGAACGACATGAACTAGTCAAAATTGGCAGCTTCTTACATCTTTTTGGTTTCCACTAATGTTGATAGCTAAGAGCATCTTCAATGAAAAATGTGGATTGTGGATGTGGGTTAAGAGCTACCACGTCATCAATGTAGTGGGGGATGTCTATTTTATGTGGCATAAATACACATTCAACCTTAAAAAGTGTCTCTAATGAGCAATGTGAATTGCACCTTCTATCAATGAGTGACATCTTTTTTTTTTCAAATTTTGTCACGTTATTTTATTATTATTAAACGATTACTAATTTACTATACATAAAAATATTATATTTCTAAAATCCAAATGTTATTTATATAAATTTAAGTTATATTTGTATAAATAGTTACAACGAACATAAATAATACTTGTATTTGTATTTATCTTTTTTTTTCTAAAACTTAGTTGTAATTATCTATCAGAAAAAAATTAAATGCCTGTTTATTTGATTTTTTGATGAGGTGACATAGTGCACACTGTCTATCACACCCTCTAAAACCCTCTATTTTTAGAGGGTGCGATAGACTGTCTATGTCATGTCACCCACACATAGCAAATCCATTCTTATTGGAGACTTCTTCTTTTTTTAATCCAATGTCTATCATATCCTAGTTGGCACACATTCACCCCTAATCCACATCTCCATTGGAGATGCTCTAAATCAGCTAGTATAAATATTTTTTTTGATGAATAGGGAGGCGACACTCCTATATGTATTATATCTATAGAATATAGAAAATCTTACAAAAAAAAAATACATATCATTCACCCACGCTCACACCTGCTCCACTCCCCCAAGATCGTCGAGTACCCATCCCTTCCATTTCCATCTCCAAATCCACCATCTCCAAATCTCTAAACACTACCATCACCATCTCTTCAACCACCACAACCATCTCCATCTCAGCAACCGCACGCTCGTCGAGTACTCTCGAGATCCATCACACACTCCCACCAAGCAGCAACAACTACTACTACTACTCTAGATGTCTCTGTTTCCCTTCAACAAACATTCCAAGTCCTCTCCACTCAAAAACCACAACAACAACAAAACAAATGGTTGTGAATGAAATCCAGGAACCACCATCACTACAACAGGAGGACTATAAATACTTACAAATAAACTTAGATGGCAATACTTGAAATTACTTACAAATAAACTTATATGGCAATACATGAAATTACTTAAAAATAAACTAGCAATTTTCAAGAAACTCCATTGTCAAATAATAAAGGGAAATCTATGATTAGAGCGTCAACTAGTTATTGCTCATCTCCTTTCAACTAGTAGGAAACAAATTAATTGTCCTGAATACATCTAATGTGCATATCGGATATATCTTGCAGCTATTCATATCAACGGAGTGTTGCATTGATCCAGCAAGACATGTGCATGATCTTGAACCTGCAAAAACATTAAATATTCACATAATGGGTGTGCAACAAGCTATTGTTAAGGCTAATTAACATTCCATACACTTCCATCGCTGCAAATTGTTTTGCTGGTTGCGCTAATCTATACCAGTTAGGCTCACTCCTTCCTCCGAAGGACAACAGAGTCAACATATTCGGAGATGGTAATGCCAAAGGTACATTTTAAAAAATATTTCCTTAATTGTCACTGTTTTGTATATATATTGTTAAGAACATTTGTAGTAGTAATATATGAGCTTATTTTTTTTGTTTCTTGCAGCAATTTATGTGGATGAGAATGATATAGTAACATACTATCGATGATCCGCGTACAATTTTTATCAGAAAATATCTGATAAAAATTAGTTGATTAGCATTTGGAGAAGTTTACTGGCACGAAGTACGAAAAATCCACCATATATGGTGAAGACTACTTGGCAATAATTAATGGTAAGGAAACAATCTTTAGCCTACTTACTAGTATACATTATGAATGATCAATGCATGATCTACGTTTTGTGGGTGAATTTAATGTTAAATTATCACATATGTTCAGGAGCCCATGCTGCAATTTAATTTGGGATCACTCACAACTATCCCATCTTCTACTAGGGCGGCTACGTTAAAAGCTTCGAATTAAAAGAGGGTGATGAAGAAGCTACAAAGCTACATCCGGATGTTAAGTACACTACTGTTGAAGAATATTTGAAGCGTTATGCATAAGTAACATCAAGAGTTAGTGAAGCGGTTTCATAGCTCTATTTAAACATCAATAAATTCATCTCTTCATTTTATGGATGTGTACACTGATAGGGACTTTATTTAGTTTATTTCCACGGTTGTGATGCATAATGATATTTGTATTGAATAAAAGTTTTGAAATCCATGAAAGTTTCCAATTTACTAGATTAAATTGGGTTGTGCTTTATTGCTCTATATATGTAGTAAAAATCAAATATTGGTCTAAATATTTGTGATTAAATATTATTCTATAATTCTTTACTTTTTTTTTTGCACCACTTGATATCTGATGCCCGTATTGAACGAACTAATCCAAATTCAAGCCACATCCACCCACAAAGAGTGGTAATCTCTTTAAACGGATGAAGGGAACTTGTGTACACTCTTATATAGCTATAATTTATATTGTTCAATCAATTTCTTTTTGAGGGATTTCAATTTAAGGCTCATTTCTAATGAGAAATAGAACCTCCAGAACTTGATAGGCCTATGAATCTGGGCCTTTCAAGGATTATATGTTTTTTGGGCCTTTTTAATTTAAAACAACTTGGCCATTTGTTGCCGTTAATATATAATTCAGAACCCAAATTTACAAATTATATGCTCAATAGATATGCTTTGCTTGTATAAATATAATAATTAATAATGGTTTAGAACTTGATGTTGTGGTTTAGTTTATTTTTTGTTGCTTTATTTAGTACTTGCACTAATTTTTATTTCCCCCAAAATATATATATATATATATATATATATATATATATATATATATATATATATATATATATGTAAGAGTTTTTTTTATTGGTGTGATCGTAATCTCAAAGGTCGTCTAGGTCTAAAGCCGCATTTTATTGGTGTGATCATAATCTCAAAGGTCGTCTCGGTCTAAAGCCACAACTAACTCTACTTTGAGCTAAAGCGTGACGACCCTAAATCCCAAGGCAAACCGAGCACCGCCACGTTGTCGTACACGTCACCAGGTCATACGCGTCACTCGCACGCGTGTCCTTCGCACGCGTGTCCATGATGACACCGCGACATCTACTTAACCTTCTTTTATAGTCCTAACTAATCCAATTATCCTGGCACTCATTATTCACACTTAATTGTTTCAGGCTATTCCTAACTCACTTAGTCGCTTGATAAGTTATTTAGTCCATGTCCTTGGCTTACATACTAAGTATTAGTGTTTTACAACATATATATGTGAGTTATATTATCATATAAATTATAGTTTTAGTGGAAGTCTTTAAATTCTCATGTAAAAAATAAATATAAATAAATTTCATTATTTAACAAACCATAAGCAGTGGAAAATCTGGCAAAAGGACACTGTGTATATCAAAGACGACAAAAGAATACAATATGAAGTCAATATACATGTATCAGGTACAAAAGTCTCCCCAAAATGTCCCGAAAGCAGCAATATAATATATACAAACACCTACGAGATCGGCTGGTGGTGGCTCTCGAGAATCAGAGGTAGTCCCAAAGCTTAGCCTTCCCCTAGCACGTCGTAGGATTTTCACTCGATCATCCATGCAAAAGGTTGATGAAGAGTCCAAGGAGTAAAGCCCTAGAAGAAACACAAAGTTGCATTTAATAAGAATTTAAATAAAGCGGCTATAAATCATGTTAGGCAATACTAAATACTCGGAAAATGATAAATAGCATGAAGATAAGTCGCAAAGACAACAAAAATATGTCAAAAGCAATTATGGTATATATATACCGAGCTTTGGGACAAGTAAGTAGGATCGAGGAGACTTTGGTGATGAGGTAGTCCCCGCCACCGCCCCAAGGTCAATGAGGATCTCTCGTTGGTCGAGAGTTAGACTATTGGCCAATCACCTCAAAAGGAGATGATCTCAATGTCGGAGGCAAGCCTCACAACAACTCACTCTCAAGTCATTGACTTGTATAGAGGAATCCCATGCGTAGTCTAAGGTATGACCAACACCGTAGCAACTATCGGATCATCATCAACAAGAGTGCCGAAAAGTGGTCATACCATCCCATCGGCCATACACTGACACATGCGAGAGTGGATTAGTCAAATAAGCCCAAACTGGCGTAATTCATCAATGTAAATGAACTCAAAATAAATAAATGCGAAGTGCTTTTCTGGTGGGATTTACTAACAAAAATGCGATGAAAACTCAGTCCTTACACGCCTCGATTCCGATACGTTCCTGACACCAGATTATGTATCTCTAAGTCCTTAATGTCAATTACGTAAATTCTTTAGTGTGTTAGATGCCCATTTTTTTATTGTTGACATAACATTATTGTAACACTCTTGTGGTCATAGGGCCTGTGATTACTGCGACCCTTGACCACGGACATCCCTTATGGGCACAAACATTCTTTTGTGGGCATAGACATCCTCCGTGGACATAGACGTCCCCAGTCGGCACAAACGTCCTATATGGGCACAAAAGTCCCTTGTAAGTTACGAGATGTTCTTTGTGGCCACAAACACAATTCATCATCTTCAATAGCCCAACATACTCGAAAATGACCTAAACTTCAACACCAAATCTTGACCTAAATCAAAAAAACTCTCGCTCACTTAATGAGCTGATTTTTGACTTAATGTGTTTTGGTCGTCAAATGTTGTCGGAATTAAACCAAAATTCATAGAACTTTTTATTAGATCATAATAAAGGTGTCCATTGAGTTTCGTGACTTTCCAGCGTGTCCAGCTCAATTTTCAAGTCATGCTTCGAATAAAAGATCGATATTTACAAATAAGAACTTAAAGTCATACTTAAGTCTCAAATTTGGTTTTTGATCATATTAACGAAATTTTATCACTTAACTACTAAGTTAATAGACTTCACAAAACCAACCCCAAGAATCTTAGAAATCTCTATTATGTTTTAGCCATTTTTCAAGATGAAGAAAATCTAACTTTTGAATGTTTATTTAAAGGTCACTACGGGATTGTTTTGCAAACTAGTGTTGTACACCAACTTGAAATGAGTTCTAATGATTTTAATTAGTTCAATAAC
Source organism: Stephania cephalantha (assembly GCA_039657325.1). NCBI lineage: Eukaryota > Viridiplantae > Streptophyta > Magnoliopsida > Ranunculales > Menispermaceae > Stephania > Stephania cephalantha. The sequence continues at coordinate 47,269,173 of CM077571.1, forward strand.
CTTTAAGAACAATAGATAAAATGTGCTGAACAATGTTAGCAAGCCTGTGCATTTTAGAGGAGCTAAGTACCCAGTGAGGACTTGAGAAAATAAAAAGGAACTCTTCATGAGACTGTTGAGCACTAGTATGTCAAATTACATTACTCACACAATAACAACCCTTAGTAGCATAATACCATGAGCACAATAGAGTGTTTAAGTTATAAATAGTCAAGTCAGTTACAAATTGAACTATATGCGACACAATGATAGTAAATGTAACTTAATGAGCTCTAACACACATAAAAAAACTCTAAATGATACCAAGGACGTTGAAGACTAGTGGTGGGTATCGAGAGAGTGTTTCAGGACGTGTAGGAGCCGTTGTAGTGCAACTTTTATTGAATTTTGAGGTAAGTAAACCAACAGGGGTCTCCGTAATAACTCTTTTCACTCATTTGACTTATTTCTTTGTAAGTAAACCAGTAAGAGCATGAACATGATTTATTTTCAACTTCTTATTATTAATCTCTTGAGAAGCATGTCATACTTGTATTCCATTCTTTTTCAAGTGGCATAGGGTCTAGGTAGTCCACCAGTTATGTCATCTCGCAGGTTACCCGGAGTCACTGTGGCTTCTCGATGAGGACTATTCAAGGAATAATGAATTCGGGGTCACCGTGGTTTACATTGATAGTTAAAGGGTTGTTGGAAGTGACTCGATGAGTCTGCAGTGCCTGTAAAGTCATATCGGGGCAATTGATAGTGGCATTGGGTACGCTGTGTCGACTTCAAGTTGTGTTATGGTCAGATGACCCGCCGTTTATACCAGATTACCTATTTGCCTATCTTTTTGCTTCATTCGCACTTGATTTTCACTATTTTACTTGATTAGTCTATTTATGCACTTTGTCATTTTATCTATAGCTTTTTTTAACTAATTACATGATTTAGAGACTATTGTAAATTATTATTCAGAAATAATGGTGAATTTCTTTTGGCTTTACTCACTATAATTTACTCACTTTTACCCTAAGAGCCAGCTCCATTACTCTTACTTCTTAGGTTCTTTTATCATTTTGTTGTATATATATGACTATGTATTCATGATGATTCAATACTTTTGGGTACTTTGGGATGTTAAATGCACTTGATGATACATGTATACCGTATTACTCCTTATCACCAGTTATATGTGTTTTATCTTATATTTGCAGGATTTCCACATATATGTTGTCCTGACTTTAATTCTATATATCAACAATATTGTTTAAATTGTTTTAAATTGCTTCCACTGTCATAATTGAAATTAAGACTATCTTCATGAACTTTATAGCTCTAATAAGGAAAATAAGGAAAATTAATTTTAAAGAAGAGGCTGACTAGGCGTTCGTTGACTTGGCAGAAGTTGACTAAGGGTCCACCTAGGGCTAGTATTGGCAAGGCCCTATTTGTGGCGACTGGGGCTGTCACACACTCGAACATCAATCGGGTCCTCTAGATGGTTCTAAGTGTTGGGGAATGTGCCCTAGACCAATTTTGTAAATGTTGTTTAACTATAATAAATAGATGCATGTTTTTTTATAATATAATCCATGAATAATTATTGTTTTATTCTAAATGTTCATAGTCAGTTGTTATTGTGGGAACAATGATATATTAAGATTAGTATGAGTTTTGATTGATAACTATGTGATGATTAATTATACGTATATGGACACAATCATACATATCAAGATCACTGGTATTTGTTGGGAACATATAATAAACCGACCCGTTATGAGAACACTACATGGTTAATGTCATAAGTGGTTCTCATGATATGCATATCATTCAATCTTCCGACTGAGATCACCGAGAGACTTCAACAATATGAAAACAAGATTTCACAGTTAAATCTTTTCGTCAACTTGAGATGATTATAAAGGTTGTTATTAGTCATTGTCGAATAATGTGTGGTAGTTGAATGATCAAGATGGAATTTATCCCTCTCATCTAGAGAGATGTCTATTGAGCCCCCAGATATGTTAGACTGATAAATGGTCATGTCTACTTAATTGATATGATTAATGTCATTCGAAAACTTTAATCAACTCAGAGATTGAGGCTAGTATATTAAACTATAAAGGTGATATTCCATGCCTTTTATTCGATCGATGAATATCACATGACAAAATAATATGATATATATTATTTATTAGGTTGTATCGATTTATTGATCTTCATGCAACTTCGTGAGTCATAATGTCTTGCTAGAAGTCGTTTATGACTTGTGTACCGAAAGGGATTTCGGTTCACTGCCAACTTTGTATAAACCTAATAGGTCACACATAAAGAACCAATTAGTGCGATTTAATTTTATCTAGGTCAATTGAGTTATGTGATAAAATTCATCTTGAAGTTTTTCACTAATGTCCTAATTCAACTAGGATGCTCCTCAAATCCTACTGCGACTAGAATTTATCTTTTAGTAAATCCTATTTTGACTAGCACTCTAATTTTAATAATAGTATGACTTTAATTTTTTTAAGGTTTAAATCAACTGCAACTCTTATTGGATTGATAGTTGTATGTTCTTTATAAGAACTATTGTGAGAACTATTGTCAAAGATTTTTTATTGTAGCACTCCAGATCGTGATCGTTCGTTCATGTGTAGATACCGATATAGGACATTCGTTTTAACGAGCAATGTCTCGATCTTCACCAAGAATGACAAATATGGAGATTTTCAACTTGAGGTATGTTTTACTTTTTGTTTACCAATTTAATGGAATGTACTTAGGTCATGTTCGAGGATTGTTGAAAAAGTTTCAAAATTCCACTACGTCGTGATCCTCGAATTCAGATACGATATTGAGGGAGGGAGATGCACTTCATAGTTTCAGATTTGACATTGAAATAAGGGTAAGTTGGTTTTATTTACTTTAAAATAGTTTTAAATGTGTTTTCATCATTATTATTGATTTTTTGTTGTTCGTTTCAATTTACTCGTCACGAGAATTTATTTTATGATTATTGTGATGATCGGCCATATAGGGCCGAGTGGAAGAAGGGTTGTCTCGATATTTGAGGACCTAGACATCTCTTCTCAATCTCGGTTGATGGTCCTAATTAACATAAAAGGGTTGACCATACATCTTAGTTATAAAACCACTATAACATATCATCTTAGTCTCGGTTACTACTGACCGATATCACACTTTAAGTCTCGAACGATATGTAATGATTCATATTGGGGTCTTGGTAGAACGATCCGTTCACTGACCCACAACCGAGTAATGGTCAATTGTCTCGAATGCCCTAGTCTGAGCCTAAACATTAAGTCTTGGACCTTTCCTACCGACCATATTGTAACAGTGAAAAAGTAATAATTTTTTCATTGATTTCATTTTGTGCGCTTATCTATTCTCTTTCTCCTTTCGGTATGACACATGGGAAAACCAATGTGAGGTGGTTTTTCAGTAGTGTAAGGCATGTTGGGTGTATTTTTTGAGTTCTTTCCGTAATGGGTTGCTTGATTTACCATGCGTGGTCAAAAGAATTGGAAAGTAAAGTTAAATAAAGAAAGGGATGAAATGTGATTGTTAAAAGGGTTTGATAAGTTGATTACATACTTGTGAACCCCACAAGAATACTATGTACTTGCTAATGTTAGTCATAAGTTTCTTTTTAGATACGATGAAACTTCTATGTTGTTTTCTTTCCAATGATGATCACGTAGAACTTGTTTCTCCCGTCATATGTAAACAAGGAACATGAACAACATTGATGAAATATTACTTTATGAACTCTTCCCAGCTTTTCTCCAGCCACATTCCAACACATTCTTTCTTGAACTTTATGCCATTTAAAGTTTTTCACTGACATGATATATTCTTGTAAATCAAGCACTCCATTTTAGAAAGTACTCATAAACTTTGATGGAATTTTCAGCTAAGACACAATTGAGTTTTCTAACTTGAAAATGAACAAAAATCGAAAAATAAAGTTGAATAAAGAAAGGAATAGGGTGGAGTTGTAAAAAGGATTGGATAAGTTCATAGAATACATGTGTGTATCAATGCTTGGCATATGTTGATGTTTAGATACGTCAAAACTTCTATGTGGTCATATTTGTCAAATGATCACATAAAACTTGTTTTTTCCATCGTATGTATAAAAAAAAATGACCAACATTGATAAACTAGTACTTGATGAACTCATTACATCATTTCTCAAAGAACGTTTTATCATATTTCTTTTTGAAATTTATTCCTTTTAAACCACACCTGACACTCCATTCAATAAATCACTCATAAACCTTTTATGAAACAAAGTCGACACTTTGAAGGAATCGACATTTTTAAATGAATCACCATTTTTCCTCTACTCCCATCAATCCTTAATTAATACATTTTTTCCAAACAATTAATAATCATGTATCTCGACAAAACAACTCTGAGAATCACATAACTTAGAGTTCACAACACTAAACAACGAACCCCTCATCAAAATTCTTCGTGATGAAGAAAAACAACCTTTGGCAACTAATTCTTTATGGTCGCCTCTCATTTGGAACAATATTTTAAAAATGAAATAAGTCGAAAGTTCAAAAAATCATAATAAGATTGCACATTCTGCGAGAGGCAAGAAAATTCATTAGGAATAAACTTAACAAATTCCAAAAAAAAGTTTCTACTACACAAGCTTAAAAATGTGAATGTGGTCTCTGTACCTTAAGACCAAGAATTCCACATCAGTCTCGGTACGTAGTCAACTCATGTTTGTCTACAACAAATAACATGGTTGTTTTTTTTTTTTTTTCTAACCGAGACTGTAGCTTCCCCTATCCTGATTAGGGCGATACTCAGCCTAAAACCCTAATTAAGCTCTGGTAACCCAACCAGAATTAACTAGAGCTAGCAGCCTCACTATCTGTACTTGGTAAACTCAACCTGTATATCGATATCGAATAAATAATTCAAAATATACGCAGCGAAAAATTAAATTTTTTGATAATTAAATAATATACATAAATACAAAGTATATCAAAACCCTAAACCTCATTTATAACCTCCCAACCCTGTTCATATACAAAAAAATAATTTAAAAAATGTATATGTATACAAGAAGTATATCGTATAGAAGATCCGAAGACTCATAAATCTTATCTTTTCCCTTCATTGAAGCGCTAGGCTGAGAACCTGAAATAATAAATTTGGGGTGAGCGCTCCAACTTGCTCGGTAAGTAAGAATTTACAAAGCCATCGATATTCCATATAATAATCATGAACATTATGCAATAACAATATGCACCAATGTTAACTAACGTGATTATGAAAAGTATATAATTCAATACATAACATATGCAAGTCAAACCGTCAATAACTATTGCACTGTGATTCCCATTTATATTTGTAAGTCAATTGCCAACTGACACCATTAATGCGATTGCTAGACCAACACATTGCCTGATGTGCTGTCTAGCCAATCCATTAATGTCCAATGGTTCTATCCCAAACCTTCTAGTGAATATGTAATCTATGCAACATATCTAATTGAGTAGGAGTTACATATAGGCCAGGAAGGTAACCCATCTCCTATATAACCTATTCTCAATTTCAGGAGTTACTTGCGTGAATCGCATTAAACACCGCTTTCCATTTAGTAAAAACATCACAGTGTACATAGTCCCCCATTCAATCCATTAATTACATGAACTAAATATACTAAAATAACCACGCAACATTGATAAATAAGCGAATTCATACTTACCTCGATTTAGGTTTCCCTTAAGAAATTCCCTAAATTTGTGGGTCACTCATGTTTTCCTGGTGCTGCAACACCTATCACAAACCATTTGAGATCAATATAAATCTAATACCCTACATTTAGAACCACTAAGTCAGTCCTCAAGACCTTAGGAAATTCTAACCAAATTACAGCAGGGTTGTTGTTTCCTAGTGTGGAAGTGCGCTCCCTAAATTGGTGGAGCACGCTCCACCAACTGAGTTTATCCCAATTGATGAAGGGATCACACCCCTCTGTTCGATGATGGGCATTCCACCTTGCACTGTATTAATAGTGAACAGGGCAACATCTGCTGTCCAATCCACAAATCACCAAAACAACATCAAATGCTATCCTGAAACATCAGAGAGGACCTCCAAAGTGGTATGATTCCATTTACAATCATTAATAACAACAATTCACAGAGAAATCATCCTTAAATATTAAATTGAACTTCAAACTTAAGACTCTAACTTACCAAATGACGATCTTTGATCAAACTAGGATTAGATCTCCTTGAATCATCCAAAACATTTCTTTGGTTGATTTCTCAAATCAAACCGTCAGCTGCTTGCCTCTCACTCTCTATGTCTCAATTGATCAGTGAGGATAAGCTTGAAGGTTTTAGTTTAAATATATATATTTTTCTCGAGATATGCATCACGCTATCTCGAGGCTGATCAAGTGATTGATGCGTTAACATGACACCCCTAAAGTGACACAAATGTTGACACCATCAACACTTACGCTCATCTCGGGTGATCCAACGATCCATAAAATTGAAACCAAACTTATAGTTTTATTATCTATTTATATATATTGGTTTTATATAAATATATATACATACACCTTGTGTATTTTTTCGCTTTTAAATTCATCGGACATGCCTACGAGTATTATTAGGTGTGCACATTCATTTCACGACCTCCTCGTTTCACTTATTGTACCGGCTATTTATTGTTTAATTACTTATTATTTGATTATAAGTTTGTATATAAATTTTATTTTTATACTACATCCTATAAATTAAATAAACAATCCAAACAAACATAAATCATCACACAAACACATGCACACGCTAATCGAGGTACATCAGACTTAACCACAAGCCTAACTCAAGTTAATTAGGATTTAGATTAACACTAATCACCAGCTTAAGGTAACGGGTCGTTACATTCTCCCAAATTTAAAGAAACTTCATTCTCGAAATTAAAGTAAACATAAAATTTCCTATAGTTTCGCAGAGAAATGGAATATGCTCCTTTATATAAGACTCGCGATCCCAGGTTAGTTCTTCATCTCCGTGAAATTTCCATTTCATCTTAACCTAAGGAATCACTTTGGTTCTTAGCCTCTGAATCTTATGATCGAGTATATGAAATGCCTACTCGTCGTAAGATAAGTCTTCCCGAATATCAAATTTACTCTAATCAATCCTTGGAGTGAACTGAGTCTCCGTTTTGCAAAACATAGACACATGAAAGACATTATGAACTCTAGCTAGCTAAGGAGGCAACTCTAACATGTAAGCAACAGGACCAATCCTTTCATGCACTCTGAATGACCTAATGTACCTTAGAACTAGCTTACTTCATAATCCAAATCTGTACAATTCAATCATAGGCTTGACTTTCAACAAAACGTAATCGTCCTTTAAAAACTCCAAAAATATATGATGTTTATTAGTGTATGTCTTCTGTCTTAGCTATGCCGTAGTCAAACGCTGGCGAATCTGCTAATTTTTTTTTGTGTAGTCTAGAATCAACTCCAGCCCTAACAAAACTATATTTCCAACCTCTGCCCAACACGCAGGTGAACGACAAGGCTGACCATATAGAGCTTCGCTGACCATATAGAGCTTCAAAAAGAGCCATTCTAATGCTAGCCTAATAGCTATTATTATAAGAGAGCTCACACAAAGGAATGTATTTGTGGTGGCCCTGCCGCCCCGGGGTGACATGTCTCCGTGTACTCCTTGCCAGGTGGGCCCAACTACACATGTCCGCCACCTGCCCGTTCACCTCTTGTCTCAGAATTCGTGTCCACGTATGTTTTATCAAATTAGTTAGTGGATTATCAGTATTTGCTTAACTTATTCTCCTTAAGTATTTAAATGTTTATTTTAATGCATAACCATACTAGTGGGTTGTATCTTACAAGTTAACACATATATCAGCGGAAGCCTTAATTGATACATTTGGTAAGTAATTTAACATGGTAAACATTATTCATAAGAGCAAATCCTACTGTGGAAAACTCGAAAAAGTAATATGTATATAAGCGACAGTACCAATAGGGTATATATACATGTATTGTGTCATCACAAGTCTCCTAATAGAAGTCAATTATCTTGAGGGTCGCTATGGGCACCCCACCAATTCATGAAGGCACCCAGTTTTTTGTCATTCTCCCCTCTAAATTACTTTTTGATGTAAATGACTCTATTGCCCCTTCATATATACTCTCTCCAATTCACAACCCATTTTCAAAGCAATTTTGGGGCACCCCACTACATTGGATCCCAAGTGAAACCTAAAGCCACAATTTTGTTTGTCGGGCGTGTATCGATTCTTGCGTCTTCACATCATCCGATAGCGAGGTAACACTGTTTTACAACCATATGAAGCTTTGAACGAACTGTTTTTTTTATCTACACAGTGAAATTGATGATTTGGTTTGTCAATGTAGGGTTTGGTAAATTCGACCAATCCGAACTTGTTTCCACTATAAAATGGACGAATGTACTGCAATAGTGCAAGAGGAGGTACAAGAAGAGGTATTCGTTGAAATTTATTGTGTTTTTTTTTGCTGGTTTTTCATGTTTTCAGTCGAAGTTGCACGGGCGCGATTGTTTCGGCCTCGCAGGACCGAGACTTATACATAAGTCTCGGTCAAAAGCCACCGAGACTTATACGTAAGTCACGATCATGCTATGACCGAAACTAATGCTATAATCTCAGTTTAAAACTATCGAGACTATTTCGTAAATCTCGGTTGCCATTGAACGAGAATTGGTTTACACTCGCGGACCTGTAGTACCGAAAATTTGGTTTTTTGGGTTTTTTGGTGAATTTGCTGTGCATTTTGGTTTAGTCGTAATGTTACAATGTATGCATTGTAGGTAATATCGATTGCAACTTTATTTCCAGACTACAAGGATGCGTTTACTCCTTGTAGGCCATTCCCATCTAGAGAATCGGCTATTTCATGGCTTCAAATGATTGGTCGTGAGAACAAGTTTGTGTTAATGAAGTACTCTGATGCCAGAGGGATTAAGCGCAGGGGAAGGGTCAAACTTGCTTGTGAGAGGTCCGGTACATATAGGGGAATGTCACAAAGAGTAGGGAAGGGTAAAGCGGTAAAAAATGCTTTGAAACCAAGAACTGAAGAAGAAGAGGAAACGGGGCAGACTCAAACTGGTACAAAGAAATGTGGATGCCCTTTCCTTATTAACATCAAGGAAAATGTTGATTATTTGTGGTATGTCACTGTCTTATGTGGTAGGCACAATCACGACCCCGCCAAAAACTTGGACGGCCACTCATTTGCAGGAAGATTGGATAAGGGTAAGCAGGTGGTTGTGGTGCAGATGACTAAGGGTAATGTGAAACCAAGAGATATCCTCAATACGTTGAAGCAAAGAGATGTTAAAAACGTATCGACAATGCGGACAATATATAATGCACGACAAAAATTCTGAATTGAGGATGCGGGTGGGAGGACTCAAATGCAACAACTATTGCACATATTGGAAAAGAATAAGTGGATGTCGTGGCATAAGAAACATCCCGATACGAATGTCGTCACTGATTTATTTTGGTCACATCCTGATTCAATCAAGTTGCTAAGGTGTTTCTCATCGGTAATTTTGATGGATTGCACTTACAAAACAAATATGTATCGAATGCCGTTATTGGAGATTGTTGGCATCATTTCTACGCATTTGACGTTCTCCGTTGGGTTTGCTTTCATATCATCGGAGACTCATTCAAATTATGTTTTGGCACTTGAGAACTTGAGATCCATATTGGATGGGTGGATTAAACCTGACGTGTTTGTTACGGATCGGGAGTCAGGCCTTATTAGTGCTATCGAAGAAGTATTTCCATCATCGTCTCACCTTCTTTGCTCTTGGCACATCAACAAAGTAGTATTGACCAAGACTAAGAAGATGTTTGGGGATAACGAAGGATTCGCTCGTTTCATGGATAGGTGGATGAATGTGTTGTATGCTAAGTCGGAGGCCTTATTAGAACTTAGGATGAATGACTTGCGTTGTGAGTTCGGTCATGTGAAGGGTCTTACTGATTACTTGGATAACACATGGGTGAAGATCTACAAGGAGAAATTTGTACCGGCATGGACAAATCGAATTATGCACTTTGGGGAAACAACGACACAAGAGGGTTGAGTCTGCGCATTCCACTCGAAGCTACACCTTGGCAACAGTCAGGCAAATTTTGAGACTTTGTGGAGAGTGGTTGATGGTCTTCTTAGGATCCAACATAACAACATCAAGGCATCATTTGAGCTCAGTATGAATGTGGTGCAACATGAATATTTTGATGGGTTTTATCGCCAATTGCTTGGTTATGTTTCTTAAATGGCGCTTAAGTTAATTAGAGATGAATTGGAACGTGGAGAGGATGTTGGACACGACTCTACTCGCTGTGGTTGTGAGATACGTACCACGCATGGTCTTCCTTGCGCCCACGAGCTAAACTTTCATAAATTTTCAGGTTCACCCATCCCTCTCGAGGACATTCATGTGTACTGGCGAAAGTTGAGTATGATACCAGAGAATCCTGTGGATCGGTCTGGGTACAATGTGAACGATGAGATTGAAAGAGTGTTGCAAAAGTTTCATGCTTGCACTGTTGAAGACGATCGCATCAAGATTATTCAGCAGCTTAGGGAGATTAGTCGACCTTCATCTACACCAGGAGTGGTGCCACTTACAAAAATAAAGACAAAGGGAAGGACACCGGGGTCTTCAATTGGGTGTTTGTTGAATAGAGGAAAGAAGATAGGGACAAAGAGGAGACACGGTGAAGACGATACTTCGACGACAAGAATGCCTAGCGGATTTGAGTATGTACTATCGACATAAGAGGCTTCTAGTTCGAGAAAAAAGAAAATGAAAGTGGGGCCTAAAATACATCGTTCATGTCGACATACCAGTGCAGCTAAGATTGGTTATTCTCATTGCATAGAACCGGATTGATTGCCATATGTTGAGAGCACTATTGATGTGCTAAGCTATGGTAATTGTGGATATCGCTGTGTTGCCTCCGGGCTAGGACTTCTCAATGTCGATGGTTGGAAGATAGTACGTAGAAGTATGTTTGATGAGATAATCGGGTATGAAAACCTTTGGTGGGAAGTGCTTGGAACGAGTTACAAGAATGTCAAGACTGCTGTGTATATGCGAGATAATCATGTTGGTGCCTCTTTTGACGAATGGTTGACACTTCCAGACATGGGATTGTTAATATCAATGGCCTTTGATGTCATACTAGTAAACCTCTCGCATAATAGTTGCTCGACATTCCTTCCTCTACGGGGTGTTCCACAGTCATCGTTACATAGTCGACTCATCATTGCCATGATTAATGAAAGGAATATCCATTGGGTTAGGGTAAGTTTGTACAATTTTAGTTAATTGTTTTTTCACCTTCCGATCATTAATAGATTTTTTGTTCTACTCTGAATTTGACAGGTGAAGTTGATTGTGAATTCACCGCTGCCATCATTATATCCATCGTGGGAAAGGTATGTTAAGGAGTGCGCAAAAGGTTGGCGAGATGGATTCGTAATTCGAGATATTGTGTCAGTTGTAACTTCTGAAGAAGGCACGCTTTCCGTGGTAGATTTAGATTCTCCGTAGTATGAAAATGTATATAAGGTAATTGTTGTAAATGTTCTTAGATGTAAACAATGTAAAGTGGTTTTATTGATATGTTATGGTTTCTCATTGTGAAAAATTTACCTCTCGGCATAGCCCGGCCGTCACCCACGCATAAGTTTCGACATTTACCTACCGAAAACTAACGTAACTTCTCGGCACGACATACCGAGAGTGATGTTTCGCTATGTAATCTGTCACTTTCCAGCAACGACTCGTTGACTCATTGTTCTTGACTGAAACTATACATTTAGTTTCATTCATGAATGACCGACACATTACCTAATTTCGGGGTCTACATTACTCTCGGTTGGAAGGCGACGAGGTTCATTGGAAGTTCTCGACGGGATATATCCGATAGTGCTTGTTAAGTGTCGGTTGTGTGGTTTCGAGAATGTTCTCAAGGTCTCGGCTCTGAATAACCGAGACACTTTCCTTATCGAAAAAATGGTTGCGTATGTAAACCAGAATAAATGAAAACATACATGTACACAAAAACCAGAATAAATGTAAACCAGAATAAACGAAAACATAACGCAACACCAACAATAGCACCAAGACTTACGAAACAATCAAATTTTATATGAAAAACATCAAGTTTCATCATCCAACAAATTAACCAACATTCCACAAGTTCGACAAGTTCCTCAGTCCAAGAAAAACAACAAGTTTCATACAACGTTAACTTCCTCAATACAACAATCTCAGAGAAGTGTTTCATAATCCCCTAGTCATTGCTTTGGCTTCTTCAAATTCTTTCTTTGGTATTCCTTGCCATGCATTCTCTTTGGGGGGCGAGCATCGACCGTTGCGGGTGGAGCATTAGCCGGGGTGGAGTGTGTAGAAGTGCTATTGTCCTGGGACTGCCTAGGGCCTGCTTCGGTAGGGGCGGATGTGTCGGTTGTGCCGGTTGCGGTGGTCGGAGTGGTAGTGGTGGTGGTGGGACCGAAACTCCTCCCCGAAAGGAAATTGACGATGTCACTCGCCATTTTCCTCGCAGACTCTAGCGTACACAACTCCGGCGGGAGGTTCATCCATCTTAATGTCGCGTCCAGCCGCACGCTATTACGCTGATGAAACGTAAAAAAAAATCGTTAATGTAATACATATCGGGTTTTCAAGAATTGGCATGTACTTCTACATAATACGTATAACACATTCAATACCTCCAATAGCTCATTGTCAGCGATGGTTGTGGCGACCATGTCTTCATCCTCATAGCTCGGGTTGGTGATCAATGGGTGAGACACTTTCAGGAACCAAGGTAGGTAGTCTGGTGTAGCCAAAAACTCGAACTCTGCCTTGTCACCACGAACTTCGGGGGCCAACAAATGGTTCCGCCAACGTTCCCAATTGTCTTGTTGGAACCCATACTTGACCGAGTATTTGAGTGCAGATGGGCCTCGATGTGCTTCCAATGGGCGGTACGGAGAATCTGGTATAGATTGCACGTGGCCAAACTGTCTCAGAATCCTCTCCGGATGGTAAGGCTCCACCACATCCATGTACTTCAGTGTGCCACTGTAGAAGGCCATCGCATGCACAACTCCATTAACCCTGTAATTAACATATGGGTCCCAAGTGACCTAATCAAACGTAGACAACCATTATTAGTAATCATACATTAGATGCAACATTAAGATCGGGATTGGCTAAATATCTCACCTAACTTGGGCGCAACCTATCCAACGTTCTCCTAATGGACCCGACCTTGTCAATATTTATCACGATATCGTGCTTTTGAATCCATCTGAGACACGAGGTTGCACGTAGTCCATGTGTTTTGCATTGGGTGTGGCGAGCCCAAGTTTGAAATGGTCGCATCCCCGCAAATACATACAACGTTAGTTAGTCCGAAATACAAAAATTAATAATAATTATTCAGAAAACAATGTAAGTCGATTTAATAATAAACCTCAAGTAATGTGAGGTAGCCGACAATCTGAGAAACTTGTACTCGATGGGCGACCCCAAGTGTCGGTACAAGTAGGCTAATGCAGCTGCACCCCATGCGTACTTTCCCACGTCGTCCAAATCTTCTAGAAGCTTCAACAACGCGATAGATACCCGAGATCCACTCTTATCCTTAAACAAGGTACAAGATAGTAGGTACAACAAGTACGCTCGGGCTGTGCACTCTACAGGATGATAAGTTGTGTTACTTGAACCAGCTTTGGGGCACCATCGACTCTTCAACCAGCATTTTCGCACTGTGAGCCCCTTGCTGATGTTCACTTCCTCCTCAGCATCTTCAATGCTAACCCCAAGTAGTTTGGACACCAGCTTAATCGCATCCGAGCGAGATTCCTCGGTGTGCCTCACAAAGTTCTCAACTGCCACCACTTTGCCCGTCACAGGAATCTTCTGAAGAATGCTCACATCCTCCAAGGAGATCGACATTTCACCGAATGGTAAGTGAAATGTGTTCGTCTCCGACTGCCACCGCTCCACAAAGGCAGATATAACCTCCTTGTTAGCCTTACGGTATGAACATTCTATTAGCATATTCAACCCAGAGCGCTGAATAATCCTCTGAAGGCCCTCGGTGTCAGGGTGACACGACTGTAAGTCCCATTCTTGGATCTGAGCTCCGTGATTGATACACTTGAGTATCGGACGTTCTGCAACAACAAAAACATCTCAACAAATTAGTGAAAACCCTAAGTTTTTAAGTACTCCATTTAATGAAACTTTATATACCTCATTGCTCTAAATCGCTAATGCGACATGATCCTTAAAGCTCTTCAACAAAGAACCGTCTAAAGGACCACCGGGGAAAGGATCACACATTTCTAAATGCCCTTGTGACTCTCCTTCATTATGGCCACCTCCACCACTAGTACTCCCACCCACATTACGATCAGTTTCCGTGGTGTTCGCCGGTGCTGATGAGTCACTACTACTAGACTCTGATGCATGAGCATCATCTTCGCATCGGGCAACTACAAGATCTTTTCGTCGCCGCGTGTCGATGTTGGAACCCTCATCGTGCAATTGTAAATTCTTTGCACGATTTCCAGCAATCTTACCCTTTCCCTTCACATTTACATTCTCCTTCTCTTTCTCTTTCCGATAAGATGCAGTCGGTGGTCTCCGGCCGCCTCGCCCACGGTTACCCCTCGACACCTCAACACCAACCTCCTCCCTAGTCACCGGGGTTTTCGAACGAGCCTTACCTGATAAGACTACAACATGTAAGCGTCTGGAGCAGAAACAGAAGTACAATTCAAAAAAAAAAAATTTCCATTTCTATAGTCTCGGTCAAGCAGGTTTGCGAAAACCTGCAGAATATCGGTGACGCTTGACCGAGATAACAACATAAGTCTCGGTAATGGACAACCGAGAACTATCCAACATTCTCGGTTGTACATCACCGACATGACATAAACTATACACTTCGAATTACTCTCGTGATGTGGTGACCGAGAGCAATCACAACGTTACGCTACCTAAAACAATTCAAAAAAAAAGAACCAAATCTTCCATTTCTATAGTCTTGGTCAAGCAGGTTTGAGAAAACCATAAGAATATCTGTGACGCATAACCGAGATAACAGTAAGAGTCTCGGTAATGGACAACCGAGAGATATGCTACATTCTCGGTTGTACATCACCGACAGGACATAAACTATACACTTCAAATTACTCTCGTGATGTGGTGACCGAGATAACACAATTAGTATTGGCCATTCGTTGCCGAGAACCACGAGTTCCCAAAAACTTCCCCTCTGTCTCGGCCATGCTTGGCCGAGACTGTAAAAAATAATTCTGGCCTGTGTGGCCGAGAACCACGACTTCGCAATCAAAAAACCATTGAATGCACCGCTACACATACATAACAACTACTCTACCAAATGCAACTTAATTAGACTATTAACGTACCTTCAAACGATCGATTTCACGACTTGAGTGTGTGAACGAAAACCTAGAACCGAGCCTTAACGTGGAGACGAAATCGAACAAAACACAAAGCCTCCAAACTCGAAATTCCGCCTACAACAGAGGAGAGAGACGGAGAGGAACGAAGACAAATCCGAATAACCGAGAAAATGTGGGTTCAAGAGAGTATGGGTCGTTCAAGAGGACGGTGGTGGGGTGGTGGGGTGCCTCTGTTTTGAATGAGGGGTATTTTGGGGATTTCGAGCCTCAATTTTGGGTGCCCTTGGTAAATGACTTTGTGCCCTCAACAATTGGGTGCCTTCATGAATTGGTGGGGTGCCCGTAGCGACCCTCATTATCTTCAGTTCCAAAGGGCCACTTAGCAGTATATGTTGGAGAAATGGAGAAGAAGTGGTTCGTGGTTCCAGTGTCCTACTTGAATTCATTACAAGATTTATTAAGTTCGGCTAAGGAAGAATTTGTGTTCAATCATCCAACGGGTGGTCTTACAATCCCATGCAAAAAATCCTCATTCGAGTACATACACAAGGGAAACAAGAATTAAGGCACCCCAAGGCAGCAGGACTGACCACTAACCAAATACTTCAATCTCATCAATTTCAGAAGAGTTGTTGTAACAAACATTCATTTTTTTTTTATTATTTTGTTCAGTTCTATAAATGAAAAAAATAAATAATTCTCATTCTAATTAACATCTGTTGTGGAATATGGATGACCATGCATGTACACCAACATATTGTGTAGTCATGTAACTTGTATTTCTCACTTAATAGTACCTCCACTTGTCTATCATGTAACTTGCAATCATCTCCAATGTACACGCCAACTCTTCCATGTATTGTCTATGTTGCTTGTGATGTGTTGTATGACTTGTGGTGTATGTATAACTTGTACACATTGTATAAGTACAATTATCATTATCACCAAATGGCCTATATAAACACCTCATTGTAATTCACACACCAAGTTGAATGAAAACTTTTCATTCCAACTATCTCATTTCTTATCTTCTCCTTTGTAGTAGTAGTTTGTAGTAGTAGAAGTTCTTAGTCTTCTATTTTCCTTCTCTAGTTCTTAGCAAGTTCCAACTCAATTTACAACACGTTATCAGCACGAAGTTGCTCTACAAGAGGAGGTCTTGAAGATCAAAAAGCTTTTCAAAGATATAAAGCTAAGAATGTATAATTTTTATTAATTTAAATAAGTTCAATTTATTTCCATGTTGTCATGGTTAATTTCTTTTTTGTTACATGCATATTTAATTATTTAAATGTACTTTATTCATACATTATGCATTGTAACTTCACCGACTACGAAAGTATGCTCGTAGTAGTTGCGTCTTGTACGATCTTCTACATCAGAAATCAAAAGTCAATGTGTGACATATAGTTTTGCTCTTAAAACTACAAACGATTAGTTATTGTTCTATTCTTGATTTCATAATACAAATAATGCTATAAGTTTGAGTTGATAGTGGGTAAGCCTTGTCCCCGGTAAAGCTAAACATTGAAAGAGAGACGGGTTATCCCGTTCGAGGAGGCATGGTATTAAGTAGACTATGTCTCGCCACCCAACCTGGAGGTTGTCCCACCAACTCATACGAATAGTACATTTTGTTTATTAATGAATCAAGTTGTGAACATATATTTAATCATATGTTATGTTTTTACATAAAAAGAGAAAAACTATTATATATTGAATTTATTTTCAAAATATTATTCAACCATAGTTAAACTTGTTGCCTTATTATATTACCGACAAGAATTACTTGTCATGACAATTAGATACTACAATTTGTGAATGAAACATATATGCAAAACTGTGTTATACACAATCATTCGCCAATTTCTCTTTAGAGATTTGAAAAGTGAATATTTCACTTTATATATTTTTTCACCTTATGGAGTTATATATATACATACCAAAAGGGTAATGCTCCAACAGCTCAAAATGAGCGGCTAGGTCTCATGCTACAAAATTTAATCAGTCAAATATTAATTATAATTTCACAATTTTAATTACCTCTATGTTGAGGCTATGTGGAAATATGACTAATGAGACAATAAAAATAAGGTCACGTGGCCCGCCTTGACTTATTGCTGCAATAAATATCGAGTGCGCATGTCAATCTAATAATTATTAAGATTGATTTATTGTCTCATGGTAGCTGAGTAAAATAATGAGATATTATAAATATAATATCGATCCCGTCCAATTAGTTCAGCTTCAAATTAAGAAACATCTGTTGCATATAATGATCATGATCGCAATAATAAATTTATGGACGTGAAAAAGGTGAAAATATCAGGTAAAGGTCGTATTGACAATTCCACCAAAAATTGGAATAAAAGTGGTGCACCACTACAAAGGGCAAATAAAATTGGTCATATATGAAATGCTATTTTGCATAAATATTGTCATATATATACCCGAATATTTTTGTGACCTTTACCGTGCCTTCAAAGTCAAAGGCAAAATATTATGAATTTTATCATTGAAAATTTCTCGATAAAACAAGCACATCGAGATGTGTTTAAATCGTGCCTAAATATGGGCGATGAGTTTATGTCTTCTGTATCGTGCTACATGCATGTACATTATAATATAAAAATGAGTATTTCTCGAATTCGAACTTAGCGAAGGCTAATGTTCAGGCAATATCTGGTACAACAATTTTATTGTTTATATATTGTTCAGAAGAAGTCTACTCAGATAATAGAAAATTTATCTATATGAATATGATTTAATCTGAGTATAATATTCCCGGCTTTAACTTCTGTAATATATAAGGCACATTAAAACGAATGTCGTCATAAATCAAATGACATTCATAATGTGGAAATATCTATTTGATTATTCATAATCATCAATAATGCGAAAATATCGTAAATTCGCACGGACATCCTTTATCGAACTGTATTTTTTTTATCAGCTGGAGATTATCTCAAGGCAAATCAATAGGAGACGTATATTGATTTAACTCTCCATCAATCATAATATAAGATGCCTTAGATCCCTAATAGGGAATTTATTTATAGCAAGTTTTGCTAATTGTCACTTTGATGAAGCAATTTTCCCACCATTAGGGGGAGATATAAACCAATTCAAAAGGAATGGCGTGAAATTGCTTGAAACACATCAAATTGCATTAAATTTGTTGTATTATGATCCATGTATAAAATAATATGAACTCAAAGTTCAAAGGATCATTCAGTAGCAACAAGTTATGAATCAATTACTTGATGCAAGTACTATACACAAAAGAGTGACAATCATATGCTTTAGCATTAAATGGTTTATATAGAAAACGATGTCCATGTGCAACAAAATGCACAATATGTCTAACCCATGTGAACATGAGGGGGAGAATCAAAAGGAGTTATTGATTAGTGCATTGCACTCTTTTTCCCGTAGCTATGGTTTTATCCTACTGGGTTTTTCTAGTAAGGTTTTTAATGAGGCGATCCTAACATTATTATACTCCATATAAAAAGAAAAAATTATGAAAGCAAATAATGTACTCTTTTTCCTATACTAGATTTTTTCCCACATGGTTTTTCTAGTAAAGGTTTTAATGAGGCATATATATATTCTCTCAAAGTGTATCGATTTGTTGCACTCTTTTCCTTAGCTATGGTTTTATCCCATTGGGTATTCCTAGCAAGGTTTTTAATGAGGCGATCAACAATATTATACTACAAATCAAGATTGACGAGAACATTGTACTCTTTTTCCTATACTAGATTTTTTTCCCACAGGGTTTTTCTAGTACAGGTTTTAACGAGGCACAATCTCTAAGCAAGTGTCATCCAAAGGGGAGTGTTGTGGAATATGGATGACCATGCATATACACCAACATATTGTGTAGTCATGTAACTTGTATTTCTCACTTAATAGTACCTCCACTTGTCTATGTATTGTCATGTAACTTGCAATCCTCTCCAATGTACACGCCAACTCTTCCATGTATTGTCTATGTTGCTTGTGATGTGTTGTATGACTTGTAGTGCATGTATAACTTGTACACATTGTATAAGTACAATTATCATCATCACCAAATGGCCTATATAAAGGGTGTGAACCCCATTGTAATTCACACACCAAGTTGAATGAAAACTTCTCATTCCAACTATCTCATTTATTCTCTTCTCCTTTGTAGTAGTAGTTTGTAGTAGTAGAAGTTCTTAGTCTTCTATTTTCCTTCTCTAGTTCTTAGCAAGTTCCAACTCAATTTACAACAACATCATCTAACAAAACATTTTTTGAGTCATTTTCCGAATTCCAGTCTAGATTGGTTCCAGATCTCTGCAAATTTATTTTGAGTTTTGTTTTTTGTCTTTTTAATTTTGTTGTGCTGGGTTTCACATGTTCAACAGTCATACAAAATAAAAGATAGAATCCACTTCGATAAATTGATTTTGCCAACATTGTAATGAAAGATGGAAAGATTGATAAATATATCTAATAATTTCCATCACCAATTAGTCCAATGTGAAATTCCAAGTATATAACAACCCATTAAATGAACAATAATTAGACTGCAATATTACTCAAATTAATGTATAAGTTCTACCAGTGGTTTTTTACATCTTGGATCACATGAATTCAAACATAAAAAAGATGGAATCGTGATTCAAGAACATTAAAAGATAACATAACCATTAGAGTCAGTCGTAGTACAATTTGGGATTAACAAGAAGACAAAATCATACATTAATGAGAAGTGAGATTACATAAATTACTGATCTGAGATCAAGAAACACTGGTTTCAACTGCAGACTTGTTTTGAAAAGTTGAACTTCATAAATTACTACGATTAGTAACATCTAAGTTGCATTTGACAAAAATCGCAAGAACCCAATCATATAACAACTATGTTCATTTTATCTAACTATTGATTATAAAGTCAGCAAGCAATACAATTTAGAAATTCTTGTATTGATAACCATCTATTGATTAAATGAATTAGGAGTCTTTTATCTTCTCAAATGGTGATTGTATATATCAAGTAGACATGTGATATGTAATGACTAATATTTTCATGTCTAACAACCTATTAAAGTTTGGGACAATGAATCAAACACGCTTGTTGGGTCCCCAACTGGCCGGTCATCATGTTTTCATGTATTACAGCATCGACACATGAACCTATCGCTCTTTGTTTTCTGATAGGAAATGATTAACTAATATTTTCATGTCTTAACAACCTATTAAAGTTTCTATTTTTTGATACTTTTCAAGATTTGAATTACACATTATATAGGTTACTGATCATATAGCCCTTACATAATTTTTAGGAAACAACAACTAAATAAAGAAAAGATTCACAAAACTATATTCTTTAATTCAACAGCTAATTGATTGTCAATTTGCCAAGTTTCCTTATTTGTTGAATTTCCGTGTAAGCAATTAAGGATCTTTGTGATCCTTGTCACTCCTTGATTGATGAGGCTCCTTATCATTCCATATAGACACACGATTGGCACTAGATGGTAGATCGCTAATTTGAAGATTCGCTTAAGTTTAAGAGCCATGGATTGAAGAGGCAAAGCAGGGCTTGTAGAACAAGCAAAGAATGACCTGCTGATTGGATTAGAGTTTCAAAGGCTTTTGCATTGTGTTTAATTATATATATAGTTGTTGAAACACCACAATCAATATCATTTCCTAAGAATAAATTGATATCAATTTTTGTAAGCTAAGGACCAATGTCATATATGATGACATTGTTTTGCTAATGGGTCATCAATTCAGACATAGATGGGCAGCCTAAGTTAATTTGATAGTGGCTATAGTATAATTTGTATAAATGTTCCTCGAGATACGCACGGACACATCACAGACCAATTAAGTTTAGTTTGGTGTTAGTAGAGGTGAGTTAGTGGAGAGTTAAATGGATTGTGGGGTCATCATGAAAGCCATAAGATTGATCTAGAGATGAGGCATTATATGAGATCAAAGGCTATAATTTCATCTCACTTAAATATATAAAGTTTGGCTTGCAAAAATAGAAAGTAAATTAGTTTTTGAAAGCAATAGTGTAGACAACACGTACGCACGCACGAACGTGTGATATGAAAACCGTCGGATCCAAGAAACAGATCTTAATCTCGATTTATGTCGGTGGTGGTGGTTATAATATCCTCTTATCATACCAAATTTGGTTCACGACTGTTCTTCATCCATCTCTTGAGAGAGATTTCGCGATCGATGCGATCGATTAGGGTTTCGCGATCGATGCGATCGGTCGTCTCGAAACCTTCTTTTTGGTGATCCATGGCGGCCGATCTCATCGATCCACTTCACGGCCTCCCTGTCCTGTCTCTGAGCATTCTTCATGTTGTGGTAAATCAACTTCGGTTTTTTGCTTCGCGCTGTTGATTGTTTTGTATTTCTTGGTTTTGTAATTTGATTGTTAAAGTTGTTTAATCACATCGGGTGATGTTATTTTGATTTTGTAATGTTTAATTATGTAGTAATCTTTGTTGTTGTTCTTTGATTATTAATTCTCAATTTTTAATTTTTTTTTTTTATGTTGCGACTGTGTAATGTTCAGTTGAGAGTTAGGCCAAGCGGCATCTGATCTTCGAGGGCAAAACAACTTAAGAGGATTGGTTCTGACTGAGTCGTCCTCCTCCTCCACCTAGTCCTCCCTTTTTGTGGTCCTCCCATTGAAGGTGAAGGACAAGGCGAGCATACCCCACGAGAAGATCCAGGACAATGTGGAGAGAAGATCCAGCAAATATTTATCTTTCTTGGAGGATCATCGGACTCTCTTCTTTGATTATAATAACATTCACACTCTGCACCTTGTAATCCAATTTGATTCAAGTCTGGTGTCCTGTGTTTAGTGTTGATATGTGATTACTTGTGTTGTATTAATTGTTTGTTTTTTTCCTTGTTTTGATCAAGCAAGTGACAACAGTGATGATGGGATCATATAATGGATCCATTGCTAGATATTTCTGTGAGACGCATTTCACCTGTGTTGTTATTGTTGTTGTGTGTATTGGTTGATGAAGATGGTCTCAATGTAGCTCTATAAACCCACCCACACCCACCCACCCACCCACCAGACCCCAGAAGTTCATCACTCGAAAACCCCTTCGTCGCCTCGACCAACTCCTCATAATAGAATCTGAGGCCAATACTCCCAACTCCCACTCCTCAATCTCATCCTCCTCATCCTCCTCTTCACCAATCCTCACATCTCCATTACACAACCTCCTTCACACCACAAAACCCAACATCACCACAAACACAACCCCCCACATTGAAACCCCAGCAATACCCCCACCAGACAACCCTTTAGACCTCCTCGACTCCGGCAAGAACACTGGCAAATTCGACGTGTTAATCTCCCTAGCAGACTACATGCAAAAATCCTCTACGCCTCCACCCAAATCACTTTCAAACATCTCAGGAGACACATAATTCAACCAACATGCAGAGCCCTCTTTTCAAGTACGTATTAACATACGTTATACATAGTTGTTAAGATTCTTACCTGTATTCACAAACGTCCCCATGGATCTCTAAAAAAAACCCAATACATGTCTCTCTGAAGATATAACAAGAAACTTCGTATATGACATTTTGCAAGGATCGTTGTGCTCAGTTCTTTACTTGAAGATGCTGGTGATTCATAGTTGAAGGAGAAACCTCAATGCATTTAGTTGATTCTGGCTGTCAACTAGGATGGAGGAAGCTTGTTGATTCATAGTTCTTTACTTGAAGGAGCACCCAGGTCTGTTGCTATCAACTTCATACTTTTTTTCTGATGCTAACACTGTAGAAGGTGGTGATGCAATCAGGTTATCTGAAAACAAAACGTGATTCAAAATGTTAATGATGGTTGCTATTAAGGTTAATGAGTGGTTCACCCTGAAATTACAATGATGATCTTCAGTACGAGTGAAGTGAGTATATTTCCTTTTCATTTCCGCTTTTGTGGCAATACACTAGAAAAATATAAGAGAATGCATTTCAAATAACTTTAGATAACATGACATTTTTTTTGTCTTATTTATAAAATAAAACAACAAAAAGAACAAACGAAATAAATCAAACTAGAACAGTAGAATGCACCATTCGGGAGAAAAAAAGTTAGGCATTTTAGAACCAGGCAGAAGTAATAACAAAAGTTGATTGCTTTAAAATAAAAATAAAAAAATGACAACAAAATGATTGATGCAAATAAGAAAATTCACGACATCCTA
Organism: Stephania cephalantha; assembly: GCA_039657325.1. Classification (NCBI taxonomy): domain Eukaryota; kingdom Viridiplantae; phylum Streptophyta; class Magnoliopsida; order Ranunculales; family Menispermaceae; genus Stephania; species Stephania cephalantha. The sequence goes on from CM077571.1 coordinate 47,292,945, forward strand.
TTACCATATTATCTGTTTTAACTTGAATAATGAAAAGTTTACATGGGTGCCTTAGGAAAATAAAGTATTGGATGAGACAACAATTTCGAAGAAGTGCAAAATCATAAACACTGGATGCTTTGTGACCAGAGAAATTCTTAAAGTTCGTAAACTTAAAATATTAATCTATGGAAACAATAACTTTGATCAACCTCCATACCATAAACTAGAGATGATTTGTACTGGCATATTTGAAGTTCAACTACTCAAGATTTAAATTTTGTAAAGTTCTAACATTATTTTCGATTCCACATCCAAGACACAAAACCGTTTCTCCTTTTTTGACAAGAATGTTATCAATGAATTGCGTTAGCTAAATCCACAAACGACATTCATTTCAAGGTGGGTGCCAATACTTTTACAACGAGCTTTCTTTTATGTTTTTCATTAGATTTGTTCCACGCCCAAGTTCAAAAAATTAAACCTAACCACGAACAAACTTAAGTTAACGCTTCAACCTTATGACACCAAGGGAACCGCGAGATCGTGATTTCCTCACTTTCTAGCGAACTACTTACACAGTCTCCTCGTACTAATAGTAAGGTTGTGCGAACAAACATTAATTTTGGCTTATGTAATGAATCATGTACAGTTGTTGACATTATTTTAAACACTTTGTAGGAAAACAAGTCTACAAATAAATAAAAATAAAAATTGATGGAGCAAACTAATTTTAATAAAGGCGTGTGCAAAGAAGGCAGGCATACGATAAAAAGATGACGACATTCAAACTACAGAAAAACTTCGAGATAAAGGTCTTTCTTAATGTTATGACAAATCTATTTATTCCTTTTTTCGATTTACTTCCTTGATAGACATAAGCATGAAATCGCTACTTTGGTTAATGACCCAATCTTAAAAATTTATATTCTAAGGTGTCTTACGTTTGTTTCGCTACTATATTTTATTTAGTAGACAAAGCAACAACATACCACAGGCAGAAAGATGTGAAACCATGTCTCCTTTTCCCACATCAATGTCATCAATGGATTGTATTGGCTAATTCCGCGGATGAAATTTATTTCAAGGTGAGTGTCAATACTTTATAACAAGCTTATTTTTATGTTTTCTATTAGAATATATTCAAAGCCCAAGGTATGCTAATTAAGCAAGGTTTACTACGACATCGATATGTCGCTACACTGTAGTTAAAAAATAAATCTAACCACGAACGAACTTAGGTTAACGCTTCAACCTTATCACATGAAGACTCGCTTTGTTGGGAAACAATAGGAGGATGATCGGACACTCGCCGATCATAATAACATTCACACAGGAGTCGTCCACTCTGCTTTGCGCCTTGTAACCCCTCTTGATTGAAGTCTTGTGTGCTGTGTTTAGTATTGTGTGATGTGGGTGCGTTGTTGATATGTGATTACTTGTGCTGTATTAATTGTTTGTTTTTCCTTGTCTTCATCAAGCAAGTGGCAGTGATGGTGGGATAAAATGGGTCCATTTCTAGATAGGTAAATAGGTTGTTGTGAGTTTTTTTTTTTTAAAATAATTCATAAAAATAAAATAAATAATAACAATAGTTGATAGATGCAAATAAAAAATATTCATCACATCCTACTATAATGTTATTAGTTTATGCATAGGGCAGCGTCAGATCGTGATTTTCTCGCATTTTGCGAGACATAACACGGTCTCTTCAAATTAATACTAAGGTAAGGCTCACGAAAAACAAGTTGGAATTCACTAATGAACCTCGTAAACTCCTCGTCATCTCTTTACAACCTATTATGAACAAGAAAAGTTCAATTGACACAACTAATTATGATAGAAGAACGACGTACAAAAAACGATGACTACCTTTAAGGTATGAGTCCATTTCTAATTTAGATGGAAAAAAAATCATTAATTTTATTTCCGAGTGATTCCTTAATTTGATACACATATATTACGAAGTCCTATTATGCCGACTAATATATTTGTTCTTAAGACTTAAAATATCTCTCACATTTGACTTTGGTTCTATAATCGAACCCCCCGGACATATCGAAGCTACAATATGCGTGCAACGATGCAAGACGTGTTTCTTCCCTTTCGACAACAGTGTCAAAAGACTCTATGGGCTAATTGCGCGGGCAAAATGTATTTCAAGGTGGGTGTTTAGACTATTAAAGCGAGCGATTTTACGGTTTACATTAGTTTTGATCCAAACTCAAAAGTTCATAAGATGTACTACTTTAGCGAGGTTTACTAAGACAACGAAATGTTGCTACACTACGTTTAACAAGTAAACCTAGCCATGAACGAACTTTCGTTAAAGCTTCAACTTTGTTAAACAAAAGGGACCGTGAAATTATGATTTAGCCGTTTCTCGCGAGATTATAACACGGTCTCCACAAATGAATATTAAGGTTGGGGTGCACAAACAATAATATGGACTTCACTAATAAATCTCGTAAACTCCTCGCCATCTCTTTACCACCCGCTGGGCAACAAGCTCATTCTTTTACTTTAAACACCTTGCAGGTGAACGAGTCAACCAATGAAGAGAAAAAGTTCAATTGACGCAACCAATTATGATAGAAGAACGACGTACAAAACAACGATGAATACTTTTAAGGTATGAGTCCATTTCTAAATTAAATAGAAAAAAACCATTTATTTTATTTACGAGTGATACCTTAATTTGATATATATTAAAATATTCTATTATGTTGAATAATATATTCGTTCTTAAGACTTAAAATTTTTCTAACATTTGACTTTGGTTCTATAATCGGACCACCAGGCATATTGAAGCTACAATACCCGCACAACTCTGCAAAACGAGTTTCTTCCCTTTCGACAATAATGTCAAAAGACTCTATAGGCAAATTCCGTGGACAAAATGTATTTAAAGGTGGGTGTCTAAACTATTAAAGCGAGCGATTTTACGATTTTCATTAGTTTTGATCCAAGCTCAAAACTTCATAAGATATGATATTTTAGCGAGGTTTACTAAAACATCGAAATGTCGCTACACTATGTTTAACAAGTAAACCTAACCTTGAACGAACTAAGCTTCAACCTTGTTACACAAAGGTGACCATGAGATTATGATTTTCTAATTTCTCGCGAGATTATAACACGGTCTCCACAAATGAATACTAAGGTTTGACGCACAAACAATAATTTGGACTTCACTAATAAACCTCGTAAATTCCTCGCCATCACTTTACAACCCGCTGAGGAACGAGCTCTTTTTTTTTTTTTTTTTCTCTAAACACCTTACAGGTGACCGAGTCAACTAATAAAAAAAAAAGTTCAATTGACGCAACCAATTACGATAGAAAAACGAAGTACAAAACAATGATGAATATTTTTAAGGTATGAGTCCATTTTTAAATTAAATAGAAATAAATCATTTATTTTATTTCCGAGTGATACCTTAATTTGATATATATTAAGAAATCCTACTAGGTAGAATAATATATTCGTTGTTAAGACATATCATCTTTCTCACATTTAACTTTGGTTCTATATTAGAAATCTCGTACATATCAGCGCTACAATCTGCGCGCAACGTTGCCAAACATGTTTCTTCCCTATCGAGAACAATGTCAAAAGACTCTATCAGCTAATTCCGCAGACGAAATGAATTTCAAGTTGGGTGTCTTGACAACTAAAGCGAGCGATTTTACAGTTTTCATTAATTTGATCCAAGCTTAAAAGTTTATAAGGTATGTTACTTTAACGAGGTTTACTAAGACATTGAAATATCGCTACACAATGTTTAACAAATAAACTTAACCATGAACGAACTTTCATTAACGCTTCAACCTTTTTACACAAAGGAGATCGTGAGATTATGATTTCCGCGTTTCTCGCGAAATTATAACACGATCTCCACAAATAAATACTAAAGTTGGGAGCACAATCAATAATTTGGACTTCATTAATAAATCTCGTAAACTCCTCGCCATCTCTTTACCACCCGCTGAGCAACAAGCTCATAATTTTTCTCTAAACACTTTGCAGATGAACAAGTCAACAAAAGAAAGAAAAAGTTCAATTGACGCAAGCAATTATGATAAAAGAACGACGTACAAAACAATGATGAATACTTTTAAGGTACGAGTCCATTTCTAAATTAAATAGAAAAAAGTCATCCATTTTATTTCCGAGTGATACCTTAATTAGATATATATTAAGAAATATTATTAGGTACAATAATATAATCGTTCTGAAGACATAATAACTTTCTCACATTTGACTTTGGTTCTATATTAGAAATCTCGTACATATCGACGCTCAATCCGTGCGTAAAGCGACATGTTTCTTCCCCATCAACAAAAATATCAAAAGACTCAATAGGCTAATTTCACGGACGAAATGTATTTCAAGGTGGATATCTAGACAATTAAAGCGAGCGATTTTACGGTTTTCATTAGTTTTGATCCAAGCTCAAAAGTTCATAAGGTATGCTACTTTAGTGAGGTTCACGAAGAAATCTAAATGTCGCTACACTATGTTTAACAAGTAAACCTAACAAAGAATGAACTTTTTCGTTAACGCTTCGACCTTTTACACAAAGAGAACCATGAGATTATGACTTCCGCATTTCTCGCGCGATTATAACATGGTCACCTCAAATGAATACTAAAATTTGGGTGTATAAAAAATAATTCGAACTTCACTAATAAACCTCGTAAACTCCTCGCCATATATTTACCACCCGCTGAGTAACAAGCTCATTCTTTTTCTCTAAACACCTTGCAAGTGAATGAGTCGACCAATGAAAATAAAAAGTTCAATTGACGCAACCAATTATGATAGAAGAACGATGCACAAAACCATGATGAATACTTTTAAGGTATGAGTCCATTTCTAATTTAAATAGAAAAAAAAACATTTATTTTATTTCCAAGTCGATACCTTAATATGAAATAAATTAAAAAAAAATAATATTAGATAGAATAATATATACGCTCTTAAGACTTAACACTTTTCCCACATTTGACTTTGGTTCTATAGTCGAACCCCTGACATATCAAAGCTACAATATGCGCGCAACGCTGCAAGACATGTTTCTTCCCTATTGGCAACAATGTCTAAACACTCTATAGGCTTATTCCATGGACAAAATGTTTGAGGTGGGTGTCTACACTATCAAAGCGAGCAATTTTACAATTTTCATTAGTTTTGATCCAAATTCAAAAGTTCATAAAGTATGCTACTTTAGCGAGGTTTACTAAGACATCGAAATGTCGCTACACTATGTTTATCAAGTGAACCTAACCAAGAACGAACTTTCGTTAACGTTTTAACCTTGTTACACAAAGGGGACCGTGGGATTATGTTTTTCGAGTTTCTCGTGAGATTATAACACGGTCTCCACAAATGAATACTAAAGTTGGATGTACAAACAATAATTTGGACTTCACTAATAAACCTCGTAAACTCCTCACCATCTCTTTACTACCCCTCGAGCAAGGAGCTCATTCTTTTCTCTAAACACCTTGAAGGTGAACGAGTCGACCGATGAAAAGAAAAAGTTCAATTGACACAATCATTTATGATAGAAGAAAGACGTACCAAACAACGATAAATACTTTTAACGTATGAGTCCATTTCTAAATTAAATAGAAAACATATCATTAATTATATTACCGAGTGATACCTTAATTTTATGTATACTAAGAAATCCTATTATGTTGAATAATATATTCGTTCTTAAGACTTAACATCTTATATGCACGAAACGCTACAAGACATGTTTCTTCCCTTTCGGCAACAATGTCAAAAGATTCTATACGCTATTTCCGCAGACAAAATGTATTACAAGGTGGGTGTCTAGACTATTAAAGCGAGCGATTTTACGGTTTTCATTAGTTGTGATCCCAGCTCAAAAGTTCATAAGGTATGCCACTTTAGCGAGGTTTACTGAAAAATCAAAATGTCGCTACATTATGTTTATCAAGTAAACCTAACCATGAACGAACTTTCATTAACGCTTCAACCTTGTTACAAAAAGGGGACCGTGAGATTATGATTTCCTCGTTTCTCGCGAGATTATAACACGGTCTCCACAGATAAAATACTAAGGTTGGGCGCAAAAACAATAATTTGGACTTCACTAATAAACTTCGTAAACTCCTCGAATACTCCTTACCACCCGCTGAGCAACGAGCTCATTCTTTTTCCCAAAACACCTTGCAAGCGAACGAGTTGACCAATGAAGAGAAAAAGTTCAATTGACGCAATCGATTATGATAAAAGAACGACGTACAAAACAACGATGAATACTTTTAAGGTATGAGTCCATTTCTAAATTAAATAGAAAAAAAAATCATTAATTTTAGTACCAAGGGATATCTTAATTTGATATATACTAGGAAATCCTATTATGCAGAATAATCAATTCGTTCTTAAGACTTAAAATCTTCCTCACATTTGACTTTGGCTCTATTTCGAACCCCAGTACATATCGAAGCTACGATATGCACGCAACGCTGCAAGACATTTTTCATCCATTTCGACAACAATGTCAACAGACTCTATAGGCTATTTCCGCCGATGAAATGTATTTTAAGGTGGGTGTCTAGACTATTAAAGCGAGCGATTTTACGATTTTCGTTAGTTTTGATCCAAGCTCAAAAGTTCAGACGGTATGCTACTTTAGCGAGGTTTACTACGACATCGAAATGTCGCTACATTATGTTTATCCAGTAAACCTAACCATGAACGAACTTTCGTTAACGCTTTAACCTTGTTACACAAAGGGGACCGTGAGATTATGTTTTTCGAGTTTCTCGCGAGATTATAACGGGGTCTCCACAAATGAATACTAAGGTTGGGCGCACAAACAATAATTTGGACTTCTCTAATAAACCTCGTAAACTCCTCAACATCTTTTTACCACCCGCTGAGCAACAAGCTCATTCTTTTTCTCTAAACACCTTGCAGGTGAACGAGTCGACCCATGAAAACAAAAAGTTCAATTGACGCAATCATTTATGATAGAAGAACGACGTACCAAACAACGATGAATACTTTTAAGGTATGAGTCTATTTCTAATTTAAATAGAAAAAAATCATTTATTTTATTTCAGAGTCGATTTGACATATTTTAAGAAATACTATTAGGTAGAATAATATATATACATTCTTAACACTTAACATCTTTCTCACATTTGATTTCGGCTCTATAATCGAACCCCAGTACATATCGAAGCTATAATATACACGCAACGCTGCAAGATATGTATCTTCCCTTTCGACAACAATATCAAAAGACTCTATAGGCTATTTCCGTAGAAGAAATATATTTTAAGGTGGGTGTCAAGACTATTAAAGCGAGCGATTTTACGATTTTCATTAGCTCTAATCCAAGCTATAAAGTTCATAAGGTATGCTACTTTAGCGAGGTTTACTAAGACATCGAAATGTCGCTACATTATGTTTTTCAAGTAAACCTAACCACGAACGAACTTTCGTTAACGCTTTAACCTTGTTACACAAAGGGGACCGTGAGATTATGTTTTTCGAGTTTCTCGCGAGATTATAACAGGGTCTCCACAAATGAATACTAAGGTTGGGCGCAAAAACGATAATTTGGACTTCACTAATAAACTTCGTAAACTCCTCGCCTACTCCTTACCACCCGCTGAGCAACGAGCTCATTCTTTTTCCCAAAACACCTTGCAAGCGAACGAGTTGACCAATGAAGAGAAAAAGTTCAATTGACGCAATCGATTATGATAAAAGAACGACGTACAAAACAACGATGAATACTTTTAAGGTATGAGTCCATTTCTAAATTAAATAGAAAAAAAAATCATTAATTTTAGTACCAAGGGATATCTTAATTTGATATATACTAGGAAATCCTATTATGCAGAATAATCAATTCGTTCTTAAGACTTAAAATCTTCCTCACATTTGACTTTGGCTCTATTTCGAACCCCGGTACATATCGAAGCTACGATATGCACGCAACGCCGCAAGACATTTTTCATCCATTTCGACAACAATGTCAAAGACTCTATAGGCTATTTCCGCCGATGAAATGTATTTTAAGGTGGGTGTCTAGACTATTAAAGCGAGCGATTTTACGATTTTCATTAGTTTTGATCCAAGCTCAAAAGTTCGGACGGTATGCTACTTTAGCGAGGTTTACTACGACATCGAAATGTCGCTACATTATGTTTATCCAAGTAAACCTAACCATGAACGAACTTTCGTTAACGCTTTAACCTTGTTACACAAAGGGGATCTTGAGATTATGTTTTTCGAGTTTCTCGCGAGATTATAACGGGGTCTCCACAAATGAATACTAAGGTTGGGCTCACAAACAATAATTTGGACTTCTCTAATAAACCTCGTAAACTCCTCAACATCTTTTTACCACCCGCTGAGCAACAAGCTCATTCTTTTTTCTAAACACCTTGCAGGTGAACGAGTCGACCCATGAAAACAAAAAGTTCAATTGACGCAATCATTTATGATAGAAGAACGACGTACCAAGCAACGATGAATACTTTTAAGGTATGAGTCTATTTCTAATTTAAATAGAAAAAATCATTTATTTTATTTCAGAGTCGATTTGACATATTTTAAGAAATACTATTAGGTAGAATAATATATACATTCTTAATACTTAACATCTTTCTCACATTTGATTTCGGCTCTATAATCGAACCCAAGTACATATCGAAGCTATAATATACACGCAATTGCAAGACATTTTTCATCCATTACAACAATGTCACGAGACTCTATAGGCTATTTCCGTAGATGAAATGTATTTTAAGGTGGGTGTCTAGACTATTAAAGCGAGCGATTTTACGATTTTCATTAGTTTTGATCCAAGCTCAAAAGTTCATAAGGTATGCTACTTTAGCGAGGTTTACTACGACATCGAAATGTCGCTACATTATGTTTATCCAAGTAAACCTAACCATGAACGAACTTTCGTTAACGTTTTAACCTTGTTACACAAAGGGGACCGTGAGATTATGTTTTTCGAGTTTCTCGCGAGATTATAACAGGTCTCCACAAATGAATACTAAGGTTGGGCGCACAAACAATAATTTGGACTTCTCTAATAAACCTCGTAAACTCCTCAACATCTTTTTACCACCCATTGAGCAACAAGCTCATTCTTTTTCTAAACACCTTGCGTGAAGGTGAGCGAGTCGACCCATGAAAACAAAAAGTTCAATTGACGCAATCATTTATGATAGAAGAACGACGTACCAAACAACGATGAATACTTTTAAGGTATGAGTCTATTTCTAATTTAAATAGAAAAAATCATTTATTTTATTAGAGTCGATTTGACATATTTTAAGAAATACTATTAGGTAGAATAATATATACATTCTTAACACTTAACATCTTTCTCACATTTGATTTCGGCTCTATAATCGAACCCCGGTACATATCGAAGCTATAATATACACGCAATATTTGCAAGATATGTATCTTCCCTTTCGACAACAATATCAAAAGACTCTATAGGTTATTTCCGTGAGAAGAAATATATTTTAAGGTGGGTGTCTAGACTATTAAAGCGAGCGATTTTACGATTTTCATTAGCTCTAATCCAAGCTATAAAGTTCATAAGGTATGCTACTTTAGCGAGGTTTACTAAGACATCGAAATGTCGCTACATTATGTTTTTCAAGTAAACCTAACCACGAAAGAACTTTCGTTAACGCTTTAACCTTGTTACACAAAAGGGGACCGTGAGATTATGATTTCCTCGTTTCTCGCGAGATTATAACACGGTCTCCACAAATAAAATACTAAGGTTGGGCGCAAAAACAATAATTTGGACTTCACTAATAAACTTCGTAAACAACTCGCCTACTCCTTACCACCGTGAGCAACGAGCTCATTCTTTTTCCCAAAACACCTTGCAGGCGAACGAGTTGACCAATGAAGAGAAAAAGTTCAATTGACGCAATCGATTATGATAAAAGAACGACGTACAAAACAACGATGAATACTTTTAAGGTATGAGTCCATTTCTAAATTAAATAGAAAAAAAAATCATTAATTTTAGTACCAAGGGATATCTTAATTTGATATATACTAGGAAATCCTATTATGCAGAATAATCAATTCGTTCTTAAGACTTAAAATCTTCCTCACATTTGACTTTGGCTCTATTTCGAACCCCAGTACATATCGAAGCTACGATATGCACGCAACGTTGCAAGACATTTTTCATCCATTTCGACAACAATGTCAACAGACTCTATAGGCTATTTCCGCCGATGAAATGTATTTTAAGGTGGGTGTCTAGACTATTAAAGCGAGCGATTTTACGATTTTCATTAGTTTTGATCCAAGCTCAAAAGTTCAGACGGTATGCTACTTTAGCGAGGTTTACTACGACATCGAAATGTCGCTACATTATGTTTATCCAGTAAACCTAACCATGAACGAACTTTCGTTAACGTTTTAACCTTGTTACACAAAGGGGACCGTGAGATTATGTTTTTCGAGTTTCTCGCGAGATTATAACAGGGTCTCCACAAATGAATACTAAGGTTGGGCGCACAAACAATAATTTGGACTTCTCTAATAAACCTCGTAAACTCCTCAACATCTTTTTACCACCATTGAGCAACAAGCTCATTCTTTTTTCTAAACACCTTGCGTGTGAACGAGTCGACCCATGAAAACAAAAAGTTCAATTGACGCAATCATTTATGATAGAAGAACGACGTACCAAACAACGATGAATACTTTTAAGGTATGAGTCTATTTCTAATTTAAATAGAAAAAAATCATTTATTTTATTTCAGAGTCGATTTGACATATTTTAAGAAATACTATTAGGTAGAATAATATATATACATTCTTAACACTTAACATCTTTCTCACATTTGATTTCGGCTCTATAATCGAACCCCAGTACATATCGAAGCTATAATATACACGCAACGCTGCAAGATATGTATCTTCCCTTTCGACAACAATATCAAAAGACTCTATAGGTTATTTCCGCAGAAGAAATATATTTTAAGGTGGGTGTCTAGACTATTAAAGCGAGCGATTTTACGATTTTCATTAGCTCTAATCCAAGCTATAAAGTTCATAAGGTATGCTACTTTAGCGAGGTTTACTAAGACATCGAAATGTCGCTACATTATGTTTTCAAGTAAACCTAACCACGAAAGAACTTTCGTTAACGCTTTAACCTTGTTACACAAAGGGGACCGTGAGATTATGATTTCCTCGTTTCTCGCGAGATTATAACACGGTCTCCACAAATAAAATACTAAGGTTGGGCGCAAAAACAATAATTTGGACTTCACTAATAAACTTCGTAAAAAACTCGCCTACTCCTTACCACCGTGAGCAACGAGCTCATTCTTTTTCCCAAAACACCTTAAGTGAACGAGTTGACCAATGAAGAGAAAAAGTTCAATTGACGCAATCGATTATGATAAAAGAACGACGTACAAAACAACGATGAATACTTTTAAGGTATGAGTCCATTTCTAAATTAAATAGAAAAAAAAAATCATTAATTTTAGTACCAAGGGATATCTTAATTTGATATATACTAGGAAATCCTATTATGTAGAATAATCTATTCGTTCTTAAGACTTAAAATCTTCCTCACATTTGACTTTGGCTCTATTTCGAACCCAAAGTACATATCGAAGCTACGATATGCACGCTTATTGCAAGACATTTTTCATCCATTTCGACAACAATGTCAAAAGACTCTAAGGCTATTTCCACGATGAAATGTATTTTAAGGTGGGTGTCTAGACTATTAAAGCGAGCGATTTTACGATTTTCATTAGTTTTGATCCAAGCTCAAAAGTTCATAAGGTATGCTACTTTAGCGAGGTTTACTACGACATCGAAATGTCGCTACATTATGTTTATCCAAGTAAACCTAACCATGAACGAACTTTCGTTAACGTTTTAACCTTGTTACACAAAGGGGACCGTGAGATTATGATTTTTCGAGTTTCTCGCGAGATTATAACAGGTCTCCACAAATGAATACTAAGGTTGGGCGCACAAACAATAATTTGGACTTCTCTAATAAACCTCGTAAACTCCTCAACATCTTTTTACCACCCATTGAGCAACAAGCTCATTCTTTTTTCTAAACACCTTGCGGGTGAACGAGTCGACCCATGAAAACAAAAAGTTCAATTGACGCAATCATTTATGATAGAAGAACGACGTACAAAGCAACGATGAATACTTTTAAGGTATGAGTCTATTTCTAATTTAAATAGAAAAAATCATTTATTTTATTTGAGTCGATTTGACATATTTTAAGAAATACTATTAGGTAGAATAATATATACATTCTTAACACTTAACATCTTTCTCACATTTGATTTCGGCTCTATAATCGAACCCCAAGTACATATCGAAGCTATAATATACACGCATGTTGCAAGATATGTATCTTCCCTTTCGACAACAATATCAAAAGACTCTATAGGTTATTTCCGCATGGAAGAAATATATTTTAAGGTGGGTGTCTAGACTATTAAAGCGAGCGATTTTACGATTTTCATTAGCTCTAATCCAAGCTATAAAGTTCATAAGGTATGCTACTTTAGCGAGGTTTACTAAGACATCGAAATGTCGCTACATTATGTTTTTCAAGTAAACCTAACCACGAACGAACTTTCGTTAACGCTTTAACCTTGTTACACAAAGGGGACCGTGAGATTATGATTTCCTCGTTTCTCGCGAGATTATAACACGGTCTCCACAAATAAAATACTAAGGTTTGGGCACAAAAACAATAATTTGGACTTCACTAATAAACTTCGTAAACTCCTCGCCTACTCTCTTTACCACCCATTGAGCAACGAGCTCATTCTTTTTCCCAAAACACATTGCATGAGTGAACGAGTTGACCAATGAAAAGAAAAAGTTCAATTGACGCAATCGATTTATGAAAAGAACGACGTACAAAACAACGATGAATACTTTTAAGGTATGAGTCCATTTCTAAATTAAATAGAAAAAAAAATCATTATTTTATTTCCAAGGGATATCTTAATTTGATATATATTAAGAAATCCTATTATGCGAGAATAATATATTCGTTCTTAAGACTTAAAATCTTTCTCACATTTGACTTTGGCTCTATTTCGAACCCCCAAGTACATATCGAAGCTACGAATATGCACGCAACGCTGCAAGACATTTTTCATCCTTTCGACAACAATATCAAAAGACTCTATAGGCTATTTCCGCGTAGATGAAATGTATTTTAAGGTGGGTGTCTAGACTATTAAAGCGAGCGATTTTACGATTTTCATTAGTTTTGATCCAAGCTCAAAAGTTCATAAGGTATGCTACTTTAGCGAGGTTTACTAAGACATCGAAATGTCGCTACATTATGTTTATAAAGTAAACCTAACCATGAACGAACTTTCGTTAACGCTTTTAACCTTGTTACATAAAGGGGACCGTGAGTGAGATTATGATTTCTCGAGTTTCTCGCGAGATTATAACACGGTCTCCACAAATGAATACTAAGGTTGGGCGCACAAACAATAATTTGGACTTCTCTAATAAACCTCGTAAACTCCTCGCAACATCTTTTTACCACCCGTGAGCAACAAGCTCATTCTTTTTTTCTAAACACCTTGCAAGGTGAACGAGTCGACCAATGAAAACAAAAAGTTCAATTGACGCAATCATTTATGATAGAAGAACGACGTACAAAACAACGATGAATACTTTTAAGGTATGAGTCTATTTCTAATTTAAATAGAAAAAATCATTTATTTTATTTCTTAGTCGATATCTTAATTTGACATATTTTAAGAAATACTATTAGGTAGAATAATATATACATTCTTAACACTTAACATCTTTCTCACATTTGACTTTGGTTCTATATTCGAACCCCAGTACATATCGAAGCTATAATATACACGCAAACGCCGCAAGATATGTTTCTTTCCTTTCGACAACAATATCAAAAGACTCTATAGGTTATTTCGCGGAAGAAATATATTTTAAGGTGGGTGTCTAGACTATTAAAGCGAGCGATTTTACGATTTTCATTAGTTTTGATCCAAGCTATAAAGTTCATAAGGTATGCTACTTTAGCGAGGTTTACTAAGACATCGAAATGTCGCTACATTATGTTTTTCAAGTAAACCTAACCACGAACGAACTTTCGTTAACGCTTTAACCTTGTTAAACAAAGGGGACCGTGAGATTATGATTTCCTCGTTTCTCGCGAGATTATAACACGGTCTCCACAAATGAATACTAAGGTTGGGCGCAAAAACAATAATTTGGACTTCACTAATAAACCTCGTAAACTCCTCGCCATCTCTTTACCACCCGCCATTGAGCAACGAGCTCATTCTTTTTCTCAAAACACATTGCAAAGTGAACGAGTTGACCAATGAAAAGAAAAAGTTCAATTGACGCCACCGATTATGATAGAAGAACGACGTACAAAAAACGATGAATACTTTTAAGGTATGAGTCCATTTCTAATTTAAATAGAAAAAAAATCATTAATTTTATTTCAAGGGATATCTTAATTTGAAATATATTAAGAAATCCTATTATGTTGAATAATATATTCATTCTTAAGACTTAACATCTTTCTCACATTTGACTTTGGTTCTATATTCGAACCCGGACATATCGAAGCTACGATATGCACGCGCAACGCCGCAAGACATTTTCTTCCCTTTTCGACAACAATATCAAAAGACTCTATAGGCTATTTTCCGAGATGAAATGTATTTTAAGGTGGGTGTCTAGACTATTAAAGCGAGCGATTTTACGATTTTCATTAGTTTTGATCCAAGCTCAAAAGTTCATAAGGTATGCTACTTTAGCGAGGTTTACTAAGACATCGAAATGTCGCTACATTATGTTTATCCAAGTAAACCTAACCATGAACGAACTTTAGTTAACGCTTTAACCTTGTTACACAAAGGGGACCGTGAGATTATGATTTCCTCGAGTTTCTCGCGAGATTATAACACGGTCTCCACAAATGAATACTAAGGTTGGGCGCAAAAACAATAATTTGGACTTCACTAATAAACCTCGTAAACTCCTCGCCATCTCTTTACCACCCGTGAGCAACAAGCTCATTCTTTTTTCTCTAAACACCTTGCAAGGTGAACGAGTCGACCAATGAAAACAAAAAGTTCAATTGACGCAACCATTTATGATAGAAGAACGACGTACAAAAAAAACGATGAATACTTTTAAGGTATGAGTCCATTTCTAATTTAAATAGAAAAAAAAATCATTTATTTTATTTCTTAGTCGATACCTTAATTTGAATATATTAAGAAATACTATTAGGTTGAATAATATATTCATTCTTAACACTTAACATCTTTCTCACATTTGACTTTGGTTCTATATTCGAACTTCCGAGACATATCGAAGCTATAATATACACGCAACGCCGCAAGACATGTTTCTTCCCTTTCGACAACAATATCAAAAGACTCTATAGGCTCAATTCCATGACGAAATGTATTTCAAGGGGTGTCTAGACTTTTAAAGCGAGCGATTTTACGATTTTCATTAGTTTCGATCCAAGCCCTAAAAGTTCATAAGGTATGCTACTTTAGCGAGGTTTACTAAGACATCGAAATGTCGCTACACTATGTTTATCAAGTAAACCTAACCACGAACGAACTTTAGTTAACGCTTTAACCTTGTTACACAAAGGGGACCGTGAGATTATGATTTCCTCGTTTCTCGCGAGATTATAACACGGTCTCCACAAATGAATACTAAGGTTGGGCGCAAAAACAATAATTTGGACTTCACTAATAAACCTCGTAAACTCCTCGCCATCTCTTTACCACCCATTGAGCAACTAGCTCATTCTTTTTCTCTAAACACCTTGCTAGGTGAACGAGTGACCAATGAAAAGAAAAAGTTCAATTGACGCAATCATTTATGATAGAAGAACGACGTACAAAAAACGATGACTACTTTTAAGGTATGAGTCCATTTCTAATTTAAATAGAAAAAAAAATCATTTATTTTATTTCAAGTCGATATCTTAATTTGAAATATATTAAGAAATCCTATTACGTTGAATAATATATTCATTCTTAAGACTTAACATCTTTCTCACATTTGACTTTGGTTCTATATTCGAACTTCGGACATATCGAAGCTACGATATGCACGCAACGCCGCAAGACATTTTCTTCCATTTCGACAACAATATCAAGAAGACTCTATAGGCTATTTCCGTAGATGAAATGTATTTTAAGGTGGGTGTCTAGACTTTTAAAGCGAGCGATTTTACGATTTTCATTAGTTTTGATCCAAGCTAAAAGTTCATAAGGTATGCTACTTTAGCGAGGTTTACTAAGACATCGAAATGTCGCTACATTATGTTTATCCAAGTAAACCTAACCATGAACGAACTTTAGTTAACGCTTTAACCTTGTTACACAAAGGGGACCGTGAGATTATGATTTCCTCGAGTTTCTCGCGAGATTATAACACGGTCTCCACAAATGAATACTAAGGTTGGGCGCAAAAACAATAATTTGGACTTCACTAATAAACCTCGTAAACTCCTCAACATCTTTTACCACCCGCCGAGCAACGAGCTCATTCTTTTTTTCTAAACACCTTGCAGGTGAACGAGTCGACCAATGAAAAGAAAAAGTTCAATTGACCAATCATTTATGATAGAAGAACGACGTACAAAAAACGATGAATACTTTTAAGGTATGAGTCCATTTCTAATTTAAATAAAAAAAAATCATTTATTTTATTTTTTAGTCGATACCTTAATTTGAAATATATTAAGAAATCCTATTACGTTGAATAATATATTCATTCTTAAGACTTAACATCTTTCTCACATTTGATTTTTGGCTCTATATTCGAACCCCGGTACATATCGAAGCTACGATATGCAATATATACACGCAAGCGCAAGACACGTTTCTTCCTTTTCGACAACAATATCAAAAGACTCTATTGGCTATTTCGTGGATGAAATGTATTTAAGGTGGGTGTCTAGACTATTAAAGCGAGCGATTTTACGATTTTCATTAGTTTCGATCCAAGCCAAAAGTTCATAAGGTATGCTACTTTAGCGAGGTTTACTAAGACATCGAAATGTCGCTACATTATGTTTATAAAGTAAACCTAACCACGAACGAACTTTAGTTAACGCTTTAACCTTGTTACACAAAGGGGACCGTGTGAGATTATGATTCCTCGAGTTTCTCGCGAGATTATAACACGGTCTCCACAAATGAATACTAAGGTTGGGCGCACAAACAATAATTTGGACTTCACTAATAAACCTCGTAAACTCCTCGCCATCTCTTTACCACCCGCTGAGCAACGAGCTCATTCTTTTTCTCTAAAACACCTTGCAAGTGAACGAGTCGACCAATGAAAAGAAAAAGTTCAATTGACGCAATCATTTATGATAGAAGAACGACGTACAAAAAAACGATGACTACTTTTAAGGTATGAGTCCATTTCTAATTTAAATAGAAAAAAAAACCATTTATTTTATTTTTTAGTCGATATATCTTAATTTGAAATATATTAAGAAATCTATTATGTTGAATAATATATTCATTCTTAAGACTTAACATCTTTCTCACATTTGACTTTGGTTCTATATTCGAACCCCGGTACATATCGAAGCTACGATGCACGCAACGTTGCAAGACATGTTTCTTCCCTTTCGACAACAATATCAAAAGACTCTATAGGCTATTTTTAGATGAAATGTATTTCAAGGTGGGTGTCTAGACTTTTAAAGCGAGCGATTTTACGATTTTCATTAGTTTTGATCCAAGCTAAAAGTTCATAAGGTATGCTACTTTAGCGAGGTTTACTAAGACATCGAAATGTCGCTACATTATGTTTATCAAGTAAACCTAACCATGAACGAACTTTAGTTAACGCTTTAACCTTGTTACACAAAGGGGACCGTGAGATTATGATTTCCTCGAGTTTCTCGCGAGATTATAACACGGTCTCCACAAATGAATACTAAGGTTGGGCGCACAAACAATAATTTGGACTTCACTAATAAACCTCGTAAACTCCTCGCCATCTCTTTTACCACCCATTGAGCAACGAGCTCATTCTTTTTCTCTAAACACCTTGCAGGTGAACGAGTTGACCAATGAAAAGAAAAAGTTCAATTGACGCAATCATTTATGATAGAAGAACGACGTACAAAAAAAACGATGACTACTTTTAAGGTATGAGTCCATTTCTAATTTAAATAAAAAAAAAATCATTATTTTTTTTCGAGGGATACCTTAATTTGAAATATATTTTAAGAAATCCTATTACGTTGAATAATATATTCGTTTCTTAAGACTTAACATCTTTCTCACATTTGACTTTGGTTCTATATTATAACCCCAGTACATATCGAAGCTATAATCACGCAACGCCGCAAGACATGTTTCTTCCCTTTCGACAACAATATCAAAAGACTCTATAGGCTATTTCCATGGATGAAATGTATTTTAAGGTGGGTGTCTAGACTTTAAAGCGAGCGATTTTACGATTTTCATTAGTTTTGATCCAAGACCAAAAGTTCATAAGGTATGCTACTTTAGCGAGGTTTACTAAGACATCGAAATGTCGCTACATTATGTTTATCAAGTAAACCTAACCATGAACGAACTTTCGTTAACGCTTTAACCTTGTTACACAAAGGGGACCGTGAGATTATGATTCCTCGTTTCTCGCGAGATTATAACACGGTCTCCACAAATGAATACTAAGGTTGGGCGCACAAACAATAATTTGGACTTCACTAATAAACCTCGTAAACTCCTCAACATCTTTTTACCCGCCGTGAGCAACGAGCTCATTCTTTTTTCTAAACACCTTGCGAGGTGAACGAGTCGACCAATGAAAAGAAAAAGTTCAATTGACGCAATCATTTATGATAGAAGAACGACGTACAAAACAACGATGAATACTTTTAAGGTATGAGTCCATTTCTAATTTAAATAGAAAAAAAAATCATTATTTTTTAGTCAGGGATATCTTAATTTGAAATATATTAAGAAATCCTATTACGGTGAATAATATATTCATTCTTAAGACTTAACATCTTTCTCACATTTGATTTTGGTTCTATATTCGAACCCGGACATATCGAAGCTATAATATACACGCAACGTTGCAAGACATGTTTCTTCCTTTCGACAACAATATCAAAAGACTCTATAGGCTATTTCCGAGATGAAATGTATTTTAAGGTGGGTGTCTAGACTTTAAAGCGAGCGATTTTTTACGATTTTCATTAGTTTTAATCCAAGCTAAAAGTTCATAAGGTATGCTACTTTAGCGAGGTTTACTAAGACATCCAAATATTGCTACATTATGTTTATCAAGTAAACCTAACCATGAATGAACTTTCGTTAACGCTTCAACCTTGTTACACGAAAGGGACCGTGAGATTATGATTTCTTCGTTTCTCGCGAGATTATAACACTATCTCTACAGATGAATACTAAGGTTGGGCGCACAAACACTAACTTAGACTTCACTAATAAACCTCGTAAACTGCTCTCCAACTCCTTACCACCCGCTAAGCAACGAGCTCATTCTTTTTCCCTAAACACCTTGCAGGCGAACGAGTCGACCAATAAAAAAAAAAGTTCAATTGATGCAATCATTTATGATAGAAGAACGACGTACAAAACAACGATGAATACTTTTAAGGTATGAGTCCATTTCTAATTTAAATAGAAAAAAAAATCATTTATTTTATTACCAAGGGATACCTTAATTTGATATATATTAAGAAATCCTATTACGTTGAATAAATATATTCGTTCTTAAGACTTAACATCTTTTCTCACATTTGACTTTGGTTCTATATTCGAACCCCGGACATATCGAAGCTACGATATGCACGCAACGCCGCAAGACATTTTCTTCCCTTTCGACAACAATATCAGAAGACTCTATAGGCTATTTTGCGATGAAATGTATTTTAAGGTGGGTGTCTAGACTATTAAAGCGAGCGATTTTACGATTTTCATTAGTTTTGATCCAAGCTCAAAAGTTCATAAGGTATGCTACTTTAGCGAGGTTTACTAAGACATCGAAATGTCGCTACATTATGTTTATCCAAGTAAACCTAACCATGAACGAACTTTCGTTAACGCTTTAACCTTGTTACACAAAGGGGACCGTGAGATTATGTTTTTCGAGTTTCTCGCGAGATTATACACGGGGTCTCCACAAATGAATACTAAGGTTGGGCGCACAAACAATAATTTGGACTTCACTAATAAACCTCGTAAACTCCTCGCCATCTCTTTACCACCCGTGAGCAACAAGCTCATTCTTTTTCTCTAAACACCTTGCGAGGTGAACGAGTCGACCAATGAAAAGAAAAAGTTCAATTGACGCAATCATTTATGATAGAAGAACGACGTACAAAAAACGATGAATACTTTTAAGGTATGAGTCCATTTCTAATTTAAATAGAAAAAAAATCATTTATTTTATTTTTAAAGTAGATATCTTAATTTGAAATATATTAAGAAATCCTATTAGGTTGAATAATATATTCATTCTTAAGACTTAACATCTTTCTCACATTTGACTTTGGTTCTATATTCGAACCCAGTACATATCGAAGCTATACGATATGCACGCAACGCCGCAAGACATGTTTCTTCCATTTCGACAACAATATCAAAAGACTCTATAGGTTATTTCCGCAGATGAAATGTATTTTAAGGTGGGTGTCTAGACTATTAAAGCGAGCGATTTTACGATTTTCATTAGTTTTTATCCAAGCTATAAAGTTTACAAGGTATGCTACTTTAGCGAGGTTTACTAAGATATCCAAATATTGCTACATTATGTTTATCAAGTAAACCTAACCATGAATGAACTTTCGTTAACGCTTCAACCTTGTTACACGAAAGGGACCGTGAGATTATGATTTCTTCGTTTCTCGCGAGATTATAACACGGTCTCCACAAATGAATACTAAGGTTGGGCGCAAAAACAATAATTTGGACTTCACTAATAAACCTCGTAAACTCCTCGCCATCTCTTTACCACCCGCGTGAGCAACGAGCTCATTCTTTTCTCTAAACACCTTGCAAGTGAACGAGTTGACCAAT
Organism: Stephania cephalantha; assembly: GCA_039657325.1. Classification (NCBI taxonomy): domain Eukaryota; kingdom Viridiplantae; phylum Streptophyta; class Magnoliopsida; order Ranunculales; family Menispermaceae; genus Stephania; species Stephania cephalantha. Next base: position 47,314,067 of record CM077571.1, read on the forward strand.
GAAAAGAAAAAGTTCAATTGACGCAATCTAATTATGATAGAAGAACGACGTACAAAACAACGATGAATACTTTTAAGGTATGAGTCCATTTCTAATTTAAATAGAAAAAAAAATCATTTATTTTATTTTCAAGGGATATCTTAATTTGAAATATATTAAGAAATCCTATTATGTAGAATAATATATTCGTTCTTAAGACTTAAATCTTTCTCACATTTGATTTTGGCTCTATATTCGAACCCAGTACATATCGAAGCTACAATATGCATGCAACGCCGCAAGACATTTTTCTTCCTTTCGACAACAATGTCAGAAGACTCTATAGGCTAATTTCCTTGGATGAAATGTATTTTAAGGTGGGTGTCTAGACTATTAAAGCGAGCGATTTTACGATTTTCATTAGTTTTGATCCAAGCTCAAAAGTTCATAAGGTATGCTACTTTAGCGAGGTTTACTAAGACATCGAAATGTCGCTACATTATGTTTATAAAGTAAACCTAACCATGAACGAACTTTCGTTAACGCTTTAACCTTGTTACACAAAGGGGACCGTGAGATTATGATTTCGAGTTTCTCGCGAGATTATAACACGGTCTCCACAAATGAATACTAAGGTTGGGCGCACAAACAATAATTTGGACTTCACTAATAAACCTCGTAAACTCCTCGCCATCTCTTTACCACCCGTGAGCAACAAGCTCATTCTTTTCTCTAAACACCTTGCAAGTGAACGAGTTGACCAATGAAAAAAAAAGTTCAATTGACGCAATCATTTATGATAGAAGAACGACGTACAAAAACGATGAATACTTTTAAGGTATGAGTCCATTTCTAATTTAAATAGAAAAAAATCATTTATTTTATTTAGTAGTCGATATCTTAATTTGAAATATATTAAGAAATCCTATTACGTAGAATAATATATACATTCTTAAGACTTAACATCTTTCTCACATTTGACTTTGGCTCTATATTCGAACCCGGTACATATCGAAGCTATAATATACACGCTAATTGCAAGACATGTTTCTTCCTTTCGACAACAATATCAAAAGACTCTATAGGCTATTTCCTAATTTAGATGAAATATATTTTAAGGTGGGTGTCTAGACTATTAAAGCGAGCGATTTTACGATTTTCATTAGTTTGATCCAAGCTATCAAAAGTTCATAAGGTATGCTACTTTAGCGAGGTTTACTAAGACATCGAAATGTCGCTACATTATGTTTATCAAGTAAACCTAACCATGAACGAACTTTCGTTAACGCTTTAACCTTGTTACACAAAGGGGACCGTGAGATTATGATTTTCGAGTTTCTCGCGAGATTATAACACGGTCTCCACAAATGAATACTAAGGTTGGGCGCAAAAACAATAATTTGGACTTCACTAATAAACCTCGTAAACTCCTCGCCATCTCTTTACCACCCGTGAGCAACGAGCTCATTCTTTTTCTCTAAACACCTTTGCGTAAGTGAACGAGTTCGACCAATGAAAAGAAAAAGTTCAATTGACGCAATCATTTATGATAAAAGAACGACGTACAAAACAACGATGAATACTTTTAAGGTATGAGTCCATTTCTAATTTAAATAGAAAAAAAAAATCATTATTTTATTACCAAGGGATATCTTAATTTGATATATTTAAGAAATCCTATTAGGTAGAATAATATATACATTCTTAAGACTTAACATCTTTCTCACATTTGACTTTGGTTCTCTATTTCGAACCCCAGACATATCGAAGCTACGATATGCACGCAACGCCGCAAGACATGTTTCTTCCTTTCGACAACAATATCAAAAGACTCTATAGGCTATTTCCCCGATGAAATGTATTTTAAGGTGGGTGTCTAGACTATTAAAGCGAGCGATTTTACGATTTTCATTAGTTTTGATCCAAGCTCAAAAGTTCATAAGGTATGCTACTTTAGCGAGGTTTACTAAGACATCGAAATGTCGCTACATTATGTTTATCCAAGTAAACCTAACCATGAACGAACTTTCGTTAACGCTTTAACCTTGTTACACAAAGGGGACCGTGAGATTATGATTTCCTCGAGTTTCTCGCGAGATTATAACACGGTCTCCACAAATGAATACTAAGGTTGGGCGCACAAACAATAATTTGGACTTCACTAATAAACCTCGTAAACTCCTCGCCATCTCTTTACCACCCATTGAGCAACAAGCTCATTCTTTTCTCTAAACACCTTGCGGGTGAACGAGTTCGACCAATGAAAAGAAAAAGTTCAATTGACGCAATCATTTATGATAGAAAACGACGTACAAACAACGATGAATACTTTTAAGGTATGAGTCCATTTCTAATTTAAATAGAAAAAATCATTTATTTTTTAGTCCAAGGGATATCTTAATTTGACATATTTTAAGAAATCCTATTAGGTAGAATAATATATACATTCTTAAGACTTAACATCTTTCTCACATTTGACTTTGGCTCTATATTCGAACCCCGGTACATATCGAAGCTACGATATGCACGCAACGCCGCAAGACATGTTTCTTCCCTTTCGACAACAATATCAAAAGACTCTATAGGTTATTTCTTAGATGAAATGTATTTTAAGGTGGGTGTCTAGACTATTAAAGCGAGCGATTTTACGATTTTCATTAGTTTCTAATCCAAGCTATAAAGTTCATAAGGTATGCTACTTTAGCGAGGTTTACTAAGACATCGAAATGTCGCTACATTATGTTTTTCAAGTAAACCTAACCATGAACGAACTTTCGTTAACGCTTTAACCTTGTTACACAAAGGGGACCGTGAGATTATGATTCCTCGAGTTTCTCGCGAGATTATAACACGGTCTCCACAAATGAATACTAAGGTTGGGCGCAAAAACAATAATTTGGACTTCACTAATAAACCTCGTAAACTCCTCGCCATCTCTCTTACCACCCGTGAGCAACGAGCTCATTCTTTTTCTCAAAACACCTTGCAGGTGAACGAGTTGACCAATGAAAAGAAAAAGTTCAATTGACGCAATCATTTATGATAGAAGAACGACGTACAAAACAACGATGAATACTTTTAAGGTATGAGTCCATTTCTAAATTAAATAAAAAAATCATTAATTTTATTTTTTAGGGATATCTTAATTTGATATATTTTAAGAAATCCTATTATGTAGAATAATATATATACATTCTTAAGACTTAAATCTTTCTCACATTTGACTTTGGCTCTATTTCGAACCCCAAAGTACATATCGAAGCTACGATATGCACGCAACGCCGCAAGACATTTTTCTTCCCTTTCGACAACAATATCAAAAGACTCTATAGGCTATTTTTCCGCCGATGAAATGTATTTTAAGGTGGGTGTCTAGACTATTAAAGCGAGCGATTTTACGATTTTCATTAGTTTTGATCCAAGCTCAAAAGTTCATAAGGTATGCTACTTTAGCGAGGTTTACTAAGACATCGAAATGTCGCTACATTATGTTTATCCAAGTAAACCTAACCATGAACGAACTTTCGTTAACGCTTTAACCTTGTTACACAAAGGGACCGTGAGATTATGTTTTTCGAGTTTCTCGCGAGATTATAACGTGGTCTCCACAAATGAATACTAAGGTTGGGCGCAAAACAATAATTTGGACTTCACTAATAAACCTCGTAAACTCCTCAACATCTTTTTACCACCCGTGAGCAACAAGCTCATTCTTTTTCTCTAAACACCTTGCGGGTGAACGAGTCGACCAATGAAAGAAAAAGTTCAATTGACGCAATCATTTATGATAGAAGAACGACGTACAAAACAACGATGAATACTTTTAAGGTATGAGTCCATTTCTAATTTAAATAGAAAAAATCATTTATTATTTTATTACCAAGTCGATATCTTAATTTGACATATTTTAAGAAATACTATTATGTAGAATAATATATACATTCTTAAGACTTAACATCTTTCTCACATTTGACTTTGGCTCTATAATCGAACCCCAAGTACATATCGAAGCTACGATATACACGCAACGCCGCAAGACATGTTCTTCCCTTTCGACAACAATATCAAAAGACTCTATAGGCTATTTCCGTGAGATGAAATGTATTTTAAGGTGGGTGTCTAGACTATTAAAGCGAGCGATTTTACGATTTTCATTAGTTTTGATCCAAGCTAAAAGTTCATAAGGTATGCTACTTTAGCGAGGTTTACTAAGACATCGAAATGTCGCTACATTATGTTTTTCAAGTAAACCTAACCATGAACGAACTTTCGTTAACGCTTTAACCTTGTTACACAAAGGGGACCGTGAGATTATGATTTCCTCGAGTTTCTCGCGAGATTATAACACGGTCTCCACAAATGAATACTAAGGTTGGGCGCAAAACAATAATTTGGACTTCACTAATAAACCTCGTAAACTCCTCGCATCTTTTACCACCCGTGAGCAACGAGCTCATTCTTTTTCCAAAACACCTTGCGAAGTGAACGAGTTGACCAATGAAAGAAAAAGTTCAATTGACGCAATCATTTATGATAAAGAACGACGTACAAAACAACGATGAATACTTTTAAGGTATGAGTCCATTTCTAATTTAAATAGAAAAAAAATCATTAATTTTTTACCAAGGGATATCTTAATTTGATATATATTTTAAGAAATCCTATTAGGTAGAATAATATATACATTCTTAAGACTTAACATCTTTCTCACATTTGACTTTGGCTCTATTTCGAACCCCAAGTACATATCGAAGCTACGATATGCACGCAACGCCGCAAGACATGTTTCTTCCCTTTCGACAACAATGTCAAAGACTCTATAGGCTATTTCCGCTAGATGAAATGTATTTTAAGGTGGGTGTCTAGACTATTAAAGCGAGCGATTTTACGATTTTCATTAGTTTTGATCCAAGCTAAAAGTTCATAAGGTATGCTACTTTAGCGAGGTTTACTAAGACATCGAAATGTCGCTACATTATGTTTATCAAGTAAACCTAACCATGAACGAACTTTCGTTAACGCTTTAACCTTGTTACACAAAGGGGACCGTGAGATTATGATTTTTTCGAGTTTCTCGCGAGATTATAACACGGTCTCCACAAATGAATACTAAGGTTGGGCGCAAAAACAATAATTTGGACTTCACTAATAAACCTCGTAAACTCCTCGCCATCTCTTTACCACCCGTGAGCAACAAGCTCATTCTTTTTTCCAAAACACCTTGCAGTGTGAACGAGTTGACCAATGAAAACAAAAAGTTCAATTGACGCAATCATTTATGATAGAAGAACGACGTACAAACAACGATGAATACTTTTAAGGTATGAGTCCATTTCTAATTTAAATAGAAAAAATCATTTATTTTATACCAAGGGATATCTTAATTTGATATATTTTAAGAAATCCTATTAGGTAGAATAATATATACATTCTTAACACTTAACATCTTTCTCACATTTGATTTGGCTCTATATTTCGAACCCCAAGACATATCGAAGCTATAATATACACGCAACGCCGCAAGACATGTTTCTTCCTTTCGACAACAATATCAAAAGACTCTATAGGCTATTTCCGTGAAGAAATATATTTTAAGGTGGGTGTCTAGACTATTAAAGCGAGCGATTTTACGATTTTCATTAGTTTCTAATCCAAGCTATAAAGTTCATAAGGTATGCTACTTTAGCGAGGTTTACTAAGACATCGAAATGTCGCTACATTATGTTTTTCAAGTAAACCTAACCACGAACGAACTTTCGTTAACGCTTTAACCTTGTTACACAAAGGGACCGTGAGATTATGATTTCCTCGAGTTTCTCGCGAGATTATAACACGGTCTCCACAAATAAAATACTAAGGTTGGGCGCAAAAACAATAATTTGGACTTCACTAATAAACTCGTAAACTCCTCGCCTACTCCTTACCACCCGCTGAGCAACGAGCTCATTCTTTTTCCCAAAACACCTTGCAAAGAACGAGTTGACCAATGAAGAGAAAAAGTTCAATTGACGCAATCGATTATGATAAAAGAACGACGTACAAAACAACGATGAATACTTTTAAGGTATGAGTCCATTTCTAAATTAAATAAAAAAAAAATCATTAATTTTAGTACCAAGGGATATCTTAATTTGATATATACTAGGAAATCCTATTATGCGTAGAATAATATATTCGTTCTTAAGACTTAAAATCTTCCTCACATTTGACTTTGGCTCTATTTCGAACCCCGGTACATATCGAAGCTACGATATGCACGCAACGCCGCAAGACATTTTTCATCCTTTCGACAACAATGTCAACTGACTCTATAGGCTATTTCCGCCGATGAAATGTATTTTAAGGTGGGTGTCTAGACTATTAAAGCGAGCGATTTTACGATTTTCATTAGTTTTGATCCAAGCTCAAAAGTTCATAAGGTATGCTACTTTAGCGAGGTTTACTACGACATCGAAATGTCGCTACATTATGTTTATCCAGTAAACCTAACCATGAACGAACTTTCGTTAACGCTTTAACCTTGTTACACAAAGGGGACCGTGAGATTATGTTTTTCGAGTTTCTCGCGAGATTATAACGGTCTCCACAAATGAATACTAAGGTTGGGCGCACAAACAATAATTTGGACTTCTCTAATAAACCTCGTAAACTCCTCAACATCTTTTTACCACCGTGAGCAACAAGCTCATTCTTTTTTTCTAAACACCTTGCGGGTGAACGAGTCGACCCATGAAAACAAAAAGTTCAATTGACGCAATCATTTATGATAGAAGAACGACGTACCAAACAACGATGAATACTTTTAAGGTATGAGTCTATTTCTAATTTAAATAGAAAAAATCATTTATTTTATTTCAGAGTCGATTTGACATATTTTAAGAAATACTATTAGGTAGAATAATATATACATTCTTAACACTTAACATCTTTCTCACATTTGATTTCGGCTCTATAATCGAACCCCAAGTACATATCGAAGCTATAATATACACGCAACGCCGCAAGATATGTATCTTCCCTTTCGACAACAATATCAAAAGACTCTATAGGTTATTTCCGCGAGAAGAAATATATTTTAAGGTGGGTGTCTAGACTATTAAAGCGAGCGATTTTACGATTTTCATTAGCTCTAATCCAAGCTATAAAGTTCATAAGGTATGCTACTTTAGCGAGGTTTACTAAGACATCGAAATGTCGCTACATTATGTTTTTCAAGTAAACCTAACCACGAACGAACTTTCGTTAACGCTTTAACCTTGTTACACAAAGGGGACCGTGAGATTATGATTCCTCGTTTCTCGCGAGATTATAACACGGTCTCCACAAATAAAATACTAAGGTTGGGCGCAAAAACAATAATTTGGACTTCACTAATAAACTTCGTAAACTCCTCGCCTACTCCTTACCACCCCGTGAGCAACGAGCTCATTCTTTTTCCCAAAACACCTTGCAAAGCGAACGAGTTGACCAATGAAGAGAAAAAGTTCAATTGACGCAATCGATTATGATAAAAGAACGACGTACAAAACAACGATGAATACTTTTAAGGTATGAGTCCATTTCTAAATTAAATAGAAAAAAAAATCATTAATTTTAGTACCAAGGGATATCTTAATTTGATATATACTAGGAAATCCTATTATGCGTAGAATAATCAATTCGTTCTTAAGACTTAAAATCTTCCTCACATTTGACTTTGGCTCTATTTCGAACCCCAAGTACATATCGAAGCTACGATATGCACGCAACGCCGCAAGACATTTTTCATCCATTTCGACAACAATGTCAACAGACTCTATAGGCTATTTCCGCCGATGAAATGTATTTTAAGGTGGGTGTCTAGACTATTAAAGCGAGCGATTTTACGATTTTCATTAGTTTTGATCCAAGCTCAAAAGTTCGAGACGGTATGCTACTTTAGCGAGGTTTACTACGACATCGAAATGTCGCTACATTATGTTTATCCAAGTAAACCTAACCATGAACGAACTTTCGTTAACGCTTTAACCTTGTTACACAAAGGGGACCGTGAGATTATGTTTTTCGAGTTTCTCGCGAGATTATAAGAGGTCTCCACAAATGAATACTAAGGTTGGGCGCACAAACAATAATTTGGACTTCTCTAATAAACCTCGTAAACTCCTCAACATCTTTTTACCACCCGCTGAGCAACAAGCTCATTCTTTTTCTCTAAACACCTTGCAGGTGAACGAGTCGACCCATGAAAACAAAAAGTTCAATTGACGCAATCATTTATGATAGAAGAACGACGTACCAAACAACGATGAATACTTTTAAGGTATGAGTCTATTTCTAATTTAAATAGAAAAAATCATTTATTTTATTTCAGAGTCGATTTGACATATTTTAAGAAATACTATTAGGTAGAATAATATATACATTCTTAACACTTAACATCTTTCTCACATTTGATTTCGGCTCTATAATCGAACCCCAGTACATATCGAAGCTATAATATACACGCAACGCTGCAAGATATGTATCTTCCCTTTCGACAACAATATCAAAAGACTCTATAGGTTATTTCCGTAGAAGAAATATATTTTAAGGTGGGTGTCTAGACTATTAAAGCGAGCGATTTTACGATTTTCATTAGCTCTAATCCAAGCTATAAAGTTCATAAGGTATGCTACTTTAGCGAGGTTTACTAAGACATCGAAATGTCGCTACATTATGTTTTTCAAGTAAACCTAACCACGAACGAACTTTCGTTAACGCTTTAACCTTGTTACACAAAGGGGACCGTGAGATTATGATTTCCTCGTTTCTCGCGAGATTATAACACGGTCTCCACAAATAAAATACTAAGGTTGGGCGCAAAAACAATAATTTGGACTTCACTAATAAACTTCGTAAACTCCTCGCCTACTCCTTACCACCACCATTGAGCAACGAGCTCATTCTTTTTCCCAAAACACCTTGCAGCGAACGAGTTGACCAATGAAGAGAAAAAGTTCAATTGACGCAATCGATTATGATAAAAGAACGACGTACAAAACAACGATGAATACTTTTAAGGTATGAGTCCATTTCTAAATTAAATAGAAAAAAAAATCATTAATTTTAGTACCAAGGGATATCTTAATTTGATATATACTAGGAAATCCTATTATGCAGAATAATCAATTCGTTCTTAAGACTTAAAATCTTCCTCACATTTGACTTTGGCTCTATTTCGAACCCCAGTACATATCGAAGCTACGATATGCACGCAACGCTGCAAGACATTTTTCATCCATTTCGACAACAATGTCAACAGACTCTATAGGCTATTTCCGCCGATGAAATGTATTTTAAGGTGGGTGTCTAGACTATTAAAGCGAGCGATTTTACGATTTTCATTAGTTTTGATCCAAGCTCAAAAGTTCGACGGTATGCTACTTTAGCGAGGTTTACTACGACATCGAAATGTCGCTACATTATGTTTATCCAAGAAACCTAACCATGAACGAACTTTCGTTAACGCTTTAACCTTGTTACACAAAGGGGACCGTGAGATTATGTTTTTCGAGTTTCTCGCGAGATTATAACGGGGTCTCCACAAATGAATACTAAGGTTGGGCGCACAAACAATAATTTGGACTTCTCTAATAAACCTCGTAAACTCCTCAACATCTTTTTACCACCCGCTGAGCAACAAGCTCATTCTTTTTTCTAAACACCTTGCAGGTGAACGAGTCGACCCATGAAAACAAAAAGTTCAATTGACGCAATCATTTATGATAGAAGAACGACGTACCAAGCAACGATGAATACTTTTAAGGTATGAGTCTATTTCTAATTTAAATAGAAAAAATCATTTATTTTATTTCGTAGTCGATTTGACATATTTTAAGAAATACTATTAGGTAGAATAATATATACATTCTTAACACTTAACATCTTTCTCACATTTGATTTCGGCTCTATAATCGAACCCCAGTACATATCGAAGCTATAATATACACGCAACGCCGCAAGATATGTATCTTCCCTTTCGACAACAATATCAAAAGACTCTATAGGTTATTTCCGTTGAGAAGAAATATATTTTAAGGTGGGTGTCTAGACTATTAAAGCGAGCGATTTTACGATTTTCATTAGCTCTAATCCAAGCTATAAAGTTCATAAGGTATGCTACTTTAGCGAGGTTTACTAAGACATCGAAATGTCGCTACATTATGTTTTTCAAGTAAACCTAACCACGAACGAACTTTCGTTAACGCTTTAACCTTGTTACACAAAGGGACCGTGAGATTATGATTTCCTCGTTTCTCGCGAGATTATAACACGGTCTCCACAAATAAAATACTAAGGTTGGGCGCAAAAACAATAATTTGGACTTCACTAATAAACTTCGTAAACTCCTCGCCTACTCCTTACCACCCGTGAGCAACGAGCTCATTCTTTTTCCCAAAACACCTTGCAAAGCGAACGAGTTGACCAATGAAGAGAAAAAGTTCAATTGACGCAATCGATTATGATAAAAGAACGACGTACAAAACAACGATGAATACTTTTAAGGTATGAGTCCATTTCTAAATTAAATAGAAAAAAAAATCATTAATTTTAGTACCAAGGGATATCTTAATTTGATATATACTAGGAAATCCTATTATGCGAGAATAATATTCGTTCTTAAGACTTAAAATCTTCCTCACATTTGACTTTGGCTCTATTTCGAACCCCAGTACATATCGAAGCTACGATATGCACGCAACGCTGCAAGACATTTTTCATCCATTTCGACAACAATGTCAACAGACTCTATAGGCTATTTCCGCCGATGAAATGTATTTTAAGGTGGGTGTCTAGACTATTAAAGCGAGCGATTTTACGATTTTCATTAGTTTTGATCCAAGCTCAAAAGTTCAGACGGTATGCTACTTTAGCGAGGTTTACTACGACATCGAAATGTCGCTACATTATGTTTATCCAGTAAACCTAACCATGAACGAACTTTCGTTAACGCTTTAACCTTGTTACACAAAGGGGACCGTGAGATTATGTTTTTCGAGTTTCTCGCGAGATTATAACGGGGTCTCCACAAATGAATACTAAGGTTGGGCGCACAAACAATAATTTGGACTTCTCTAATAAACCTCGTAAACTCCTCAACATCTTTTTACCACCCGCTGAGCAACAAGCTCATTCTTTTTCTCTAAACACCTTGCAGGTGAACGAGTCGACCCATGAAAACAAAAAGTTCAATTGACGCAATCATTTATGATAGAAGAACGACGTACCAAACAACGATGAATACTTTTAAGGTATGAGTCTATTTCTAATTTAAATAGAAAAAATCATTTATTTTATTTCGTAGTCGATTTGACATATTTTAAGAAATACTATTAGGTAGAATAATATATACATTCTTAACACTTAACATCTTTCTCACATTTGATTTCGGCTCTATAATCGAACCCAAGTACATATCGAAGCTATAATATACACGCAACGCCGCAAGATATGTATCTTCCCTTTCGACAACAATATCAAAAGACTCTATAGGTTATTTCCGAGAAGAAATATATTTTAAGGTGGGTGTCTAGACTATTAAAGCGAGCGATTTTACGATTTTCATTAGCTCTAATCCAAGCTATAAAGTTCATAAGGTATGCTACTTTAGCGAGGTTTACTAAGACATCGAAATGTCGCTACATTATGTTTTTCAAGTAAACCTAACCACGAACGAACTTTCGTTAACGCTTTAACCTTGTTACACAAAGGGGACCGTGAGATTATGATTTCCTCGTTTCTCGCGAGATTATAACACGGTCTCCACAAATAAAATACTAAGGTTGGGCGCAAAAACAATAATTTGGACTTCACTAATAAACTTCGTAAACTCCTCGCCTACTCCTTACCACCCGTGAGCAACGAGCTCATTCTTTTTCCCAAAACACCTTGCGAGCGAACGAGTTGACCAATGAAGAGAAAAAGTTCAATTGACGCAATCGATTATGATAAAAGAACGACGTACAAAACAACGATGAATACTTTTAAGGTATGAGTCCATTTCTAAATTAAATAGAAAAAAAAATCATTAATTTTAGTACCAAGGGATATCTTAATTTGATATATACTAGGAAATCCTATTATGCGAGAATAATCTATTCGTTCTTAAGACTTAAAATCTTCCTCACATTTGACTTTGGCTCTATTTCGAACCCAAGTACATATCGAAGCTACGATATGCACGCAACGCCGCAAGACATTTTTCATCCATTTCGACAACAATGTCAACGAGACTCTATAGGCTATTTCCGCCGATGAAATGTATTTTAAGGTGGGTGTCTAGACTATTAAAGCGAGCGATTTTACGATTTTCATTAGTTTTGATCCAAGCTCAAAAGTTCGGACGGTATGCTACTTTAGCGAGGTTTACTACGACATCGAAATGTCGCTACATTATGTTTATCCAGTAAACCTAACCATGAACGAACTTTCGTTAACGCTTTAACCTTGTTACACAAAGGGGACCGTGAGATTATGTTTTTCGAGTTTCTCGCGAGATTATAACGGGGTCTCCACAAATGAATACTAAGGTTGGGCGCACAAACAATAATTTGGACTTCTCTAATAAACCTCGTAAACTCCTCAACATCTTTTTACCACCCGCTGAGCAACAAGCTCATTCTTTTTCTCTAAACACCTTGGTGAGTGAACGAGTCGACCCATGAAAACAAAAAGTTCAATTGACGCAATCATTTATGATAGAAGAACGACGTACCAAACAACGATGAATACTTTTAAGGTATGAGTCTATTTCTAATTTAAATAGAAAAAAATCATTTATTTTATTTCAGAGTCGATTTGACATATTTTAAGAAATACTATTAGGTAGAATAATATATACATTCTTAACACTTAACATCTTTCTCACATTTGATTTCGGCTCTATAATCGAACCCCAGTACATATCGAAGCTATAATATACACGCAACGCTGCAAGATATGTATCTTCCCTTTCGACAACAATATCAAAAGACTCTATAGGCTATTTCCCGAGAAGAAATATATTTTAAGGTGGGTGTCTAGACTATTAAAGCGAGCGATTTTACGATTTTCATTAGCTCTAATCCAAGCTATAAAGTTCATAAGGTATGCTACTTTAGCGAGGTTTACTAAGACATCGAAATGTCGCTACATTATGTTTTTCAAGTAAACCTAACCACGAACGAACTTTCGTTAACGCTTTAACCTTGTTACACAAAGGGGACCGTGAGATTATGATTTCCTCGTTTCTCGCGAGATTATAACACGGTCTCCACAAATAAAATACTAAGGTTGGGCGCAAAAACAATAATTTGGACTTCACTAATAAACTTCGTAAACTCCTCGCCTACTCCTTACCACCCGCTGAGCAACGAGCTCATTCTTTTTCCCAAAACACCATGCAAGCGAACGAGTTGACCAATGAAGAGAAAAAGTTCAATTGACGCAATCGATTATGATAAAAGAACGACGTACAAAACAACGATGAATACTTTTAAGGTATGAGTCCATTTCTAAATTAAATAGAAAAAAAAATCATTAATTTTAGTACCAAGGGATATCTTAATTTGATATATACTAGGAAATCCTATTATGCAGAATAATCTATTCGTTCTTAAGACTTAAAATCTTCCTCACATTTGACTTTGGCTCTATTTCGAACCCCGGTACATATCGAAGCTACGATATGCACGCAACGCTGCAAGACATTTTTCATCCATTTCGACAACAATGTCAACAGACTCTATAGGCTATTTCCGCCGATGAAATGTATTTTAAGGTGGGTGTCTAGACTATTAAAGCGAGCGATTTTACGATTTTCATTAGTTTTGATCCAAGCTCAAAAGTTCGACGGTATGCTACTTTAGCGAGGTTTACTACGACATCGAAATGTCGCTACATTATGTTTATCCAAGTAAACCTAACCATGAACGAACTTTCGTTAACGCTTTAACCTTGTTACACAAAGGGGACCGTGAGATTATGTTTTTCGAGTTTCTCGCGAGATTATAACGGGGTCTCCACAAATGAATACTAAGGTTGGGCGCACAAACAATAATTTGGACTTCTCTAATAAACCTCGTAAACTCCTCAACATCTTTTTACCACCCGCTGAGCAACAAGCTCATTCTTTTTTCTAAACACCTTGCAGGTGAACGAGTCGACCCATGAAAACAAAAAGTTCAATTGACGCAATCATTTATGATAGAAGAACGACGTACCAAGCAACGATGAATACTTTTAAGGTATGAGTCTATTTCTAATTTAAATAGAAAAAATCATTTATTTTATTTCGTAGTCGATTTGACATATTTTAAGAAATACTATTAGGTAGAATAATATATACATTCTTAACACTTAACATCTTTCTCACATTTGATTTCGGCTCTATAATCGAACCCCAAGTACATATCGAAGCTATAATATACACGCAACGCCGCAAGATATGTATCTTCCCTTTCGACAACAATATCAAAAGACTCTATAGGTTATTTCCATGAGAAGAAATATATTTTAAGGTGGGTGTCTAGACTATTAAAGCGAGCGATTTTACGATTTTCATTAGCTCTAATCCAAGCTATAAAGTTCATAAGGTATGCTACTTTAGCGAGGTTTACTAAGACATCGAAATGTCGCTACATTATGTTTTTCAAGTAAACCTAACCACGAACGAACTTTCGTTAACGCTTTAACCTTGTTACACAAAGGGGACCGTGAGATTATGATTTCCTCGTTTCTCGCGAGATTATAACACGGTCTCCACAAATAAAATACTAAGGTTGGGCGCAAAAACAATAATTTGGACTTCACTAATAAACTTCGTAAACTCCTCGCCTACTCCTTACCACCCGTGAGCAACGAGCTCATTCTTTTTCCCAAAACACCTTGCAAAGCGAACGAGTTGACCAATGAAGAGAAAAAGTTCAATTGACGCAATCGATTATGATAAAAGAACGACGTACAAAACAACGATGAATACTTTTAAGGTATGAGTCCATTTCTAAATTAAATAGAAAAAAAAATCATTAATTTTAGTACCAAGGGATATCTTAATTTGATATATACTAGGAAATCCTATTATGCAGAATAATCTATTCGTTCTTAAGACTTAAAATCTTCCTCACATTTGACTTTGGCTCTATTTCGAACCCCAGTACATATCGAAGCTACGATATGCACGCAACGCTGCAAGACATTTTTCATCCATTTCGACAACAATGTCAACAGACTCTATAGGCTATTTCCGCCGATGAAATGTATTTTAAGGTGGGTGTCTAGACTATTAAAGCGAGCGATTTTACGATTTTCATTAGTTTTGATCCAAGCTCAAAAGTTCGACGGTATGCTACTTTAGCGAGGTTTACTACGACATCGAAATGTCGCTACATTATGTTTATCCAAGTAAACCTAACCATGAACGAACTTTCGTTAACGCTTTAACCTTGTTACACAAAGAGGGGACCGTGAGATTATGTTTTTCGAGTTTCTCGCGAGATTATAACGGGGTCTCCACAAATGAATACTAAGGTTGGGCGCACAAACAATAATTTGGACTTCTCTAATAAACCTCGTAAACTCCTCAACATCTTTTTACCACCCGTGAGCAACAAGCTCATTCTTTTTCTCTAAACACCTTGCGTGTGAACGAGTCGACCCATGAAAACAAAAAGTTCAATTGACGCAATCATTTATGATAGAAGAACGACGTACCAAACAACGATGAATACTTTTAAGGTATGAGTCTATTTCTAATTTAAATAGAAAAAATCATTTATTTTATTTCAGAGTCGATTTGACATATTTTAAGAAATACTATTAGGTAGAATAATATATACATTCTTAACACTTAACATCTTTCTCACATTTGATTTCGGCTCTATAATCGAACCCCGGTACATATCGAAGCTATAATATACACGCAACGCCGCAAGATATGTATCTTCCTTTCGACAACAATATCAAAAGACTCTATAGGTTATTTCCAGAAGAAATATATTTTAAGGTGGGTGTCTAGACTATTAAAGCGAGCGATTTTACGATTTTCATTAGCTCTAATCCAAGCTATAAAGTTCATAAGGTATGCTACTTTAGCGAGGTTTACTAAGACATCGAAATGTCGCTACATTATGTTTTTCAAGTAAACCTAACCACGAACGAACTTTCGTTAACGCTTTAACCTTGTTACACAAAGGGGACCGTGAGATTATGAATTTCCTCGTTTCTCGCGAGATTATAACACGGTCTCCACAAATAAAATACTAAGGTTGGGCGCAAAAACAATAATTTGGACTTCACTAATAAACTTCGTAAACTCCTCGCCTACTCCTTACCACCCGTGAGCAACGAGCTCATTCTTTTTCCCAAAACACCTTGCGGGCGAACGAGTTGACCAATGAAGAGAAAAAGTTCAATTGACGCAATCGATTATGATAAAAGAACGACGTACAAAACAACGATGAATACTTTTAAGGTATGAGTCCATTTCTAAATTAAATAGAAAAAAAAATCATTAATTTTAGTACCAAGGGATATCTTAATTTGATATATACTAGGAAATCCTATTATGCGAGAATAATCTATTCGTTCTTAAGACTTAAAATCTTCCTCACATTTGACTTTGGCTCTATTTCGAACCCCAAGTACATATCGAAGCTACGATATGCACGCAACGCCGCAAGACATTTTTCATCCATTTCGACAACAATGTCAACAGACTCTATAGGCTATTTCCGCCGATGAAATGTATTTTAAGGTGGGTGTCTAGACTATTAAAGCGAGCGATTTTACGATTTTCATTAGTTTTGATCCAAGCTCAAAAGTTCGAGACGGTATGCTACTTTAGCGAGGTTTACTACGACATCGAAATGTCGCTACATTATGTTTATCCAAGTAAACCTAACCATGAACGAACTTTCGTTAACGCTTTAACCTTGTTACACAAAGGGGACCGTGAGATTATGTTTTTCGAGTTTCTCGCGAGATTATAACGGGGTCTCCACAAATGAATACTAAGGTTGGGCGCACAAACAATAATTTGGACTTCTCTAATAAACCTCGTAAACTCCTCAACATCTTTTTACCACCCGCTGAGCAACAAGCTCATTCTTTTTCTCTAAACACCTTGCAGGTGAACGAGTCGACCCATGAAAACAAAAAGTTCAATTGACGCAATCATTTATGATAGAAGAACGACGTACCAAACAACGATGAATACTTTTAAGGTATGAGTCTATTTCTAATTTAAATAGAAAAAATCATTTATTTTATTTCAGAGTCGATTTGACATATTTTAAGAAATACTATTAGGTAGAATAATATATACATTCTTAACACTTAACATCTTTCTCACATTTGATTTCGGCTCTATAATCGAACCCCAAGTACATATCGAAGCTATAATATACACGCAACGCCGCAAGATATGTATCTTCCCTTTCGACAACAATATCAAAAGACTCTATAGGTTATTTCCGAGAGAAGAAATATATTTTAAGGTGGGTGTCTAGACTATTAAAGCGAGCGATTTTACGATTTTCATTAGCTCTAATCCAAGCTATAAAGTTCATAAGGTATGCTACTTTAGCGAGGTTTACTAAGACATCGAAATGTCGCTACATTATGTTTTTCAAGTAAACCTAACCACGAACGAACTTTCGTTAACGCTTTAACCTTGTTACACAAAGGGACCGTGAGATTATGAATTCCTCGTTTCTCGCGAGATTATAACACGGTCTCCACAAATAAAATACTAAGGTTGGGCGCAAAAACAATAATTTGGACTTCACTAATAAACTTCGTAAACTCCTCGCCTACTCCTTACCACCGCCGAGCAACGAGCTCATTCTTTTTCCCAAAACACCTTGCAAAGCGAACGAGTTGACCAATGAAGAGAAAAAGTTCAATTGACGCAATCGATTATGATAAAAGAACGACGTACAAAACAACGATGAATACTTTTAAGGTATGAGTCCATTTCTAAATTAAATAGAAAAAAAAATCATTAATTTTAGTACCAAGGGATATCTTAATTTGATATATACTAGGAAATCCTATTATGCAGAATAATCTATTCGTTCTTAAGACTTAAAATCTTCCTCACATTTGACTTTGGCTCTATTTCGAACCCCAAGTACATATCGAAGCTACGATATGCACGCAACGCCGCAAGACATTTTTCATCCCTTTCGACAACAATGTCAACAGACTCTATAGGCTATTTCCGCCGATGAAATGTATTTTAAGGTGGGTGTCTAGACTATTAAAGCGAGCGATTTTACGATTTTCATTAGTTTTGATCCAAGCTCAAAAGTTCAGACGGTATGCTACTTTAGCGAGGTTTACTACGACATCGAAATGTCGCTACATTATGTTTATCCAGTAAACCTAACCATGAACGAACTTTCGTTAACGCTTTAACCTTGTTACACAAAGGGGACCGTGAGATTATGTTTTTCGAGTTTCTCGCGAGATTATAACAGGGTCTCCACAAATGAATACTAAGGTTGGGCGCACAAACAATAATTTGGACTTCTCTAATAAACCTCGTAAACTCCTCAACATCTTTTTACCACCCGCTGAGCAACAAGCTCATTCTTTTTTCTAAACACCTTGCAGGTGAACGAGTCGACCCATGAAAACAAAAAGTTCAATTGACGCAATCATTTATGATAGAAGAACGACGTACCAAGCAACGATGAATACTTTTAAGGTATGAGTCTATTTCTAATTTAAATAGAAAAAATCATTTATTTTATTTCAGAGTCGATTTGACATATTTTAAGAAATACTATTAGGTAGAATAATATATACATTCTTAACACTTAACATCTTTCTCACATTTGATTTCGGCTCTATAATCGAACCCCAAGTACATATCGAAGCTATAATATACACGCAACGCCGCAAGATATGTATCTTCCCTTTCGACAACAATATCAAAAGACTCTATAGGTTATTTCCATGAGAAGAAATATATTTTAAGGTGGGTGTCTAGACTATTAAAGCGAGCGATTTTACGATTTTCATTAGCTCTAATCCAAGCTATAAAGTTCATAAGGTATGCTACTTTAGCGAGGTTTACTAAGACATCGAAATGTCGCTACATTATGTTTTTCAAGTAAACCTAACCACGAACGAACTTTCGTTAACGCTTTAACCTTGTTACACAAAGGGGACCGTGAGATTATGATTTCCTCGTTTCTCGCGAGATTATAACACGGTCTCCACAAATAAAATACTAAGGTTGGGCGCAAAAACAATAATTTGGACTTCACTAATAAACTTCGTAAACTCCTCGCCTACTCCTTACCACCCGTGAGCAACGAGCTCATTCTTTTTCCCAAAACACCTTGCGGGCGAACGAGTTGACCAATGAAGAGAAAAAGTTCAATTGACGCAATCGATTATGATAAAAGAACGACGTACAAAACAACGATGAATACTTTTAAGGTATGAGTCCATTTCTAAATTAAATAGAAAAAAAAATCATTAATTTTAGTACCAAGGGATATCTTAATTTGATATATACTAGGAAATCCTATTATGCAGAATAATCTATTCGTTCTTAAGACTTAAAATCTTCCTCACATTTGACTTTGGCTCTATTTCGAACCCCAGTACATATCGAAGCTACGATATGCACGCAACGCTGCAAGACATTTTTCATCCATTTCGACAACAATGTCAACAGACTCTATAGGCTATTTCCGCCGATGAAATGTATTTTAAGGTGGGTGTCTAGACTATTAAAGCGAGCGATTTTACGATTTTCATTAGTTTTGATCCAAGCTCAAAAGTTCAGACGGTATGCTACTTTAGCGAGGTTTACTACGACATCGAAATGTCGCTACATTATGTTTATCCAGTAAACCTAACCATGAACGAACTTTCGTTAACGCTTTAACCTTGTTACACAAAGGGGACCGTGAGATTATGTTTTTCGAGTTTCTCGCGAGATTATAACAGGGTCTCCACAAATGAATACTAAGGTTGGGCGCACAAACAATAATTTGGACTTCTCTAATAAACCTCGTAAACTCCTCAACATCTTTTTACCACCCGCTGAGCAACAAGCTCATTCTTTTTTTCTAAACACCTTGTGGGTGAACGAGTCGACCCATGAAAACAAAAAGTTCAATTGACGCAATCATTTATGATAGAAGAACGACGTACCAAACAACGATGAATACTTTTAAGGTATGAGTCTATTTCTAATTTAAATAGAAAAAATCATTTATTTTATTTCGTAGTCGATTTGACATATTTTAAGAAATACTATTAGGTAGAATAATATATACATTCTTAACACTTAACATCTTTCTCACATTTGATTTCGGCTCTATAATCGAACCCAAGTACATATCGAAGCTATAATATACACGCAACGCCGCAAGATATGTATCTTCCTTTCGACAACAATATCAAAAGACTCTATAGGTTATTTCCGTGAGAAGAAATATATTTTAAGGTGGGTGTCTAGACTATTAAAGCGAGCGATTTTACGATTTTCATTAGCTCTAATCCAAGCTATAAAGTTCATAAGGTATGCTACTTTAGCGAGGTTTACTAAGACATCGAAATGTCGCTACATTATGTTTTTCAAGTAAACCTAACCACGAACGAACTTTCGTTAACGCTTTAACCTTGTTACACAAAGGGGACCGTGAGATTATGATTTCCTCGTTTCTCGCGAGATTATAACACGGTCTCCACAAATAAAATACTAAGGTTGGGCGCAAAAACAATAATTTGGACTTCACTAATAAACTTCGTAAACTCCTCGCCTACTCCTTACCACCCGCTGAGCAACGAGCTCATTCTTTTTCCCAAAACACCTTGCAGGCGAACGAGTTGACCAATGAAGAGAAAAAGTTCAATTGACGCAATCGATTATGATAAAAGAACGACGTACAAAACAACGATGAATACTTTTAAGGTATGAGTCCATTTCTAAATTAAATAGAAAAAAAAATCATTAATTTTAGTACCAAGGGATATCTTAATTTGATATATACTAGGAAATCCTATTATGCAGAATAATCTATTCGTTCTTAAGACTTAAAATCTTCCTCACATTTGACTTTGGCTCTATTTCGAACCCAAGTACATATCGAAGCTACGATATGCACGCAACGCCGCAAGACATTTTTTTCCATTTCGACAACAATGTCAACAGACTCTATAGGCTATTTCCGCCGATGAAATGTATTTTAAGGTGGGTGTCTAGACTATTAAAGCGAGCGATTTTACGATTTTCATTAGTTTTGATCCAAGCTCAAAAGTTCGACGGTATGCTACTTTAGCGAGGTTTACTACGACATCGAAATGTCGCTACATTATGTTTATCCAGTAAACCTAACCATGAACGAACTTTCGTTAACGCTTTAACCTTGTTACACAAAGGGGACCGTGAGATTATGTTTTTCGAGTTTCTCGCGAGATTATAACAGGGTCTCCACAAATGAATACTAAGGTTGGGCGCACAAACAATAATTTGGACTTCTCTAATAAACCTCGTAAACTCCTCAACATCTTTTTACCACCCCGTGAGCAACAAGCTCATTCTTTTTCTCTAAACACCTTGCAGGTGAACGAGTCGACCCATGAAAACAAAAAGTTCAATTGACGCAATCATTTATGATAGAAGAACGACGTACCAAACAACGATGAATACTTTTAAGGTATGAGTCTATTTCTAATTTAAATAGAAAAAATCATTTATTTTATTTCGTAGTCGATTTGACATATTTTAAGAAATACTATTAGGTAGAATAATATATACATTCTTAACACTTAACATCTTTCTCACATTTGATTTCGGCTCTATAATCGAACCCCCAAGTACATATCGAAGCTATAATATACACGCAACGCCGCAAGATATGTATCTTCCTTTCGACAACAATATCAAAAGACTCTATAGGTTATTTCCCGAGAAGAAATATATTTTAAGGTGGGTGTCTAGACTATTAAAGCGAGCGATTTTACGATTTTCATTAGCTCTAATCCAAGCTATAAAGTTCATAAGGTATGCTACTTTAGCGAGGTTTACTAAGACATCGAAATGTCGCTACATTATGTTTTTCAAGTAAACCTAACCACGAACGAACTTTCGTTAACGCTTTAACCTTGTTACACAAAGGGGACCGTGAGATTATGATTTCCTCGTTTCTCGCGAGATTATAACACGGTCTCCACAAATAAAATACTAAGGTTGGGCGCAAAAACAATAATTTGGACTTCACTAATAAACTTCGTAAACTCCTCCTCGCCTACTCCTTACCACCCGTGAGCAACGAGCTCATTCTTTTTCCCAAAACACCTTGCAAAGCGAACGAGTTGACCAATGAAGAGAAAAAGTTCAATTGACGCAATCGATTATGATAAAAGAACGACGTACAAAACAACGATGAATACTTTTAAGGTATGAGTCCATTTCTAAATTAAATAGAAAAAAAAAATCATTAATTTTAGTACCAAGGGATATCTTAATTTGATATATACTAGGAAATCCTATTATGTAGAATAATCTATTCGTTCTTAAGACTTAAAATCTTCCTCACATTTGACTTTGGCTCTATTTCGAACCCCAGTACATATCGAAGCTACGATATGCACGCAACGCTGCAAGACATTTTTCATCCCTTTCGGCAACAATGTCAACAGACTCTATAGGCTATTTCCGCCGATGAAATGTATTTTAAGGTGGGTGTCTAGACTATTAAAGCGAGCGATTTTACGATTTTCATTAGTTTTGATCCAAGCTCAAAAGTTCGAACGGTATGCTACTTTAGCGAGGTTTACTACGACATCGAAATGTCGCTACATTATGTTTATCCAAGTAAACCTAACCATGAACGAACTTTCGTTAACGCTTTAACCTTGTTACACAAAGGGGACCGTGAGATTATGTTTTTCGAGTTTCTCGCGAGATTATAACAGGTCTCCACAAATGAATACTAAGGTTGGGCGCACAAACAATAATTTGGACTTCTCTAATAAACCTCGTAAACTCCTCAACATCTTTTTACCACCCATTGAGCAACAAGCTCATTCTTTTTTCTAAACACCTTGCGGGTGAACGAGTCGACCCATGAAAACAAAAAGTTCAATTGACGCAATCATTTATGATAGAAGAACGACGTACCAAACAACGATGAATACTTTTAAGGTATGAGTCTATTTCTAATTTAAATAGAAAAAATCATTTATTTTATTTCGAGTCGATTTGACATATTTTAAGAAATACTATTAGGTAGAATAATATATACATTCTTAACACTTAACATCTTTCTCACATTTGATTTGGCTCTATAATCGACCCCAAGTACATATCGAAGCTATAATATACACGCAACGCCGCAAGATATGTATCTTCCCTTTCGACAACAATATCAAAAGACTCTATAGGTTATTTCGCATGAGAAGAAATATATTTTAAGGTGGGTGTCTAGACTATTAAAGCGAGCGATTTTACGATTTTCATTAGCTCTAATCCAAGCTATAAAGTTCATAAGGTATGCTACTTTAGCGAGGTTTACTAAGACATCGAAATGTCGCTACATTATGTTTTTCAAGTAAACCTAACCACGAACGAACTTTCGTTAACGCTTTAACCTTGTTACACAAAGGGGACCGTGAGATTATGATTTCCTCGTTCGTTTCTCGCGAGATTATAACACGGTCTCCACAAATAAAATACTAAGGTTGGGCGCAAAAACAATAATTTGGACTTCACTAATAAACTTCGTAAACTCCTCGCCTACTCCTTACCACCCGTGAGCAACGAGCTCATTCTTTTTCCCAAAACACCTTGCGGGCGAACGAGTTGACCAATGAAGAGAAAAAGTTCAATTGACGCAATCGATTATGATAAAAGAACGACGTACAAAACAACGATGAATACTTTTAAGGTATGAGTCCATTTCTAAATTAAATAGAAAAAAAAATCATTAATTTTAGTACCAAGGGATATCTTAATTTGATATATACTAGGAAATCCTATTATGCGAGAATAATCTATTCGTTCTTAAGACTTAAAATCTTCCTCACATTTGACTTTGGCTCTATTTCGAACCCCAAGTACATATCGAAGCTACGATATGCACGCAACGCCGCAAGACATTTTCATCATCCCTTTCGACAACAATGTCAACAGACTCTATAGGCTATTTCCGCCGATGAAATGTATTTTAAGGTGGGTGTCTAGACTATTAAAGCGAGCGATTTTACGATTTTCATTAGTTTTGATCCAAGCTCAAAAGTTCGAGACGGTATGCTACTTTAGCGAGGTTTACTACGACATCGAAATGTCGCTACATTATGTTTATCCAGTAAACCTAACCATGAACGAACTTTCGTTAACGCTTTAACCTTGTTACACAAAGGGGACCGTGAGATTATGTTTTTCGAGTTTCTCGCGAGATTATAACAGGGTCTCCACAAATGAATACTAAGGTTGGGCGCACAAACAATAATTTGGACTTCTCTAATAAACCTCGTAAACTCCTCAACATCTTTTTACCACCACCGAGCAACAAGCTCATTCTTTTTTCTAAACACCTTGTGTGAACGAGTCGACCCATGAAAACAAAAAGTTCAATTGACGCAATCATTTATGATAGAAGAACGACGTACCAAACAACGATGAATACTTTTAAGGTATGAGTCTATTTCTAATTTAAATAGAAAAAATCATTTATTTTATTTCAGAGTCGATTTGACATATTTTAAGAAATACTATTAGGTAGAATAATATATACATTCTTAACACTTAACATCTTTCTCACATTTGATTTCGGCTCTATAATCTGACCCCAAGTACATATCGAAGCTATAATATACACGCAACGCTGCAAGATATGTATCTTCCCTTTCGACAACAATATCAAAAGACTCTATAGGTTATTTCCGCAGAAGAAATATATTTTAAGGTGGGTGTCTAGACTATTAAAGCGAGCGATTTTACGATTTTCATTAGCTCTAATCCAAGCTATAAAGTTCATAAGGTATGCTACTTTAGCGAGGTTTACTAAGACATCGAAATGTCGCTACATTATGTTTTTCAAGTAAACCTAACCACGAACGAACTTTCGTTAACGCTTTAACCTTGTTACACAAAGGGGACCGTGAGATTATGATTTCCTCGTTTCTCGCGAGATTATAACACGGTCTCCACAAATAAAATACTAAGGTTGGGCGCAAAAACAATAATTTGGACTTCACTAATAAACTTCGTAAACTCCTCGCCTACTCCTTACCACCCATTGAGCAACGAGCTCATTCTTTTTCCCAAAACACCTTGCGGGCGAACGAGTTGACCAATGAAGAGAAAAAGTTCAATTGACGCAATCGATTATGATAAAAGAACGACGTACAAAACAACGATGAATACTTTTAAGGTATGAGTCCATTTCTAAATTAAATAGAAAAAAAAATCATTAATTTTAGTACCAAGGGATATCTTAATTTGATATATACTAGGAAATCCTATTATGCGAGAATAATCTATTCGTTCTTAAGACTTAAAATCTTCCTCACATTTGACTTTGGCTCTATTTCGAACCCCAAGTACATATCGAAGCTACGATATGCACGCAACGCCGCAAGACATTTTTCATCCATTTCGACAACAATGTCAAAAGACTCTATAGGCTATTTCCGCCGATGAAATGTATTTTAAGGTGGGTGTCTAGACTATTAAAGCGAGCGATTTTACGATTTTCATTAGTTTTGATCCAAGCTCAAAAGTTCGAGACGGTATGCTACTTTAGCGAGGTTTACTACGACATCGAAATGTCGCTACATTATGTTTATCCAAGTAAACCTAACCATGAACGAACTTTCGTTAACGCTTTAACCTTGTTACACAAAGGGGACCGTGAGATTATGTTTTTCGAGTTTCTCGCGAGATTATAACAGGTCTCCACAAATGAATACTAAGGTTGGGCGCACAAACAATAATTTGGACTTCTCTAATAAACCTCGTAAACTCCTCAACATCTTTTTACCACCCATTGAGCAACAAGCTCATTCTTTTTCTAAACACCTTGCGTGTGAACGAGTCGACCCATGAAAACAAAAAGTTCAATTGACGCAATCATTTATGATAGAAGAACGACGTACCAAACAACGATGAATACTTTTAAGGTATGAGTCTATTTCTAATTTAAATAGAAAAAATCATTTATTTTATTTCAGAGTCGATTTGACATATTTTAAGAAATACTATTAGGTAGAATAATATATACATTCTTAACACTTAACATCTTTCTCACATTTGATTTCGGCTCTATAATCGAACCCCAAGTACATATCGAAGCTATAATATACACGCAACGCCGCAAGATATGTATCTTCCTTTCGACAACAATATCAAAAGACTCTATAGGTTATTTCCATGAAGAAATATATTTTAAGGTGGGTGTCTAGACTATTAAAGCGAGCGATTTTACGATTTTCATTAGCTCTAATCCAAGCTATAAAGTTCATAAGGTATGCTACTTTAGCGAGGTTTACTAAGACATCGAAATGTCGCTACATTATGTTTTCAAGTAAACCTAACCACGAACGAACTTTCGTTAACGCTTTAACCTTGTTACACAAAGGGACCGTGAGATTATGATTTCCTCGTTTCTCGCGAGATTATAACACGGTCTCCACAAATAAAATACTAAGGTTGGGCGCAAAAACAATAATTTGGACTTCACTAATAAACTTCGTAAACTCCTCGCCTACTCCTTACCACCATTGAGCAACGAGCTCATTCATTCTTTTTCCCAAAACACCTTGCAAAGCGAACGAGTTGACCAATGAAGAGAAAAAGTTCAATTGACGCAATCGATTATGATAAAAGAACGACGTACAAAACAACGATGAATACTTTTAAGGTATGAGTCCATTTCTAAATTAAATAGAAAAAAAAATCATTAATTTTAGTACCAAGGGATATCTTAATTTGATATATACTAGGAAATCCTATTATGCAGAATAATCTATTCGTTCTTAAGACTTAAAATCTTCCTCACATTTGACTTTGGCTCTATTTCGAACCCCAGTACATATCGAAGCTACGATATGCACGCAACGCTGCAAGACATTTTTCATCCATTTCGACAACAATGTCAAATAGGCTATTTCCGCCGATGAAATGTATTTTAAGGTGGGTGTCTAGACTATTAAAGCGAGCGATTTTACGATTTTCATTAGTTTTGATCCAAGCTCAAAAGTTCAGACGGTATGCTACTTTAGCGAGGTTTACTACGACATCGAAATGTCGCTACATTATGTTTATCCAGTAAACCTAACCATGAACGAACTTTCGTTAACGCTTTAACCTTGTTACACAAAGGGGACCGTGAGATTATGTTTTTCGAGTTTCTCGCGAGATTATAACACGGGGTCTCCACAAATGAATACTAAGGTTGGGCGCACAAACAATAATTTGGACTTCTCTAATAAACCTCGTAAACTCCTCAACATCTTTTTACCACCCATTGTGAGCAACAAGCTCATTCTTTTTTCTAAACACCTTGCAGGTGAACGAGTCGACCCATGAAAACAAAAAGTTCAATTGACGCAATCATTTATGATAGAAGAACGACGTACAAAACAACGATGAATACTTTTAAGGTATGAGTCTATTTCTAATTTAAATAGAAAAAATCATTTATTTTATTTCGTAGTCGATTTGACATATTTTAAGAAATACTATTAGGTAGAATAATATATACATTCTTAACACTTAACATCTTTCTCACATTTGATTTCGGCTCTATAATCGAACCCCAAGTACATATCGAAGCTATAATATACACGCAACGCCGCAAGATATGTATCTTCCCTTTCGACAACAATATCAAAAGACTCTATAGGTTATTTCCATGAGAAGAAATATATTTTAAGGTGGGTGTCTAGACTATTAAAGCGAGCGATTTTACGATTTTCATTAGCTCTAATCCAAGCTATAAAGTTCATAAGGTATGCTACTTTAGCGAGGTTTACTAAGACATCGAAATGTCGCTACATTATGTTTTTCAAGTAAACCTAACCACGAACGAACTTTCGTTAACGCTTTAACCTTGTTACACAAAGGGGACCGTGAGATTATGAATTTCCTCGTTTCTCGCGAGATTATAACACGGTCTCCACAAATAAAATACTAAGGTTGGGCGCAAAAACAATAATTTGGACTTCACTAATAAACTTCGTAAACTCCTCGCCTACTCCTTACCACCCCGTGAGCAACGAGCTCATTCTTTTTCCCAAAACACCTTGCAAAGGCGAACGAGTTGACCAATGAAGAGAAAAAGTTCAATTGACGCAATCGATTATGATAAAAGAACGACGTACAAAACAACGATGAATACTTTTAAGGTATGAGTCCATTTCTAAATTAAATAGAAAAAAAAATCATTAATTTTAGTACCAAGGGATATCTTAATTTGATATATACTAGGAAATCCTATTATGCAGAATAATCTATTCGTTCTTAAGACTTAAAATCTTCCTCACATTTGACTTTGGCTCTATTTCGAACCCCAAGTACATATCGAAGCTACGATATGCACGCAACGCTGCAAGACATTTTTCATCCCTTTCGACAACAATGTCAACAGACTCTATAGGCTATTTCCGCCGATGAAATGTATTTTAAGGTGGGTGTCTAGACTATTAAAGCGAGCGATTTTACGATTTTCATTAGTTTTGATCCAAGCTCAAAAGTTCGAGACGGTATGCTACTTTAGCGAGGTTTACTACGACATCGAAATGTCGCTACATTATGTTTATCCAAGTAAACCTAACCATGAACGAACTTTCGTTAACGCTTTAACCTTGTTACACAAAGGGGACCGTGAGATTATGTTTTTCGAGTTTCTCGCGAGATTATAACAGGGGTCTCCACAAATGAATACTAAGGTTGGGCGCACAAACAATAATTTGGACTTCTCTAATAAACCTCGTAAACTCCTCAACATCTTTTTACCACCCGCTGAGCAACAAGCTCATTCTTTTTTCTAAACACCTTGCAGGTGAACGAGTCGACCCATGAAAACAAAAAGTTCAATTGACGCAATCATTTATGATAGAAGAACGACGTACCAAGCAACGATGAATACTTTTAAGGTATGAGTCTATTTCTAATTTAAATAGAAAAAATCATTTATTTTATTTCAGAGTCGATTTGACATATTTTAAGAAATACTATTAGGTAGAATAATATATACATTCTTAACACTTAACATCTTTCTCACATTTGATTTGGCTCTATAATCGAACCCCAAGTACATATCGAAGCTATAATATACACGCAACGCCGCAAGATATGTATCTTCCTTTCGACAACAATATCAAAAGACTCTATAGGTTATTTCCAGAAGAAATATATTTTAAGGTGGGTGTCTAGACTATTAAAGCGAGCGATTTTACGATTTTCATTAGCTCTAATCCAAGCTATAAAGTTCATAAGGTATGCTACTTTAGCGAGGTTTACTAAGACATCGAAATGTCGCTACATTATGTTTTTCAAGTAAACCTAACCACGAACGAACTTTCGTTAACGCTTTAACCTTGTTACACAAAGGGGACCGTGAGATTATGATTTCCTCGTTTCTCGCGAGATTATAACACGGTCTCCACAAATAAAATACTAAGGTTGGGCGCAAAAACAATAATTTGGACTTCACTAATAAACTTCGTAAACTCCTCGCCTACTCCTTACCACCCGTGAGCAACGAGCTCATTCTTTTTCCCAAAACACCTTGCGAGCGAACGAGTTGACCAATGAAGAGAAAAAGTTCAATTGACGCAATCGATTATGATAAAAGAACGACGTACAAAACAACGATGAATACTTTTAAGGTATGAGTCCATTTCTAAATTAAATAGAAAAAAAAATCATTAATTTTAGTACCAAGGGATATCTTAATTTGATATATACTAGGAAATCCTATTATGCAGAATAATCTATTCGTTCTTAAGACTTAAAATCTTCCTCACATTTGACTTTGGCTCTATTTCGAACCCCAGTACATATCGAAGCTACGATATGCACGCAACGCTGCAAGACATTTTTCATCCCTTTCGACAACAATGTCAACAGACTCTATAGGCTATTTCCGCCGATGAAATGTATTTTAAGGTGGGTGTCTAGACTATTAAAGCGAGCGATTTTACGATTTTCATTAGTTTTGATCCAAGCTCAAAAGTTCAGACGGTATGCTACTTTAGCGAGGTTTACTACGACATCGAAATGTCGCTACATTATGTTTATCCAAGTAAACCTAACCATGAACGAACTTTCGTTAACGCTTTAACCTTGTTACACAAAGGGGACCGTGAGATTATGTTTTTCGAGTTTCTCGCGAGATTATAACGGGGTCTCCACAAATGAATACTAAGGTTGGGCGCACAAACAATAATTTGGACTTCTCTAATAAACCTCGTAAACTCCTCAACATCTTTTTACCACCGTGAGCAACAAGCTCATTCTTTTTCTCTAAACACCTTGCAGGTGAACGAGTCGACCCATGAAAACAAAAAGTTCAATTGACGCAATCATTTATGATAGAAGAACGACGTACCAAACAACGATGAATACTTTTAAGGTATGAGTCTATTTCTAATTTAAATAGAAAAAATCATTTATTTTATTTCAGAGTCGATTTGACATATTTTAAGAAATACTATTAGGTAGAATAATATATACATTCTTAACACTTAACATCTTTCTCACATTTGATTTCGGCTCTATAATCGAACCCAAGTACATATCGAAGCTATAATATACACGCAACGCCGCAAGATATGTATCTTCCTTTCGACAACAATATCAAAAGACTCTATAGGTTATTTCCTTGAGAAGAAATATATTTTAAGGTGGGTGTCTAGACTATTAAAGCGAGCGATTTTACGATTTTCATTAGCTCTAATCCAAGCTATAAAGTTCATAAGGTATGCTACTTTAGCGAGGTTTACTAAGACATCGAAATGTCGCTACATTATGTTTTTCAAGTAAACCTAACCACGAACGAACTTTCGTTAACGCTTTAACCTTGTTACACAAAGGGGACCGTGAGATTATGATTTCCTCGTTTCTCGCGAGATTATAACACGGTCTCCACAAATAAAATACTAAGGTTGGGCGCAAAACAATAATTTGGACTTCACTAATAAACTTCGTAAACTCCTCGCCTACTCCTTACCACCATTGAGCAACGAGCTCATTCTTTTTCCCAAAACACCTTGCGGAGCGAACGAGTTGACCAATGAAGAGAAAAAGTTCAATTGACGCAATCGATTATGATAAAAGAACGACGTACAAAACAACGATGAATACTTTTAAGGTATGAGTCCATTTCTAAATTAAATAGAAAAAAAAATCATTAATTTTAGTACCAAGGGATATCTTAATTTGATATATACTAGGAAATCCTATTATGCAGAATAATCTATTCGTTCTTAAGACTTAAAATCTTCCTCACATTTGACTTTGGCTCTATTTCGAACCCCAGTACATATCGAAGCTACGATATGCACGCAACGCTGCAAGACATTTTTCATCCCTTTCGACAACAATGTCAACAGACTCTATAGGCTATTTCCGCCGATGAAATGTATTTTAAGGTGGGTGTCTAGACTATTAAAGCGAGCGATTTTACGATTTTCATTAGTTTTGATCCAAGCTCAAAAGTTCAGACGGTATGCTACTTTAGCGAGGTTTACTACGACATCGAAATGTCGCTACATTATGTTTATCCAGTAAACCTAACCATGAACGAACTTTCGTTAACGCTTTAACCTTGTTACACAAAGGGGACCGTGAGATTATGTTTTTCGAGTTTCTCGCGAGATTATAACAGAGTCTCCACAAATGAATACTAAGGTTGGGCGCACAAACAATAATTTGGACTTCTCTAATAAACCTCGTAAACTCCTCAACATCTTTTTACCACCCGCTGAGCAACAAGCTCATTCTTTTTCTCTAAACACCTTGCAGGTGAACGAGTCGACCCATGAAAACAAAAAGTTCAATTGACGCAATCATTTATGATAGAAGAACGACGTACCAAACAACGATGAATACTTTTAAGGTATGAGTCTATTTCTAATTTAAATAGAAAAAATCATTTATTTTATTTCGTAGTCGATTTGACATATTTTAAGAAATACTATTAGGTAGAATAATATATACATTCTTAACACTTAACATCTTTCTCACATTTGATTTCGGCTCTATAATCGAACCCCGGTACATATCGAAGCTATAATATACACGCAACGCCGCAAGATATGTATCTTCCCTTTCGACAACAATATCAAAAGACTCTATAGGTTATTTCCTTGAGAAGAAATATATTTTAAGGTGGGTGTCTAGACTATTAAAGCGAGCGATTTTACGATTTTCATTAGCTCTAATCCAAGCTATAAAGTTCATAAGGTATGCTACTTTAGCGAGGTTTACTAAGACATCGAAATGTCGCTACATTATGTTTTTCAAGTAAACCTAACCACGAACGAACTTTCGTTCACGCTTTAACCTTGTTACACAAAGGGGACCGTGAGATTATGAATTCCTCGTTTCTCGCGAGATTATAACACGGTCTCCACAAATAAAATACTAAGGTTGGGCGCAAAAACAATAATTTGGACTTCACTAATAAACTTCGTAAACTCCTCGCCTACTCCTTACCACCCGTGAGCAACGAGCTCATTCTTTTTCCCAAAACACCTTGCAAAGCGAACGAGTTGACCAATGAAGAGAAAAAGTTCAATTGACGCAATCGATTATGATAAAAGAACGACGTACAAAACAACGATGAATACTTTTAAGGTATGAGTCCATTTCTAAATTAAATAGAAAAAAAAATCATTAATTTTAGTACCAAGGGATATCTTAATTTGATATATACTAGGAAATCCTATTATGCGAGAATAATCTATTCGTTCTTAAGACTTAAAATCTTCCTCACATTTGACTTTGGCTCTATTTCGAACCCCAAGTACATATCGAAGCTACGATATGCACGCAACGCCGCAAGACATTTTTCATCCCTTTCGACAACAATGTCAACAGACTCTATAGGCTATTTCCGCCGTAGATGAAATGTATTTTAAGGTGGGTGTCTAGACTATTAAAGCGAGCGATTTTACGATTTTCATTAGTTTTGATCCAAGCTCAAAAGTTCGAGACGGTATGCTACTTTAGCGAGGTTTACTACGACATCGAAATGTCGCTACATTATGTTTATCCAGTAAACCTAACCATGAACGAACTTTCGTTAACGCTTTAACCTTGTTACACAAAGGGGACCGTGAGATTATGTTTTTCGAGTTTCTCGCGAGATTATAACAGGGTCTCCACAAATGAATACTAAGGTTGGGCGCACAAACAATAATTTGGACTTCTCTAATAAACCTCGTAAACTCCTCAACATCTTTTTACCACCCGCTGAGCAACAAGCTCATTCTTTTTCTCTAAACACCTTGCAGGTGAACGAGTCGACCCATGAAAACAAAAAGTTCAATTGACGCAATCATTTATGATAGAAGAACGACGTACCAAACAACGATGAATACTTTTAAGGTATGAGTCTATTTCTAATTTAAATAGAAAAAATCATTTATTTTATTTCAGAGTCGATTTGACATATTTTAAGAAATACTATTAGGTAGAATAATATATACATTCTTAACACTTAACATCTTTCTCACATTTGATTTCGGCTCTATAATCGAACCCAAGTACATATCGAAGCTATAATATACACGCAACGCCGCAAGATATGTATCTTCCCTTTCGACAACAATATCAAAAGACTCTATAGGTTATTTCCCAGAAGAAATATATTTTAAGGTGGGTGTCTAGACTATTAAAGCGAGCGATTTTACGATTTTCATTAGCTCTAATCCAAGCTATAAAGTTCATAAGGTATGCTACTTTAGCGAGGTTTACTAAGACATCGAAATGTCGCTACATTATGTTTTTCAAGTAAACCTAACCACGAACGAACTTTCGTTCACGCTTTAACCTTGTTACACAAAGGGGACCGTGAGATTATGAATTCCTCGTTTCTCGCGAGATTATAACACGGTCTCCACAAATAAAATACTAAGGTTGGGCGCAAAAACAATAATTTGGACTTCACTAATAAACTTCGTAAACTCCTCGCCTACTCCTTACCACCCGTGAGCAACGAGCTCATTCTTTTTCCCAAAACACCTTGCGGAGCGAACGAGTTGACCAATGAAGAGAAAAAGTTCAATTGACGCAATCGATTATGATAAAAGAACGACGTACAAAACAACGATGAATACTTTTAAGGTATGAGTCCATTTCTAAATTAAATAGAAAAAAAAATCATTAATTTTAGTACCAAGGGATATCTTAATTTGATATATACTAGGAAATCCTATTATGCAGAATAATCTATTCGTTCTTAAGACTTAAAATCTTCCTCACATTTGACTTTGGCTCTATTTCGAACCCCAGTACATATCGAAGCTACGATATGCACGCAACGCTGCAAGACATTTTTCATCCCTTTCGACAACAATGTCAACAGACTCTATAGGCTATTTCCGCCGATGAAATGTATTTTAAGGTGGGTGTCTAGACTATTAAAGCGAGCGATTTTACGATTTTCATTAGTTTTGATCCAAGCTCAAAAGTTCGACGGTATGCTACTTTAGCGAGGTTTACTACGACATCGAAATGTCGCTACATTATGTTTATCAATTAAACCTAACCATGAACGAACTTTCGTTAACGCTTTAACCTTGTTACACAAAGGGGACCGTGAGATTATGTTTTTCGAGTTTCTCGCGAGATTATAACAGGGTCTCCACAAATGAATACTAAGGTTGGGCGCACAAACAATAATTTGGACTTCTCTAATAAACCTCGTAAACTCCTCAACATCTTTTTACCACCCGCTGAGCAACAAGCTCATTCTTTTTCTCTAAACACCTTGCAGGTGAACGAGTCGACCCATGAAAACAAAAAGTTCAATTGACGCAATCATTTATGATAGAAGAACGACGTACCAAACAACGATGAATACTTTTAAGGTATGAGTCTATTTCTAATTTAAATAGAAAAAATCATTTATTTTATTTCAGAGTCGATTTGACATATTTTAAGAAATACTATTAGGTAGAATAATATATACATTCTTAACACTTAACATCTTTCTCACATTTGATTTCGGCTCTATAATCTGACCCCGGTACATATCGAAGCTATAATATACACGCAACGCCGCAAGATATGTATCTTCCCTTTCGACAACAATATCAAAAGACTCTATAGGTTATTTCCATGAGAAGAAATATATTTTAAGGTGGGTGTCTAGACTATTAAAGCGAGCGATTTTACGATTTTCATTAGCTCTAATCCAAGCTATAAAGTTCATAAGGTATGCTACTTTAGCGAGGTTTACTAAGACATCGAAATGTCGCTACATTATGTTTTTCAAGTAAACCTAACCACGAACGAACTTTCGTTCACGCTTTAACCTTGTTACACAAAGGGGACCGTGAGATTATGAATTCCTCGTTTCTCGCGAGATTATAACACGGTCTCCACAAATAAAATACTAAGGTTGGGCGCAAAAACAATAATTTGGACTTCACTAATAAACTTCGTAAACTCTCGCCTACTCCTTACCACCCGTGAGCAACGAGCTCATTCTTTTTCCCAAAACACCTTGCGGAGCGAACGAGTTGACCAATGAAGAGAAAAAGTTCAATTGACGCAATCGATTATGATAAAAGAACGACGTACAAAACAACGATGAATACTTTTAAGGTATGAGTCCATTTCTAAATTAAATAGAAAAAAAAAATCATTAATTTTAGTACCAAGGGATATCTTAATTTGATATATACTAGGAAATCCTATTATGCAGAATAATCTATTCGTTCTTAAGACTTAAAATCTTCCTCACATTTGACTTTGGCTCTATTTCGAACCCCAAGTACATATCGAAGCTACGATATGCACGCAACGCCGCAAGACATTTTTCATCCCTTTCGACAACAATGTCAACAGACTCTATAGGCTATTTCCGCCGATGAAATGTATTTTAAGGTGGGTGTCTAGACTATTAAAGCGAGCGATTTTACGATTTTCATTAGTTTTGATCCAAGCTCAAAAGTTCGGACGGTATGCTACTTTAGCGAGGTTTACTACGACATCGAAATGTCGCTACATTATGTTTATCCAAAGTAAACCTAACCATGAACGAACTTTCGTTAACGCTTTAACCTTGTTACACAAAGGGGACCGTGAGATTATGTTTTTCGAGTTTCTCGCGAGATTATAACGGGGTCTCCACAAATGAATACTAAGGTTGGGCGCACAAACAATAATTTGGACTTCTCTAATAAACCTCGTAAACTCCTCAACATCTTTTTACCACCCGCTGAGCAACAAGCTCATTCTTTTTCTCTAAACACCTTGCAGGTGAACGAGTCGACCCATGAAAACAAAAAGTTCAATTGACGCAATCATTTATGATAGAAGAACGACGTACCAAACAACGATGAATACTTTTAAGGTATGAGTCTATTTCTAATTTAAATAGAAAAAATCATTTATTTTATTTCAGAGTCGATTTGACATATTTTAAGAAATACTATTAGGTAGAATAATATATACATTCTTAACACTTAACATCTTTCTCACATTTGATTTCGGCTCTATAATCGAACCCCAGTACATATCGAAGCTATAATATACACGCAACGCTGCAAGATATGTATCTTCCCTTTCGACAACAATATCAAAAGACTCTATAGGTTATTTCCATGAGAAGAAATATATTTTAAGGTGGGTGTCTAGACTATTAAAGCGAGCGATTTTACGATTTTCATTAGCTCTAATCCAAGCTATAAAGTTCATAAGGTATGCTACTTTAGCGAGGTTTACTAAGACATCGAAATGTCGCTACATTATGTTTTTCAAGTAAACCTAACCACGAACGAACTTTCGTTCACGCTTTAACCTTGTTACACAAAGGGGACCGTGAGATTATGAATTCCTCGTTTCTCGCGAGATTATAACACGGTCTCCACAAATAAAATACTAAGGTTGGGCGCAAAAACAATAATTTGGACTTCACTAATAAACTTCGTAAACTCCTCGCCTACTCCTTACCACCGTGAGCAACGAGCTCATTCTTTTTCCCAAAACACCTTGCAAAGCGAACGAGTTGACCAATGAAGAGAAAAAGTTCAATTGACGCAATCGATTATGATAAAAGAACGACGTACAAAACAACGATGAATACTTTTAAGGTATGAGTCCATTTCTAAATTAAATAGAAAAAAAAATCATTAATTTTAGTACCAAGGGATATCTTAATTTGATATATACTAGGAAATCCTATTATGCGAGAATAATCTATTCGTTCTTAAGACTTAAAATCTTCCTCACATTTGACTTTGGCTCTATTTCGAACCCCCAAGTACATATCGAAGCTACAATATGCACGCAACGCCGCAAGACATTTTTCATCCCTTTCGACAACAATGTCAACATGAGACTCTATAGGCTATTTCCGCCGATGAAATGTATTTTAAGGTGGGTGTCTAGACTATTAAAGCGAGCGATTTTACGATTTTCATTAGTTTTGATCCAAGCTCAAAAGTTCGAGACGGTATGCTACTTTAGCGAGGTTTACTACGACATCGAAATGTCGCTACATTATGTTTATCCAAGTAAACCTAACCATGAACGAACTTTCGTTAACGCTTTAACCTTGTTACACAAAGGGACCGTGAGATTATGTTTTTCGAGTTTCTCGCGAGATTATAACAGAGGTCTCCACAAATGAATACTAAGGTTGGGCGCACAAACAATAATTTGGACTTCTCTAATAAACCTCGTAAACTCCTCAACATCTTTTTACCACCATTTGAGCAACAAGCTCATTCTTTTCTCTAAACACCTTGCGGGTGAACGAGTCGACCCATGAAAACAAAAAGTTCAATTGACGCAATCATTTATGATAGAAGAACGACGTACCAAACAACGATGAATACTTTTAAGGTATGAGTCTATTGCTAATTTAAATAGAAAAAATCATTTATTTTATTTCAGAGTCGATTTGACATATTTTAAGAAATACTATTAGGTAGAATAATATATACATTCTTAACACTTAACATCTTTCTCACATTTGATTTCGGCTCTATAATCTGACCCCAATACATATCGAAGCTATAATATACACGCAACGCTGCAAGATATGTATCTTCCCTTTCGACAACAATATCAAAAGACTCTATAGGTTATTTCCCAGAAGAAATATATTTTAAGGTGGGTGTCTAGACTATTAAAGCGAGCGATTTTACGATTTTCATTAGCTCTAATCCAAGCTATAAAGTTCATAAGGTATGCTACTTTAGCGAGGTTTACTAAGACATCGAAATGTCGCTACATTATGTTTTTCAAGTAAACCTAACCACGAACGAACTTTCGTTCACGCTTTAACCTTGTTACACAAAGGGGACCGTGAGATTATGAATTCCTCGTTTCTCGCGAGATTATAACACGGTCTCCACAAATAAAATACTAAGGTTGGGCGCAAAAACAATAATTTGGACTTCACTAATAAACTTCGTAAACTCCTCGCCTACTCCTTACCACCGTGAGCAACGAGCTCATTCTTTTTCCCAAAACACCTTGCAGCGAACGAGTTGACCAATGAAGAGAAAAAGTTCAATTGACGCAATCGATTATGATAAAAGAACGACGTACAAAACAACGATGAATACTTTTAAGGTATGAGTCCATTTCTAAATTAAATAGAAAAAAAAAATCATTAATTTTAGTACCAAGGGATATCTTAATTTGATATATACTAGGAAATCCTATTATGCGAGAATAATCTATTCGTTCTTAAGACTTAAAATCTTCCTCACATTTGACTTTGGCTCTATTTCGAACCCCAAGTACATATCGAAGCTACGATATGCACGCAACGCCGCAAGACATTTTTCATCCCTTTCGACAACAATGTCAACAGACTCTATAGGCTATTTCCGCCGATGAAATGTATTTTAAGGTGGGTGTCTAGACTATTAAAGCGAGCGATTTTACGATTTTCATTAGTTTTGATCCAAGCTCAAAAGTTCGAGACGGTATGCTACTTTAGCGAGGTTTACTACGACATCGAAATGTCGCTACATTATGTTTATCCCAAGTAAACCTAACCATGAACGAACTTTCGTTAACGCTTTAACCTTGTTACACAAAGGGACCGTGAGATTATGTTTTTCGAGTTTCTCGCGAGATTATAACGGGGTCTCCACAAATGAATACTAAGGTTGGGCGCACAAACAATAATTTGGACTTCTCTAATAAACCTCGTAAACTCCTCAACATCTTTTTACCACCCGTGAGCAACAAGCTCATTCTTTTTCTCTAAACACCTTGCAGGTGAACGAGTCGACCCATGAAAACAAAAAGTTCAATTGACGCAATCATTTATGATAGAAGAACGACGTACCAAACAACGATGAATACTTTTAAGGTATGAGTCTATTTCTAATTTAAATAGAAAAAATCATTTATTTTATTTCAGAGTCGATTTGACATATTTTAAGAAATACTATTAGGTAGAATAATATATACATTCTTAACACTTAACATCTTTCTCACATTTGATTTCGGCTCTATAATCGAACCCCAAGTACATATCGAAGCTATAATATACACGCAACGCTGCAAGATATGTATCTTCCCTTTCGACAACAATATCAAAAGACTCTATAGGTTATTTCCGCAGAAGAAATATATTTTAAGGTGGGTGTCTAGACTATTAAAGCGAGCGATTTTACGATTTTCATTAGCTCTAATCCAAGCTATAAAGTTCATAAGGTATGCTACTTTAGCGAGGTTTACTAAGACATCGAAATGTCGCTACATTATGTTTTTCAAGTAAACCTAACCACGAACGAACTTTCGTTCACGCTTTAACCTTGTTACACAAAGGGGACCGTGAGATTATGAATTCCTCGTTTCTCGCGAGATTATAACACGGTCTCCACAAATAAAATACTAAGGTTGGGCGCAAAAACAATAATTTGGACTTCACTAATAAACTTCGTAAACTCTCGCCTACTCCTTACCACCCGCCGAGCAACGAGCTCATTCTTTTTCCCAAAACACCTTGCAGGCGAACGAGTTGACCAATGAAGAGAAAAAGTTCAATTGACGCAATCGATTATGATAAAAGAACGACGTACAAAACAACGATGAATACTTTTAAGGTATGAGTCCATTTCTAAATTAAATAGAAAAAAAAAATCATTAATTTTAGTACCAAGGGATATCTTAA
This sequence comes from Stephania cephalantha, assembly GCA_039657325.1. Taxonomy (NCBI): domain Eukaryota; kingdom Viridiplantae; phylum Streptophyta; class Magnoliopsida; order Ranunculales; family Menispermaceae; genus Stephania; species Stephania cephalantha. Next base: position 47,354,386 of record CM077571.1, read on the forward strand.
TTTGATATATACTAGGAAATCCTATTATGCAGAATAATCTATTCGTTCTTAAGACTTAAAATCTTCCTCACATTTGACTTTGGCTCTATTTCGAACCCCAGTACATATCGAAGCTACAATATGCACGCAATGCTGCAAGACATTTTTCATCCCTTTCGACAACAATGTCAACAGACTCTATAGGCTATTTCCGCCGATGAAATGTATTTTAAGGTGGGTGTCTAGACTATTAAAGCGAGCGATTTTACGATTTTCATTAGTTTTGATCCAAGCTCAAAAGTTCGAGACGGTATGCTACTTTAGCGAGGTTTACTACGACATCGAAATGTCGCTACATTATGTTTATCCAAGTAAACCTAACCATGAACGAACTTTCGTTAACGCTTTAACCTTGTTACACAAAGGGGACCGTGAGATTATGTTTTTCGAGTTTCTCGCGAGATTATAACGGGGTCTCCACAAATGAATACTAAGGTTGGGCGCACAAACAATAATTTGGACTTCTCTAATAAACCTCGTAAACTCCTCAACATCTTTTTACCACCCGCTGAGCAACAAGCTCATTCTTTTTCTCTAAACACCTTGCAGGTGAACGAGTCGACCCATGAAAACAAAAAGTTCAATTGACGCAATCATTTATGATAGAAGAACGACGTACCAAACAACGATGAATACTTTTAAGGTATGAGTCTATTTCTAATTTAAATAGAAAAAATCATTTATTTTATTTCGTAGTCGATTTGACATATTTTAAGAAATACTATTAGGTAGAATAATATATACATTCTTAACACTTAACATCTTTCTCACATTTGATTTCGGCTCTATAATCGACCCAAGTACATATCGAAGCTATAATATACACGCAACGCCGCAAGATATGTATCTTCCTTTCGACAACAATATCAAAAGACTCTATAGGTTATTTCCGAGAAGAAATATATTTTAAGGTGGGTGTCTAGACTATTAAAGCGAGCGATTTTACGATTTTCATTAGCTCTAATCCAAGCTATAAAGTTCATAAGGTATGCTACTTTAGCGAGGTTTACTAAGACATCGAAATGTCGCTACATTATGTTTTTCAAGTAAACCTAACCACGAACGAACTTTCGTTCACGCTTTAACCTTGTTACACAAAGGGGACCGTGAGATTATGAATTCCTCGTTTCTCGCGAGATTATAACACGGTCTCCACAAATAAAATACTAAGGTTGGGCGCAAAAACAATAATTTGGACTTCACTAATAAACTTCGTAAACTCCTCGCCTACTCCTTACCACCCGTGAGCAACGAGCTCATTCTTTTTCCCAAAACACCTTGCAAAGCGAACGAGTTGACCAATGAAGAGAAAAAGTTCAATTGACGCAATCGATTATGATAAAAGAACGACGTACAAAACAACGATGAATACTTTTAAGGTATGAGTCCATTTCTAAATTAAATAGAAAAAAAAATCATTAATTTTAGTACCAAGGGATATCTTAATTTGATATATACTAGGAAATCCTATTATGCGAGAATAATCTATTCGTTCTTAAGACTTAAAATCTTCCTCACATTTGACTTTGGCTCTATTTCGAACCCCAAGTACATATCGAAGCTACGATATGCACGCAACGCTGCAAGACATTTTTCATCCCTTTCGACAACAATGTCAACAGACTCTATAGGCTATTTCCGCCGATGAAATGTATTTTAAGGTGGGTGTCTAGACTATTAAAGCGAGCGATTTTACGATTTTCATTAGTTTTGATCCAAGCTCAAAAGTTCGAGACGGTATGCTACTTTAGCGAGGTTTACTACGACATCGAAATGTCGCTACATTATGTTTATCCAGTAAACCTAACCATGAACGAACTTTCGTTAACGCTTTAACCTTGTTACACAAAGGGGACCGTGAGATTATGTTTTTCGAGTTTCTCGCGAGATTATAACAGGGTCTCCACAAATGAATACTAAGGTTGGGCGCACAAACAATAATTTGGACTTCTCTAATAAACCTCGTAAACTCCTCAACATCTTTTTACCACCCGCTGAGCAACAAGCTCATTCTTTTTCTCTAAACACCTTGCAGGTGAACGAGTCGACCCATGAAAACAAAAAGTTCAATTGACGCAATCATTTATGATAGAAGAACGACGTACCAAACAACGATGAATACTTTTAAGGTATGAGTCTATTTCTAATTTAAATAGAAAAAAATCATTTATTTTATTTCAGAGTCGATTTGACATATTTTAAGAAATACTATTAGGTAGAATAATATATACATTCTTAACACTTAACATCTTTCTCACATTTGATTTCGGCTCTATAATCGAACCCCAAGTACATATCGAAGCTATAATATACACGCAACGCTGCAAGATATGTATCTTCCCTTTCGACAACAATATCAAAAGACTCTATAGGTTATTTCCGCAGAAGAAATATATTTTAAGGTGGGTGTCTAGACTATTAAAGCGAGCGATTTTACGATTTTCATTAGCTCTAATCCAAGCTATAAAGTTCATAAGGTATGCTACTTTAGCGAGGTTTACTAAGACATCGAAATGTCGCTACATTATGTTTTTCAAGTAAACCTAACCACGAACGAACTTTCGTTCACGCTTTAACCTTGTTACACAAAGGGGACCGTGAGATTATGAATTCCTCGTTTCTCGCGAGATTATAACACGGTCTCCACAAATAAAATACTAAGGTTGGGCGCAAAAACAATAATTTGGACTTCACTAATAAACTTCGTAAACTCCTCGCCTACTCCTTACCACCCGCTGAGCAACGAGCTCATTCTTTTTCCCAAAACACCTTGCGGGCGAACGAGTTGACCAATGAAGAGAAAAAGTTCAATTGACGCAATCGATTATGATAAAAGAACGACGTACAAAACAACGATGAATACTTTTAAGGTATGAGTCCATTTCTAAATTAAATAGAAAAAAAATCATTAATTTTATTACCAAGGGATATCTGAATTTGATATATACTAAGAAATCCTATTATGCAGAATAATATATTCATTCTTAAGACTTAAAATCTTCTCACATTTGACTTTGGCTCTAATCGAACCCCAAGTACATATCGAAGCTACGATATGCACGCAACGCCGCAAGACATTTTTCTTCCCTTTCGACAACAATGTCAACAGACTCTATTGGCTATTTCCGCCTATGAAATGTATTTTAAGGTGGGTGTCTAGACTATTAAAGCGAGCGATTTTACGATTTTCATTAGTTTTGATCCAAGCTCAAAAGTTCAGACGGTATGCTACTTTAGCGAGGTTTACTACGACATCGAAATGTCGCTACATTATGTTTATCCAGTAAACCTAACCATGAACGAACTTTCGTTAACGCTTTAACCTTGTTACACAAAGGGGACCGTGAGATTATGTTTTTCGAGTTTCTCGCGAGATTATAACAGAGGTCTCCACAAATGAATACTAAGGTTGGGCGCACAAACAATAATTTGGACTTCTCTAATAAACTCGTAAACTCCTCAACATCTTTTTACCACCCCCGTGAGCAACAAGCTCATTCTTTTTCTCTAAACACCTTGCGGGTGAACGAGTCGACCCATGAAAACAAAAAGTTCAATTGACGCAATCATTTATGATAGAAGAACGACGTACCAAACAACGATGAATACTTTTAAGGTATGAGTCTATTTCTAATTTAAATAGAAAAAATCATTTATTTTATTTCGATAGTCGATTTGACATATTTTAAGAAATACTATTAGGTAGAATAATATATACATTCTTAACACTTAACATCTTTCTCACATTTGATTTTGGCTCTATAATCGAACCCCAAAGTACATATCGAAGCTATAATATACACGCAACGCTGCAAGATATGTATCTTCCCTTTCGACAACAATATCAAAAGACTCTATAGGCTATTTCCGTAGAAGAAATATATTTTAAGGTGGGTGTCTAGACTATTAAAGCGAGCGATTTTACGATTTTCATTAGCTCTAATCCAAGCTATAAAGTTCATAAGGTATGCTACTTTAGCGAGGTTTACTAAGACATCGAAATGTCGCTACATTATGTTTTTCAAGTAAACCTAACCACGAACGAACTTTCGTTAACGCTTTAACCTTGTTACACAAAGGGGACCGTGAGATTATGAATTCCTCGTTTCTCGCGAGATTATAACACGGTCTCCACAAATAAAATACTAAGGTTGGGCGCAAAAACAATAATTTGGACTTCACTAATAAACTTCGTAAACTCCTCGCCTACTCCTTACCACCCGCTGAGCAACGAGCTCATTCTTTTTCCCAAAACACCTTGCAGGCGAACGAGTTGACCAATGAAGACAAAAAGTTCAATTGACGCAATCGATTATGATAAAAGAACGACGTACAAAACAACGATGAATACTTTTAAGGTATGAGTCCATTTCTAAATTAAATAGAAAAAAAAATCATTAATTTTATTACCAAGGGATATCTTAATTTGATATATACTAAGAAATCCTATTATGCGAGAATAATCTATTCATTCTTAAGACTTAAAATCTTCCTCACATTTGACTTTGGCTCTATTTCGAACCCCAAGTACATATCGAAGCTACAATATGCACGCAACGCCGCAAGACATTTTCATCCCTTTCGACAACAATGTCAAAAAGACTCTATAGGCTATTTCCGCAGATGAAATGTATTTTAAGGTGGGTGTCTAGACTATTAAAGCGAGCGATTTTACGATTTTCATTAGTTTTGATCCAAGCTCAAAAGTTCGAAGGTATGCTACTTTAGCGAGGTTTACTACGACATCGAAATGTCGCTACATTATGTTTATCCAAGTAAACCTAACCATGAACGAACTTTCGTTAACGCTTTAACCTTGTTACACAAAGGGGACCGTGAGATTATGTTTTTCGAGTTTCTCGCGAGATTATAACGGGGTCTCCACAAATGAATACTAAGGTTGGGCGCACAAACAATAATTTGGACTTCTCTAATAAACCTCGTAAACTCCTCAACATCTTTTTACCACCGTGAGCAACAAGCTCATTCTTTTTCTCTAAACACCTTGCGGGTGAACGAGTCGACCCATGAAAACAAAAAGTTCAATTGACGCAATCATTTATGATAGAAGAACGACGTACCAAACAACGATGAATACTTTTAAGGTATGAGTCTATTTCTAAATTAAATAGAAAAAATCATTTATTTTATTACCAAGGGAGTCGATTTGACATATTTTAAGAAATACTATTAGGTAGAATAATATATACATTCTTAACACTTAACATCTTTCTCACATTTGATTTTGGCTCTATAATCGAACCCCGGTACATATCGAAGCTATAATATACACGCAACGCCGCAAGATATGTATCTTCCCTTTCGACAACAATATCAAAAGACTCTATAGGCTATTTCCGTAGAGAAATATATTTTAAGGTGGGTGTCTAGACTATTAAAGCGAGCGATTTTACGATTTTCATTAGCTCTAATCCAAGCTATAAAGTTCATAAGGTATGCTACTTTAGCGAGGTTTACTAAGACATCGAAATGTCGCTACATTATGTTTTCAAGTAAACCTAACCACGAACGAACTTTCGTTCACGCTTTAACCTTGTTACACAAAGGGGACCGTGAGATTATGAATTCCTCGAGTTTCTCGCGAGATTATAACACGGTCTCCACAAATAAAATACTAAGGTTGGGCGCAAAAACAATAATTTGGACTTCACTAATAAACTTCGTAAACTCCTCGCCTACTCCTTACCACCCGTGAGCAACGAGCTCATTCTTTTTCCCAAAACACCTTGCAAAGTGAACGAGTTGACCAATGAAGAGAAAAAGTTCAATTGACGCAATCGATTATGATAAAAGAACGACGTACAAAACAACGATGAATACTTTTAAGGTATGAGTCCATTTCTAAATTAAATAGAAAAAAAAATCATTAATTTTATTACCAAGGGATATCTTAATTTGATATATACTAGAAATCCTATTATGTAGAATAATATATTCATTCTTAAGACTTAAAATCTTTCTCACATTTGACTTTGGCTCTAATCGAACCCCAAGTACATATCGAAGCTATAATATGCACGCAACGCCGCAAGACATTTTTCTTCCCTTTCGACAACAATGTCAAAAGACTCTATAGGCTATTTCCGCCGATGAAATGTATTTTAAGGTGGGTGTCTAGACTATTAAAGCGAGCGATTTTACGATTTTCATTAGTTTTGATCCAAGCTCAAAAGTTCGAAGGTATGCTACTTTAGCGAGGTTTACTACGACATCGAAATGTCGCTACATTATGTTTATCCAAGTAAACCTAACCATGAACGAACTTTCGTTAACGCTTTAACCTTGTTACACAAAGGGGACCGTGAGATTATGTTTTTCGAGTTTCTCGCGAGATTATAACGTGGTCTCCACAAATGAATACTAAGGTTGGGCGCACAAACAATAATTTGGACTTCTCTAATAAACTCGTAAACTCCTCAACATCTTTTTACCACCCGTGAGCAACAAGCTCATTCTTTTTCCTCTAAACACCTTGCGGGTGTGAACGAGTTGACCATGAAAACAAAAAGTTCAATTGACGCAATCATTTATGATAGAAGAACGACGTACCAAACAACGATGAATACTTTTAAGGTATGAGTCCATTTCTAAATTAAATAGAAAAAATCATTTATTTTAGTACCAAGGGATATCTTAATTTGACATATACTAAGAAATACTATTAGGTAGAATAATATATACATTCTTAAGACTTAACATCTTTCTCACATTTGACTTTGGCTCTATAATCGAACCCCAAGTACATATCGAAGCTATAATATGCACGCAACGCCGCAAGACATTTATCTTCCCTTTCGACAACAATGTCAAAGACTCTATAGGCTATTTCCGTAGATGAAATATATTTTAAGGTGGGTGTCTAGACTATTAAAGCGAGCGATTTTACGATTTTCATTAGTTTTTATCCAAGCTATAAAGTTTACAAGGTATGCTACTTTAGCGAGGTTTACTAAGATATCCAAATATTGCTACATTATGTTTATCAAGTAAACCTAACCATGAACGAACTTTCGTTAACGCTTTAACCTTGTTACACAAAGGGGACCGTGAGATTATGTTTTTCGAGTTTCTCGCGAGATTATAACACGGTCTCCACAAATAAAATACTAAGGTTGGGCGCACAAACAATAATTTGGACTTCACTAATAAACTCGTAAACTCCTCAACATCTTTTTACCACCCGTGAGCAACAAGCTCATTCTTTTTCCCTAAACACCTTGCGAAGTGAACGAGTTGACCATGAAAACAAAAAGTTCAATTGACGCAATCATTTATGATAGAAGAACGACGTACCAAACAACGATGAATACTTTTAAGGTATGAGTCTATTTCTAATTTAAATAGAAAAAAAAAATCATTTATTTTATTACCAAGGGATATCGATTTGACATATTTTAAGAAATACTATTAGGTAGAATAATATATACATTCTTAAGACTTAACATCTTTCTCACATTTGATTTTGGCTCTATAATCGAACCCCAAGTACATATCGAAGCTATAATATACACGCAACGCCGCAAGATATGTATCTTCCCTTTCGACAACAATATCAAAAGACTCTATAGGCTATTTCCCGTAAGAAAATATATTTTAAGGTGGGTGTCTAGACTATTAAAGCGAGCGATTTTACGATTTTCATTAGCTCTAATCCAAGCTATAAAGTTCATAAGGTATGCTACTTTAGCGAGGTTTACTAAGACATCGAAATGTCGCTACATTATGTTTTTCAAGTAAACCTAACCACGAACGAACTTTCGTTAACGCTTTAACCTTGTTACACAAAGGGGACCGTGAGATTATGAATTCCTCGTTTCTCGCGAGATTATAACACGGTCTCCACAAATAAAATACTAAGGTTGGGCGCAAAAACAATAATTTGGACTTCACTAATAAACTTCGTAAACTCCTCGCCTACTCCTTACCACCCGTGAGCAACGAGCTCATTCTTTTTCCCAAAACACCTTGCAAGTGCGAACGAGTTGACCAATGAAGAGAAAAAGTTCAATTGACGCAATCGATTATGATAAAAGAACGACGTACAAAACAACGATGAATACTTTTAAGGTATGAGTCCATTTCTAAATTAAATAGAAAAAAAATCATTAATTTTATTACCAAGGGATATCTTAATTTGATATATACTAAGAAATCCTATTATGCAGAATAATATATTCGTTCTTAAGACTTAAAATCTTTCTCACATTTGACTTTGGCTCTAAATCGAACCCCAGTACATATCGAAGCTACGATATGCACGCAACGCTGCAAGACATTTTTCTTCCCTTTCGACAACAATGTCAACAGACTCTATTGGCTATTTCCGCCGATGAAATGTATTTTAAGGTGGGTGTCTAGACTATTAAAGCGAGCGATTTTACGATTTTCATTAGTTTTGATCCAAGCTCAAAAGTTCAGACGGTATGCTACTTTAGCGAGGTTTACTACGACATCGAAATGTCGCTACATTATGTTTATCCAGTAAACCTAACCATGAACGAACTTTCGTTAACGCTTTAACCTTGTTACACAAAGGGGACCGTGAGATTATGTTTTTCGAGTTTCTCGCGAGATTATAACGGGGTCTCCACAAATGAATACTAAGGTTGGCGCACAAACAATAATTTGGACTTCTCTAATAAATCTCGTAAACTCCTCAACATCTTTTTACCACCCGCTGAGCAACAAGCTCATTCTTTTTCTCTAAACACCTTGCAGGTGAACGAGTCGACCCATGAAAACAAAAAGTTCAATTGACGCAATCATTTATGATAGAAGAACGACGTACCAAACAACGATGAATACTTTTAAGGTATGAGTCTATTTCTAATTTAAATAGAAAAAATCATTTATTTTATTTCAGAGTCGATTTGACATATTTTAAGAAATACTATTAGGTAGAATAATATATACATTCTTAACACTTAACATCTTTCTCACATTTGATTTCGGCTCTATAATCGAACCCCCGGTACATATCGAAGCTATAATATACACGCAACGCCGCAAGATATGTATCTTCCCTTTCGACAACAATATCAAAAGACTCTATAGGTTATTTCCAGAAGAAATATATTTTAAGGTGGGTGTCTAGACTATTAAAGCGAGCGATTTTACGATTTTCATTAGCTCTAATCCAAGCTATAAAGTTCATAAGGTATGCTACTTTAGCGAGGTTTACTAAGACATCGAAATGTCGCTACATTATGTTTTTCAAGTAAACCTAACCACGAACGAACTTTCGTTCACGCTTTAACCTTGTTACACAAAGGGACCGTGAGATTATGAATTCCTCGTTTCTCGCGAGATTATAACACGGTCTCCACAAATAAAATACTAAGGTTGGGCGCAAAAACAATAATTTGGACTTCACTAATAAACTTCGTAAACTCCTCGCCTACTCCTTACCACCCGCTGAGCAACGAGCTCATTCTTTTTCCCAAAACACCTTGCAGGCGAACGAGTTGACCAATGAAGAGAAAAAGTTCAATTGACGCAATCGATTATGATAAAAGAACGACGTACAAAACAACGATGAATACTTTTAAGGTATGAGTCCATTTCTAAATTAAATAGAAAAAAAAATCATTAATTTTAGTACCAAGGGATATCTTAATTTGATATATACTAGGAAATCCTATTATGCAGAATAATCTATTCGTTCTTAAGACTTAAAATCTTCCTCACATTTGACTTTGGCTCTATTTCGAACCCCAGTACATATCGAAGCTACGATATGCACGCAACGCTGCAAGACATTTTTCATCCCTTTCGACAACAATGTCAACAGACTCTATAGGCTATTTCCGCCGATGAAATGTATTTTAAGGTGGGTGTCTAGACTATTAAAGCGAGCGATTTTACGATTTTCATTAGTTTTGATCCAAGCTCAAAAGTTCAGACGGTATGCTACTTTAGCGAGGTTTACTACGACATCGAAATGTCGCTACATTATGTTTATCCAGTAAACCTAACCATGAACGAACTTTCGTTAACGCTTTAACCTTGTTACACAAAGGGGACCGTGAGATTATGTTTTTCGAGTTTCTCGCGAGATTATAACATGGGTCTCCACAAATGAATACTAAGGTTGGGCGCACAAACAATAATTTGGACTTCTCTAATAAACCTCGTAAACTCCTCAACATCTTTTTACCACCCGCTGAGCAACAAGCTCATTCTTTTTCTCTAAACACCTTGCAGGTGAACGAGTCGACCCATGAAAACAAAAAGTTCAATTGACGCAATCATTTATGATAGAAGAACGACGTACCAAACAACGATGAATACTTTTAAGGTATGAGTCTATTTCTAATTTAAATAGAAAAAATCATTTATTTTATTTTGAGTCGATTTGACATATTTTAAGAAATACTATTAGGTAGAATAATATATACATTCTTAACACTTAACATCTTTCTCACATTTGATTTCGGCTCTATAATCGAACCCCGGTACATATCGAAGCTATAATATACACGCAACGCCGCAAGATATGTATCTTCCCTTTCGACAACAATATCAAAAGACTCTATAGGTTATTTCCAGAAGAAATATATTTTAAGGTGGGTGTCTAGACTATTAAAGCGAGCGATTTTACGATTTTCATTAGCTCTAATCCAAGCTATAAAGTTCATAAGGTATGCTACTTTAGCGAGGTTTACTAAGACATCGAAATGTCGCTACATTATGTTTTTCAAGTAAACCTAACCACGAACGAACTTTCGTTCACGCTTTAACCTTGTTACACAAAGGGGACCGTGAGATTATGAATTCCTCGTTTCTCGCGAGATTATAACACGGTCTCCACAAATAAAATACTAAGGTTGGGCGCAAAAACAATAATTTGGACTTCACTAATAAACTTCGTAAACTCCTCGCCTACTCCTTACCACCCGTGAGCAACGAGCTCATTCTTTTTCCCAAAACACCTTATGAGCGAACGAGTTGACCAATGAAGAGAAAAAGTTCAATTGACGCAATCGATTATGATAAAAGAACGACGTACAAAACAACGATGAATACTTTTAAGGTATGAGTCCATTTCTAAATTAAATAGAAAAAAAAAATCATTAATTTTAGTACCAAGGGATATCTTAATTTGATATATACTAGGAAATCCTATTATGCAGAATAATCTATTCGTTCTTAAGACTTAAAATCTTCCTCACATTTGACTTTGGCTCTATTTCGAACCCCAGTACATATCGAAGCTACAATATGCACGCAACGCTGCAAGACATTTTTCATCCCTTTCGACAACAATGTCAACAGACTCTATAGGCTATTTCCGCCGATGAAATGTATTTTAAGGTGGGTGTCTAGACTATTAAAGCGAGCGATTTTACGATTTTCATTAGTTTTGATCCAAGCTCAAAAGTTCGAGACGGTATGCTACTTTAGCGAGGTTTACTACGACATCGAAATGTCGCTACATTATGTTTATCCAGTAAACCTAACCATGAACGAACTTTCGTTAACGCTTTAACCTTGTTACACAAAGGGGACCGTGAGATTATGTTTTTCGAGTTTCTCGCGAGATTATAACAGGGTCTCCACAAATGAATACTAAGGTTGGGCGCACAAACAATAATTTGGACTTCTCTAATAAACCTCGTAAACTCCTCAACATCTTTTTACCACCCGCTGAGCAACAAGCTCATTCTTTTTCTCTAAACACCTTGCAGGTGAACGAGTCGACCCATGAAAACAAAAAGTTCAATTGACGCAATCATTTATGATAGAAGAACGACGTACCAAACAACGATGAATACTTTTAAGGTATGAGTCTATTTCTAATTTAAATAGAAAAAATCATTTATTTTATTTGAGTCGATTTGACATATTTTAAGAAATACTATTAGGTAGAATAATATATACATTCTTAACACTTAACATCTTTCTCACATTTGATTTCGGCTCTATAATCTGACCCCAAGTACATATCGAAGCTATAATATACACGCAACGCTGCAAGATATGTATCTTCCCTTTCGACAACAATATCAAAAGACTCTATAGGTTATTTCCGCAGAAGAAATATATTTTAAGGTGGGTGTCTAGACTATTAAAGCGAGCGATTTTACGATTTTCATTAGCTCTAATCCAAGCTATAAAGTTCATAAGGTATGCTACTTTAGCGAGGTTTACTAAGACATCGAAATGTCGCTACATTATGTTTTTCAAGTAAACCTAACCACGAACGAACTTTCGTTCACGCTTTAACCTTGTTACACAAAGGGGACCGTGAGATTATGAATTCCTCGTTTCTCGCGAGATTATAACACGGTCTCCACAAATAAAATACTAAGGTTGGGCGCAAAAACAATAATTTGGACTTCACTAATAAACTTCGTAAACTCCTCGCCTACTCCTTACCACCCGCTGAGCAACGAGCTCATTCTTTTTCCCAAAACACCTTGCAGGCGAACGAGTTGACCAATGAAGAGAAAAAGTTCAATTGACGCAATCGATTATGATAAAAGAACGACGTACAAAACAACGATGAATACTTTTAAGGTATGAGTCCATTTCTAAATTAAATAGAAAAAAAAATCATTAATTTTAGTACCAAGGGATATCTTAATTTGATATATACTAGGAAATCCTATTATGCAGAATAATATATTCGTTCTTAAGACTTACTTAAAATCTTTCTCACATTTAACTTTGGCTCTATATCGAACCTCAGTACATATCGAAGCTACGATATGCACGCAACGCTGCAAGACATTTTTCATCCCTTTCGACAACAATGTCAACTGACTCTATAGGCTATTTCCGCCGATGAAATGTATTTTAAGGTGGGTGTCTAGACTATTAAAGCGAGCGATTTTACGATTTTCATTAGTTTTGATCCAAGCTCAAAAGTTCGAGACGGTATGCTACTTTAGCGAGGTTTACTACGACATCGAAATGTCGCTACATTATGTTTATCCAAGTAAACCTAACCATGAACGAACTTTCGTTAACGCTTTAACCTTGTTACACAAAGGGGACCGTGAGATTATGTTTTTCGAGTTTCTCGCGAGATTATAACGGGGTCTCCACAAATAAAATACTAAGGTTGGGCGCAAAAACAATAATTTGGACTTCACTAATAAACCTCGTAAACTCCTCGCCTACTCCTTACCACCCGTGAGCAACAAGCTCATTCTTTTTCCCAAAACACCTTGCGGGTGAACGAGTTAACCATGAAAACAAAAAGTTCAATTGACGCAATCGATTATGATAAAAGAACGACGTACAAAACAACGATGAATACTTTTAAGGTATGAGTCCATTTCTAAATTAAATAGAAAAAAATCATTTATTTTATTACCAAGGGAGTCTTAATTTGACATATACTAGAAATACTATTATGGTAGAATAATATATTCATTCTTAAGACTTAAAATCTTCTCACATTTGACTTTGGCTCTATTTCGAACCCCAAGTACATATCGAAGCTATAATATACACGCAACGCCGCAAGACATTTTCTTCCCTTTCGACAACAATATCAAAAGACTCTATAGGCTATTTCCGTAGATGAAATGTATTTTAAGGTGGGTGTCTAGACTATTAAAGCGAGCGATTTTACGATTTTCATTAGCTCTAATCCAAGCTATAAAGTTCATAAGGTATGCTACTTTAGCGAGGTTTACTAAGACATCGAAATGTCGCTACATTATGTTTTTCAAGTAAACCTAACCACGAACGAACTTTCGTTAACGCTTTAACCTTGTTACACAAAGGGGACCGTGAGATTATGAATTCCTGAGTTTCTCGCGAGATTATAACACGGTCTCCACAAATAAAATACTAAGGTTGGGCGCAAAAACAATAATTTGGACTTCACTAATAAACTTCGTAAACTCCTCGCCTCTCCTTACCACCCGTGAGCAACGAGCTCATTCTTTTTCCCAAAACACCTTGCAAGGGCGAACGAGTTGACCAATGAAACAAAAAGTTCAATTGACGCAATCGATTATGATAAAAGAACGACGTACAAAACAACGATGAATACTTTTAAGGTATGAGTCCATTTCTAAATTAAATAGAAAAAAAAATCATTAATTTTTTACCAAGGGATATCTTAATTTGATATATACTAAGAAATCCTATTATAGGTAGAATAATCTATTCATTCTTAAGACTTAAAATCTTTCTCACATTTGACTTTGGCTCTATAATCGAACCCCAAAGTACATATCGAAGCTACGATATGCACGCAACGCCGCAAGACATTTTCTTCCCTTTCGACAACAATGTCAAAGACTCTATAGGCTATTTCCCATGAAATGTATTTTAAGGTGGGTGTCTAGACTATTAAAGCGAGCGATTTTACGATTTTCATTAGTTTTGATCCAAGCTAAAAGTTCATAAGGTATGCTACTTTAGCGAGGTTTACTACGACATCGAAATGTCGCTACATTATGTTTATCCAAGTAAACCTAACCATGAACGAACTTTCGTTAACGCTTTAACCTTGTTACACAAAGGGGACCGTGAGATTATGTTTTTCGAGTTTCTCGCGAGATTATAACACGGTCTCCACAAATGAATACTAAGGTTGGGCGCACAAACAATAATTTGGACTTCTAATAAACCTCGTAAACTCCTCAACATCTTTTTACCACCCATTGAGCAACAAGCTCATTCTTTTTCTCTAAACACCTTGCGGGTGAACGAGTTCGACCCATGAAAACAAAAAGTTCAATTGACGCAATCATTTATGATAGAAGAACGACGTACCAAACAACGATGAATACTTTTAAGGTATGAGTCTATTTCTAATTTAAATAGAAAAAAATCATTTATTTTATTACCAAGGGATATCGATTTGATATATTTTAAGAAATACTATTAGGTAGAATAATATATACATTCTTAACACTTAAAATCTTTCTCACATTTGATTTTGGCTCTATAATCGAACCCAAGTACATATCGAAGCTATAATATGCACGCAACGCCGCAAGATATGTATCTTCCCTTTCGACAACAATATCAAAAGACTCTATAGGCTATTTCCGTGAGAAGAAATATATTTTAAGGTGGGTGTCTAGACTATTAAAGCGAGCGATTTTACGATTTTCATTAGCTCTAATCCAAGCTATAAAGTTCATAAGGTATGCTACTTTAGCGAGGTTTACTAAGACATCGAAATGTCGCTACATTATGTTTTCAAGTAAACCTAACCATGAACGAACTTTCGTTAACGCTTTAACCTTGTTACACAAAGGGGACCGTGAGATTATGAATTCCTCGAGTTTCTCGCGAGATTATAACACGGTCTCCACAGATAAAATACTAAGGTTGGGCGCAAAAACAATAATTTGGACTTCACTAATAAACTTCGTAAACTCCTCGCCTACTCCTTACCACCCGCTGAGCAACGAGCTCATTCTTTTTCCCAAAACACCTTGCAGGCGAACGAGTTGACCAATGAAGAGAAAAAGTTCAATTGACGCAATCGATTATGATAAAAGAACGACGTACAAAACAACGATGAATACTTTTAAGGTATGAGTCCATTTCTAAATTAAATAGAAAAAAAAAATCATTAATTTTATTACCAAGGGATATCTTAATTTGATATATACTAGGAAATCCTATTATGCAGAATAATCTATTCGTTCTTAAGACTTAAAATCTTCCTCACATTTGACTTTGGCTCTATTTCGAACCCCAGTACATATCGAAGCTACAATATGCACGCAACGCTGCAAGACATTTTTCATCCCTTTCGACAACAATGTCACGACTCTATAGGCTATTTCCGCCGATGAAATGTATTTTAAGGTGGGTGTCTAGACTATTAAAGCGAGCGATTTTACGATTTTCATTAGTTTTGATCCAAGCTCAAAAGTTCGAGACGGTATGCTACTTTAGCGAGGTTTACTACGACATCGAAATGTCGCTACATTATGTTTATCCAGTAAACCTAACCATGAACGAACTTTCGTTAACGCTTTAACCTTGTTACACAAAGGGGACCGTGAGATTATGTTTTTCGAGTTTCTCGCGAGATTATAACAGGGTCTCCACAAATGAATACTAAGGTTGGGCGCACAAACAATAATTTGGACTTCTCTAATAAACCTCGTAAACTCCTCAACATCTTTTTACCACCCGCTGAGCAACAAGCTCATTCTTTTTCTCTAAACACCTTGCAGGTGAACGAGTCGACCCATGAAAACAAAAAGTTCAATTGACGCAATCATTTATGATAGAAGAACGACGTACCAAACAACGATGAATACTTTTAAGGTATGAGTCTATTTCTAATTTAAATAGAAAAAATCATTTATTTTATTTCAGAGTCGATTTGACATATTTTAAGAAATACTATTAGGTAGAATAATATATACATTCTTAAGACTAAACATCTTTCTCACATTTGATTTCGGCTCTATAATCGAACCCAAGTACATATCGAAGCTATAATATACACGCAACGCCGCAAGATATGTATCTTCCCTTTCGACAACAATATCAAAAGACTCTATAGGCTATTTCCGAGAAGAAATATATTTTAAGGTGGGTGTCAAGACTATTAAAGCGAGCGATTTTACGATTTTCATTAGCTCTAATCCAAGCTATAAAGTTCATAAGGTATGCTACTTTAGCGAGGTTTACTAAGACATCGAAATGTCGCTACATTATGTTTTTCAAGTAAACCTAACCACGAACGAACTTTCGTTCACGCTTTAACCTTGTTACACAAAGGGGACCGTGAGATTATGAATTCCTCGTTTCTCGCGAGATTATAACACGGTCTCCACAAATAAAATACTAAGGTTGGGCGCAAAAACAATAATTTGGACTTCACTAATAAACTTCGTAAACTCCTCGCCTACTCCTTACCACCCGTGAGCAACGAGCTCATTCTTTTTCCCAAAACACCTTAATGGCGAACGAGTTGACCAATGAAGAGAAAAAGTTCAATTGACGCAATCGATTATGATAAAAGAACGACGTACAAAACAACGATGAATACTTTTAAGGTATGAGTCCATTTCTAAATTAAATAGAAAAAAAAATCATTAATTTTAGTACCAAGGGATATCTTAATTTGATATATACTAGGAAATCCTATTATGCAGAATAATCTATTCGTTCTTAAGACTTAAAATCTTCCTCACATTTGATTTTGGCTCTATTTCGAACCCCAGTACATATCGAAGCTACAATATGCACGCAACGCTGCAAGACATTTTTCATCCCTTTCGACAACAATGTCAACAGACTCTATAGGCTATTTCCGCCGATGAAATGTATTTTAAGGTGGGTGTCTAGACTATTAAAGCGAGCGATTTTACGATTTTCATTAGTTTTGATCCAAGCTCAAAAGTTCGACGGTATGCTACTTTAGCGAGGTTTACTACGACATCGAAATGTCGCTACATTATGTTTATCCAAGTAAACCTAACCATGAACGAACTTTCGTTAACGCTTTAACCTTGTTACACAAAGGGGACCGTGAGATTATGTTTTTGAGTTTCTCGCGAGATTATAACGGGGTCTCCACAAATGAATACTAAGGTTGGGCGCACAAACAATAATTTGGACTTCTCTAATAAACCTCGTAAACTCCTCAACATCTTTTTACCACCCATTTGAGCAACAAGCTCATTCTTTTTCTCTAAACACCTTGCGGGTGAACGAGTCGACCCATGAAAACAAAAAGTTCAATTGACGCAATCATTTATGATAGAAGAACGACGTACCAAACAACGATGAATACTTTTAAGGTATGAGTCTATTTCTAATTTAAATAGAAAAAATCATTTATTTTATTTCGTAGTCGATTTGACATATTTTAAGAAATACTATTAGGTAGAATAATATATACATTCTTAACACTTAACATCTTTCTCACATTTGATTTCGGCTCTATAATCGACCCAAGTACATATCGAAGCTATAATATACACGCAACGCCGCAAGATATGTATCTTCCCTTTCGACAACAATATCAAAAGACTCTATAGGTTATTTCATGAAGAAATATATTTTAAGGTGGGTGTCTAGACTATTAAAGCGAGCGATTTTACGATTTTCATTAGCTCTAATCCAAGCTATAAAGTTCATAAGGTATGCTACTTTAGCGAGGTTTACTAAGACATCGAAATGTCGCTACATTATGTTTTTCAAGTAAACCTAACCACGAACGAACTTTCGTTCACGCTTTAACCTTGTTACACAAAGGGGACCGTGAGATTATGAATTCCTCGTTTCTCGCGAGATTATAACACGGTCTCCACAAATAAAATACTAAGGTTGGGCGCAAAAACAATAATTTGGACTTCACTAATAAACTTCGTAAACTCCTCGCCTACTCCTTACCACCCGTGAGCAACGAGCTCATTCTTTTTCCCAAAACACCTTGCAAAGCGAACGAGTTCACCAAAAAGTTCAATTGACGCAATCGATTATGATAAAAGAACGACGTACAAAACAACGATGAATACTTTTAAGGTATGAGTCCATTTCTAAATTAAATAGAAAAAAAATCATTAATTTTATTACCAAGGGATATCTTAATTTGATATATACTAAGAAATCCTATTATGCAGAATAATATATTCATTCTTAAGACTTAAAATCTTTCTC
The DNA here is from genome assembly GCA_039657325.1 of Stephania cephalantha. Taxonomy (NCBI): domain Eukaryota; kingdom Viridiplantae; phylum Streptophyta; class Magnoliopsida; order Ranunculales; family Menispermaceae; genus Stephania; species Stephania cephalantha. The sequence continues at coordinate 47,373,046 of CM077571.1, forward strand.
ACATTTGACTTTGGCTATAAATCGAACCCCAGTACATATCGAAGCTACGATATGCACGCAACGCTGCAAGACATTTTTCTTCCCTTTCGACAACAATGTCAACATACTCTATTGGCTATTTCCGCCTATGAAATGTATTTTAAGGTGGGTGTCTAGACTATTAAAGCGAGCGATTTTACGATTTTCATTAGTTTTGATCCAAGCTCAAAAGTTCAGACGGTATGCTACTTTAGCGAGGTTTACTACGACATCGAAATGTCGCTACATTATGTTTATCTAGTAAACCAAACCATGAACGAACTTTCGTTAACGCTTTAACCTTGTTACACAAAGGGGACCGTGAGATTATGTTTTTCGAGTTTCTCGCGAGATTATAACAGGGTCTCCACAAATGAATACTAAGGTTGGGCGCAAAAACGATAATTTGGACTTCACTAATAAACTTCGTAAACTCCTCAACATCTTTTTACCACCCGTGAGCAACAAGCTCATTCTTTTTCCTAAACACCTTGCGGGTGAACGAGTCGACCCATGAAAACAAAAAGTTCAATTGACGCAATCATTATGATAAAAGAACGACGTACAAAACAACGATGAATACTTTTAAGGTATGAGTCCATTTCTAAATTAAATAGAAAAAAAAATCATTAATTTTATTACCAAGGGATATCTTAATTTGATTTATACTAGAAATCCTATTATAGAATAATATATTACATTCTTAAGACTTAAAATCTTCTCACATTTGACTTTGGCTCTATTTCGAACCCAAGTACATATCGAAGCTACAATATACGCAACGCCGCAAGACATTTTCATCCCTTTCGACAACAATGTCAAAGACTCTATAGGCTATTTCCCGATGAAATGTATTTTAAGGTGGGTGTCTAGACTATTAAAGCGAGCGATTTTACGATTTTCATTAGTTTTGATCCAAGCTCAAAAGTTCATAAGGTATGCTACTTTAGCGAGGTTTACTACGACATCGAAATGTCGCTACATTATGTTTATCAAGTAAACCTAACCATGAACGAACTTTCGTTAACGCTTTAACCTTGTTACACAAAGGGGACCGTGAGATTATGAATTTTCGAGTTTCTCGCGAGATTATAACACGGTCTCCACAAATGAATACTAAGGTTGGGCGCACAAACAATAATTTGGACTTCTCTAATAAACTCTCGTAAACTCCTCAACATCTTTTTACCACCGTGAGCAACAAGCTCATTCTTTTTCTCTAAACACCTTGCGGGTGAACGAGTTGACCAATGAAAACAAAAAGTTCAATTGACGCAATCATTTATGATAGAAGAACGACGTACCAAACAACGATGAATACTTTTAAGGTATGAGTCTATTTCTAATTTAAATAAAAAAAATCATTTATTTTATACCAAGGGATATCTTAATTTGACATATTTTAAGAAATACTATTAGGTAGAATAATATATACATTCTTAACACTTAACATCTTTCTCACATTTGATTTTGGCTCTATAATCGAACCCCAAGTACATATCGAAGCTATAATATACACGCAACGCCGCAAGATTTGTATCTTCCCTTTCGACAACAATATCAAAAGACTCTATAGGTTATTTCCCGATGAAATATATTTTAAGGTGGGTGTCTAGACTATTAAAGCGAGCGATTTTACGATTTTCATTAGCTTTAATCCAAGCTATAAAGTTCATAAGGTATGCTACTTTAGCGAGGTTTACTAAGACATCGAAATGTCGCTACATTATGTTTTCAAGTAAACCTAACCATGAACGAACTTTCGTTAACGCTTTAACCTTGTTACACAAAGGGGACCGTGAGATTATGAATTCCTCGAGTTTCTCGCGAGATTATAACACGGTCTCCACAAATAAAATACTAAGGTTGGGCGCAAAAACAATAATTTGGACTTCACTAATAAACTTCGTAAACTCCTCGCATCTACTTTTACCACCATTGAGCAACGAGCTCATTCTTTTTCCCAAAACACCTTGCGGGTGAACGAGTTGACCAATGAAAGAAAAAGTTCAATTGACGCAATCGATTATGATAAAAGAACGACGTACAAAACAACGATGAATACTTTTAAGGTATGAGTCCATTTCTAAATTAAATAGAAAAAAAAATCATTAATTTTAGTACCAAGGGATATCTTAATTTGATATATACTAGGAAATCCTATTTAGGTAGAATAATCTATACATTCTTAAGACTTAAAATCTTTCTCACATTTGATTTTGGCTCTATTTCGAACCCCAGTACATATCGAAGCTACAATATGCACGCAACGCCGCAAGACATTTTCATCCCTTTCGACAACAATGTCAACATACTCTATAGGCTATTTCCATGAGATGAAATGTATTTTAAGGTGGGTGTCTAGACTATTAAAGCGAGCGATTTTACGATTTTCATTAGTTTTGATCCAAGCTATAAAGTTCATAAGGTATGCTACTTTAGCGAGGTTTACTAAGACATCGAAATGTCGCTACATTATGTTTATCAAGTAAACCTAACCATGAACGAACTTTCGTTAACGCTTTAACCTTGTTACACAAAGGGGACCGTGAGATTATGTTTTTCGAGTTTCTCGCGAGATTATAACACGGTCTCCACAAATGAATACTAAGGTTGGGCGCACAAACAATAATTTGGACTTCACTAATAAATCTCGTAAACTCCTCAACATCTTTTTACCACCCGTGAGCAACAAGCTCATTCTTTTTCTCTAAACACCTTGCGGGTGAACGAGTGACCAATGAAAACAAAAAGTTCAATTGACGCAATCATTTATGATAAAAGAACGACGTACAAAACAACGATGAATACTTTTAAGGTATGAGTCTATTTCTAATTTAAATAGAAAAAAAAATCATTTATTTTATACCAAGGGATATCGATTTGACATATTTTAAGAAATACTATTAGGTAGAATAATATATACATTCTTAAGACTTAACATCTTTCTCACATTTGATTTGGCTCTATAATCGAACCCCAGTACATATCGAAGCTATAATATACACGCAACGCCGCAAGATATTTATCTTCCCTTTCGACAACAATATCAAAAGACTCTATAGGTTATTTCGTAGAAGAAATATATTTTAAGGTGGGTGTCTAGACTATTAAAGCGAGCGATTTTACGATTTTCATTAGCTTTGATCCAAGCTATAAAGTTCATAAGGTATGCTACTTTAGCGAGGTTTACTAAGACATCGAAATGTCGCTACATTATGTTTTCAAGTAAACCTAACCATGAACGAACTTTCGTTAACGCTTTAACCTTGTTACACAAAGGGGACCGTGAGATTATGTTTTTCGAGTTTCTCGCGAGATTATAACACGGTCTCCACAAATAAAATACTAAGGTTGGGCGCAAAAACAATAATTTGGACTTCACTAATAAACTTCGTAAACTCCTCGCCTCTTTTACCACCCGCCGAGCAACGAGCTCATTCTTTTTCCCAAAACACCTTTGCAAAGTGAACGAGTTGACCAATGAAAAGAAAAAGTTCAATTGACGCAATCATTTATGATAAAAGAACGACGTACAAAACAACGATGAATACTTTTAAGGTATGAGTCCATTTCTAAATTAAATAGAAAAAAAAATCATTAATTTTATTACCAAGGGATATCTTAATTTGATATATACTAGAAATCCTATTATGTAGAATAATCTATTCGTTCTTAAGACTTAAAATCTTTCTCACATTTGATTTTGGCTCTATTTCGAACCCCAAGTACATATCGAAGCTACAATATGCACGCAACGCCGCAAGACATGTTTTCATCCCTTTCGACAACAATGTCAAAAGACTCTATAGGCTATTTCCGCCGATGAAATGTATTTTAAGGTGGGTGTCTAGACTATTAAAGCGAGCGATTTTACGATTTTCATTAGTTTTGATCCAAGCTCAAAAGTTCATAAGGTATGCTACTTTAGCGAGGTTTACTACGACATCGAAATGTCGCTACATTATGTTTATCCAGTAAACCTAACCATGAACGAACTTTCGTTAACGCTTTAACCTTGTTACACAAAGGGGACCGTGAGATTATGTTTTTCGAGTTTCTAGCGAGATTATAACAGGGTCTCCACAAATGAATACTAAGGTTGGGCGCACAAACAATAATTTGGACTTCTCTAATAAACCTCGTAAACTCCTCAACATCTTTTTACCACCCGCTGAGCAACAAGCTCATTCTTTTTCTCTAAACACCTTGCAAGGTGAACGAGTTGACCCATGAAAACAAAAAGTTCAATTGACGCAATCATTTATGATAGAAGAACGACGTACCAAACAACGATGAATACTTTTAAGGTATGAGTCTATTTCTAATTTAAATAGAAAAAATCATTTATTTTATACCAAGGGAGTCGATTTGACATATTTTAAGAAATACTATTAGGTAGAATAATATATACATTCTTAACACTTAACATCTTTCTCACATTTGATTTGGCTCTATAATCGAACCCCAAGTACATATCGAAGCTATAATATACACGCAACGCCGCAAGATATGTATCTTCCCTTTCGACAACAATATCAAAAGACTCTATAGGTTATTTCCGCGAAGAAATATATTTTAAGGTGGGTGTCTAGACTATTAAAGCGAGCGATTTTACGATTTTCATTAGCTCTAATCCAAGCTATAAAGTTCATAAGGTATGCTACTTTAGCGAGGTTTACTAAGACATCGAAATGTCGCTACATTATGTTTTTCAAGTAAACCTAACCATGAACGAACTTTCGTTAACGCTTTAACCTTGTTACACAAAGGGGACCGTGAGATTATGAATTCCTCGAGTTTCTCGCGAGATTATAACACGGTCTCCACAAATAAAATACTAAGGTTGGGCGCAAAAACAATAATTTGGACTTCACTAATAAACTTTGTAAACTCCTCAACATCTACTCCTTACCACCCGTGAGCAACGAGCTCATTCTTTTCCCAAAACACCTTGTAGGTGAACGAGAGTTCACCAATACAAAAAGTTCAATTGACGCAATCGATTTATGATAAAGAACGACGTACAAAACAACGATGAATACTTTTAAGGTATGAGTCCATTTCTAAATTAAATAGAAAAAAATCATTAATTTTATTACCAAGGGATATCTTAATTTGATATATACTAAGAAATCCTATTATGGTAGAATAATATATTCATTCTTAAGACTTAAAATCTTTCTCACATTTGACTTTGGCTATAATCGACCCCAAGTACATATCGAAGCTACGATATGCACGCAACGCCGCAAGACATGTTTCTTCCCTTTCGACAACAATGTCAACATACTCTATAGGCTATTTCCGCCTATGAAATGTATTTTAAGGTGGGTGTCTAGACTATTAAAGCGAGCGATTTTACGATTTTCATTAGTTTTGATCCAAGCTAAAAGTTCATAAGGTATGCTACTTTAGCGAGGTTTACTACGACATCGAAATGTCGCTACATTATGTTTATCAAGTAAACCTAACCATGAACGAACTTTCGTTAACGCTTTAACCTTGTTACACAAAGGGGACCGTGAGATTATGAATTTTTCGAGTTTCTCGCGAGATTATAACACGGTCTCCACAAATAAAATACTAAGGTTGGGCGCAAAAACAATAATTTGGACTTCACTAATAAACTTCGTAAACTCCTCGCCTACTCCTTACCACCCGTGAGCAACGAGCTCATTCTTTTTCCCAAAACACCTTGCAAAGCGAACGAGTTGACCAATGAAGAGAAAAAGTTCAATTGACGCAATCGATTATGATAAAAGAACGACGTACAAAACAACGATGAATACTTTTAAGGTATGAGTCCATTTCTAAATTAAATAGAAAAAAAATCATTAATTTTATTACCAAGGGATATCTTAATTTGATATATACTAAGAAATCCTATTATGCAGAATAATATATTCATTCTTAAGACTTAAAATCTTTCTCACATTTGACTTTGGCTCTAATCGAACCCCAAGTACATATCGAAGCTACGATATGCACGCAACGCTGCAAGACATTTTTCTTCCCTTTCGACAACAATGTCAACAGACTCTATAGGCTATTTCCGCCGATGAAATGTATTTTAAGGTGGGTGTCTAGACTATTAAAGCGAGCGATTTTACGATTTTCATTAGTTTTGATCCAAGCTCAAAAGTTCAGACGGTATGCTACTTTAGCGAGGTTTACTACGACATCGAAATGTCGCTACATTATGTTTATCCAGTAAACCTAACCATGAACGAACTTTCGTTAACGCTTTAACCTTGTTACACAAAGGGGACCGTGAGATTATGTTTTTCGAGTTTCTCGCGAGATTATAACAGGGTCTCCACAAATGAATACTAAGGTTGGGCGCACAAACAATAATTTGGACTTCTCTAATAAACATGTAAACTCCTCAACATCTTTTTACCACCCGCTGAGCAACAAGCTCATTCTTTTTCTCTAAACACCTTGCAGGTGAACGAGTCGACCCATGAAAACAAAAAGTTCAATTGGCGCAATCATTTATGATAGAAGAACGACGTACCAAACAACGATGAATACTTTTAAGGTATGAGTCTATTTCTAATTTAAATAGAAAAAAATCATTTATTTTATTTCCGAGTCGATTTGACATATTTTAAGAAATACTATTAGGTAAAATAATATATACATTCTTAAGACTAAACATCTTTCTTACATTTGATTTCAGCTCTATAATCGAACCACAGTACATATCGAAGCTATAATATACACGCAACGCTGCAAGATATGTATCTTCCCTTTCGACAACAATATCAAAAGACTGTATAGGCTATTTCCGCAGAAGAAATATATTTTAAGGTGGGTGTCAAGACTATTAAAGGGAGCGATTTTACGATTTTCATTAGCTCTAATCCAAGCTATAAAGTTCATAAGGTATGCTACTTTAGCGAGGTTTACTAAGACATCGAAATGTCGCTACATTATGTTTTTCAAGTAAACCTAACCACGAACGAACTTTCGTTAGCGCTTTAACCTTGTTACACAAAGGGGACCGTGAGATTATGATTTCCTCGTTTCTCGCGAGATTATAACACGGTCTCCACAGATAAAATACTAAGGTTGGGCGCAAAAACAATAATTTGGACTTCACTAATAAACTTCGTAAACTCCTTGCCTACTCCTTACCACCCGCTGAGCAACGAGCTCATTCTTTTTCCCAAAACACCTTGCAGGCGAACGAGTTGACCAATGAAGAGAAAAAGTACAATTGACGCAATCGATTATGATAAAAAACGACGTACAAAACAACGATGAATACTTTTAAGGTATGAGTCCATTTCTAAATTAAATAGAAAAAAAATCATTAATTTTAGTACCAAGGGATATCTTAATTTGATATACACTAGGAAATCCTATTATGCAGAATAATCTATTCGTTCTTAAGACTTAAAATCTTCCTCACATTTGACTTTGGCTCTAAATCGAACCCCAGTACATATCGAAGCTACGATATGCATGCAACGCTGCAAGACATTTTTCTTCCCTTTCGACAACAATGTCAACAGACTCTATTGGCTATTTCCGCCGATGAAATGCATTTTAAGGTGGGTGTCTAGACTATTAAAGCGAGCGATTTTACGATTTTCATTAGTTTTGATCCAAGCTCAAAAGTTCAGACGGTATGCTACTTTAGCGAGGTTTACTACGACGTCGAAATGTCGCTACATTATGTTTATCCAGTAAACCTAACCATGAACGAACTTTCGTTAACGCTTTAACCTTGTTACACAAAGGGGACCGTGAGATTACGTTTTTCGAGTTTCTCGCGAGATTATAACAGGGTCTCCACAAATGAATACTAAGGTTGGGCGCACAAACAATAATTTGGACTTCTCTAATAAATCTCGTAAACTCCTCAACATCTTTTTACCACCCGCTGAGCAACAAGCTCATTCTTTTTCTCTAAACACCTTTGGGTGAACGAGTCGACCCATGAAAACAAAAAGTTCAATTGACGCAATCATTTATGATAGAAGAACGACATACCAAACAACGATGAATACTTTTTAGGTATGAGTCTATTTCTAATTTAAATAGAAAAAATCATTTATTTTATTTCAGAGTCGATTTGACATATTTTAAGAAATACTATTAGGTAGAATAATATATACATTCTTAACACTTAACATCTTTCTCACATTTGATTTCGGCTCTATAATCGAACCCCAGTACATATCGAAGCTATAATATACACGCAACGCTGCAAGATATGTATCTTCCCTTTCGACAACAATATCAAAAGACTCTATAGGTTATTTCCGTAGAAGAAATATATTTTAAGGTGGGTGTCTAGACTATTAAAGCGAGCGATTTTACGATTTTCATTAGCTCTAATCCAAGCTATAAAGTTCATAAGGTATGCTACTTTAGCGAGGTTTACTAAGACATCGAAATGTCGCTACATTATGTTTTTCAAGTAAACCTAACCACGAACGAACTTTCGTTCACGCTTTAACCTTGTTACACAAAGGGGACCGTGAGATTATGAATTCCTCGTTTCTCGCGAGATTATAACACGGTCTCCACAAATAAAATACTAAGGTTGGGCGCAAAAACAATAATTTGGACTTCACTAATAAACTTCGTAAACTCCTCGCCTACTCCTTACCACCCGTGAGCAACGAGCTCATTCTTTTTCCCAAAACACCTTGCAAAGCGAACGAGTTGACCAATGAAGAGAAAAAGTTCAATTGACGCAATCGATTATGATAAAAGAACGACGTACAAAACAACGATGAATACTTTTAAGGTATGAGTCCATTTCTAAATTAAATAGAAAAAAAAATCATTAATTTTAGTACCAAGGGATATCTTAATTTGATATATACTAGGAAATCCTATTATGCGAGAATAATCTATTCATTCTTAAGACTTAAAATCTTTCTCACATTTGACTTTGGCTCTATTTCGAACCCCAAGTACATATCGAAGCTACGATATGCACGCAACGCCGCAAGACATTTTTCATCCCTTTCGACAACAATGTCAACGAGACTCTATAGGCTATTTCCGCCGATGAAATGTATTTTAAGGTGGGTGTCTAGACTATTAAAGCGAGCGATTTTACGATTTTCATTAGTTTTGATCCAAGCTCAAAAGTTCGACGGTATGCTACTTTAGCGAGGTTTACTACGACATCGAAATGTCGCTACATTATGTTTATCCAATAAACCTAACCATGAACGAACTTTCGTTAACGCTTTAACCTTGTTACACAAAGGGGACCGTGAGATTATGTTTTTGAGTTTCTCGCGAGATTATAACAGGTCTCCACAAATGAATACTAAGGTTGGGCGCACAAACAATAATTTGGACTTCTCTAATAAACCTCGTAAACTCCTCAACATCTTTTTACCACCACCGTGAGCAACAAGCTCATTCTTTTTCTCTAAACACCTTGCGGGTGAACGAGTCGAACCATGAAAACAAAAAGTTCAATTGACGCAATCATTTATGATAGAAGAACGACGTACCAAACAACGATGAATACTTTTAAGGTATGAGTCTATTTCTAATTTAAATAGAAAAAATCATTTATTTTATTTCGTAGTCGATTTGACATATTTTAAGAAATACTATTAGGTAGAATAATATATACATTCTTAACACTTAACATCTTTCTCACATTTGATTTCGGCTCTATAATCGAACCCAAAGTACATATCGAAGCTATAATATACACGCAACGCCGCAAGATATGTATCTTCCCTTTCGACAACAATATCAAAAGACTCTATAGGTTATTTCCGCGTGAGAAGAAATATATTTTAAGGTGGGTGTCTAGACTATTAAAGCGAGCGATTTTACGATTTTCATTAGCTCTAATCCAAGCTATAAAGTTCATAAGGTATGCTACTTTAGCGAGGTTTACTAAGACATCGAAATGTCGCTACATTATGTTTTCAAGTAAACCTAACCACGAACGAACTTTCGTTCACGCTTTAACCTTGTTACACAAAGGGGACCGTGAGATTATGAATTCCTCGTTTCTCGCGAGATTATAACACGGTCTCCACAAATAAAATACTAAGGTTGGGCGCAAAAACAATAATTTGGACTTCACTAATAAACTTCGTAAACTCCTCGCCTACTCCTTACCACCCGCTGAGCAACGAGCTCATTCTTTTTCCCAAAACACCTTGCAAAGCGAACGAGTTCACCAATAAGTTCAATTGACGCAACCGATTATGATAAAAGAACGACGTACAAAACAACGATGAATACTTTTAAGGTATGAGTCCATTTCTAAATTAAATAGAAAAAAAATCATTAATTTTATTACCAAGGGATATCTTAATTTGATATATACTAAGAAATCCTATTGCGAGAATAATATATTCATTCTTAAGACTTAAAATCTTTCTCACATTTGACTTTGGCTCTAAATCGAACCCCAGTACATATCGAAGCTACGATATGCACGCAACGCTGCAAGACATTTTTCTTCCCTTTCGACAACAATGTCAACATACTCTATTGGCTATTTCCGCCTATGAAATGTATTTTAAGGTGGGTGTCTAGACTATTAAAGCGAGCGATTTTACGATTTTCATTAGTTTTGATCCAAGCTCAAAAGTTCAGACGGTATGCTACTTTAGCGAGGTTTACTACGACATCGAAATGTCGCTACATTATGTTTATCCAGTAAACCTAACCATGAACGAACTTTCGTTAACGCTTTAACCTTGTTACACAAAGGGGACCGTGAGATTATGTTTTTCGAGTTTCTCGCGAGATTATAACACGGTCTCCACAAATAAAATACTAAGGTTGGGCGCAAAAACAATAATTTGGACTTCACTAATAAACTTCGTAAACTCCTCGCCTACTCCTTACCACCCGTGAGCAACGAGCTCATTCTTTTTCCCAAAACACCTTGCAGTGAACGAGTTGACCAATGAAGAGAAAAAGTTCAATTGACGCAATCGATTATGATAAAAGAACGACGTACAAAACAACGATGAATACTTTTAAGGTATGAGTCCATTTCTAAATTAAATAGAAAAAAAAATCATTAATTTTATTACCAAGGGATATCTTAATTTGATATATACTAGGAAATCCTATTATGCAGAATAATCTATTCGTTCTTAAGACTTAAAATCTTCCTCACATTTGACTTTGGCTCTATTTCGAACCCCAGTACATATCGAAGCTACAATATGCACGCAACGCTGCAAGACATTTTTCATCCCTTTCGACAACAATGTCAACAGACTCTATAGGCTATTTCCGCCGATGAAATGTATTTTAAGGTGGGTGTCTAGACTATTAAAGCGAGCGATTTTACGATTTTCATTAGTTTTGATCCAAGCTCAAAAGTTCAGACGGTATGCTACTTTAGCGAGGTTTACTACGACATCGAAATGTCGCTACATTATGTTTATCCAGTAAACCTAACCATGAACGAACTTTCGTTAACGCTTTAACCTTGTTACACAAAGGGGACCGTGAGATTATGTTTTTCGAGTTTCTCGCGAGATTATAACAGGTCTCCACAAATGAATACTAAGGTTGGGCGCACAAACAATAATTTGGACTTCTCTAATAAATCTCGTAAACTCCTCAACATCTTTTTACCACCCGCTGAGCAACAAGCTCATTCTTTTTCTCTAAACACCTTGCAGGTGAACGAGTCGACCCATGAAAACAAAAAGTTCAATTGACGCAATCATTTATGATAGAAGAACGACGTACCAAACAACGATGAATACTTTTAAGGTATGAGTCTATTTCTAATTTAAATAGAAAAAATCATTTATTTTATTTCAGAGTCGATTTGACATATTTTAAGAAATACTATTAGGTAGAATAATATATACATTCTTAAGACTTAACATCTTTCTCACATTTGATTTCGGCTCTATAATCGAACCACAAGTACATATCGAAGCTATAATATACACGCAACGCTGCAAGATATGTATCTTCCCTTTCGACAACAATATCAAAAGACTCTATAGGCTATTTCCGTAGAAGAAATATATTTTAAGGTGGGTGTCTAGACTATTAAAGCGAGCGATTTTACGATTTTCATTAGCTCTAATCCAAGCTATAAAGTTCATAAGGTATGCTACTTTAGCGAGGTTTACTAAGACATCGAAATGTCGCTACATTATGTTTTTCAAGTAAACCTAACCACGAACGAACTTTCGTTCACGCTTTAACCTTGTTACACAAAGGGGACCGTGAGATTATGAATTCCTCGTTTCTCGCGAGATTATAACACGGTCTCCACAAATAAAATACTAAGGTTGGGCGCAAAAACAATAATTTGGACTTCACTAATAAACTTCGTAAACTCCTCGCCTACTCCTTACCACCCGCTGAGCAACGAGCTCATTCTTTTTCCCAAAACACCTTGCAAAGCGAACGAGTTGACCAATGAAGAGAAAAAGTTCAATTGACGCAATCGATTATGATAAAAGAACGACGTACAAAACAACGATGAATACTTTTAAGGTATGAGTCCATTTCTAAATTAAATAGAAAAAAAAAATCATTAATTTTAGTACCAAGGGATATCTTAATTTGATATATACTAGGAAATCCTATTATGCAGAATAATCTATTCGTTCTTAAGACTTAAAATCTTCCTCACATTTGACTTTGGCTCTATTTCGAACCCGGTACATATCGAAGCTACAATATGCACGCAACGCTGCAAGACATTTTTCATCCCTTTCGACAACAATGTCAACAGACTCTATAGGCTATTTCCGCCGATGAAATGTATTTTAAGGTGGGTGTCTAGACTATTAAAGCGAGCGATTTTACGATTTTCATTAGTTTTGATCCAAGCTCAAAAGTTCGAGACGGTATGCTACTTTAGCGAGGTTTACTACGACATCGAAATGTCGCTACATTATGTTTATCCAAGTAAACCTAACCATGAACGAACTTTCGTTAACGCTTTAACCTTGTTACACAAAGGGGACCGTGAGATTATGTTTTTCGAGTTTCTCGCGAGATTATAACAGGTCTCCACAAATGAATACTAAGGTTGGGCGCACAAACAATAATTTGGACTTCTCTAATAAACCTCGTAAACTCCTCAACATCTTTTTACCACCCGTGAGCAACAAGCTCATTCTTTTTCTCTAAACACCTTGCAGGTGAACGAGTCGACCCATGAAAACAAAAAGTTCAATTGACGCAATCATTTATGATAGAAGAACGACGTACCAAACAACGATGAATACTTTTAAGGTATGAGTCTATTTCTAATTTAAATAGAAAAAATCATTTATTTTATTTCAGAGTCGATTTGACATATTTTAAGAAATACTATTAGGTAGAATAATATATACATTCTTAACACTTAACATCTTTCTCACATTTGATTTCGGCTCTATAATCTGACCCCAATACATATCGAAGCTATAATATACACGCAACGCTGCAAGATATGTATCTTCCCTTTCGACAACAATATCAAAAGACTCTATAGGTTATTTCCCAGAAGAAATATATTTTAAGGTGGGTGTCTAGACTATTAAAGCGAGCGATTTTACGATTTTCATTAGCTCTAATCCAAGCTATAAAGTTCATAAGGTATGCTACTTTAGCGAGGTTTACTAAGACATCGAAATGTCGCTACATTATGTTTTTCAAGTAAACCTAACCACGAACGAACTTTCGTTCACGCTTTAACCTTGTTACACAAAGGGGACCGTGAGATTATGAATTCCTCGTTTCTCGCGAGATTATAACACGGTCTCCACAAATAAAATACTAAGGTTGGGCGCAAAAACAATAATTTGGACTTCACTAATAAACTTTGTAAACTCTCGCCTACTCCTTACCACCGTGAGCAACGAGCTCATTCTTTTTCCCAAAACACCTTGCAAAGCGAACGAGTTGACCAATGAAGAGAAAAAGTTCAATTGACGCAATCGATTATGATAAAAGAACGACGTACAAAACAACGATGAATACTTTTAAGGTATGAGTCCATTTCTAAATTAAATAGAAAAAAAAATCATTAATTTTAGTACCAAGGGATATCTTAATTTGATATATACTAGGAAATCCTATTATGCAGAATAATCTATTCGTTCTTAAGACTTAAAATCTTCCTCACATTTGACTTTGGCTCTATTTCGAACCCAGTACATATCGAAGCTACGATATGCACGCAACGCTGCAAGACATTTTTCATCCCTTTCGACAACAATGTCAACAGACTCTATAGGCTATTTCCGCCGATGAAATGTATTTTAAGGTGGGTGTCTAGACTATTAAAGCGAGCGATTTTACGATTTTCATTAGTTTTGATCCAAGCTCAAAAGTTCAGACGGTATGCTACTTTAGCGAGGTTTACTACGACATCGAAATGTCGCTACATTATGTTTATCCAGTAAACCTAACCATGAACGAACTTTCGTTAACGCTTTAACCTTGTTACACAAAGGGGACCGTGAGATTATGTTTTTCGAGTTTCTCGCGAGATTATAACAGGGTCTCCACAAATGAATACTAAGGTTGGGCGCACAAACAATAATTTGGACTTCTCTAATAAACCTCGTAAACTCCTCAACATCTTTTTACCACCCGCTGAGCAACAAGCTCATTCTTTTTCTCTAAACACCTTGTAGGTGAACGAGTCGACCCATGAAAACAAAAAGTTCAATTGACGCAATCATTTATGATAGAAGAACGACGTACCAAACAACGATGAATACTTTTAAGGTATGAGTCTATTTCTAATTTAAATAGAAAAAATCATTTATTTTATTTCAGAGTCGATTTGACATATTTTAAGAAATACTATTAGGTAGAATAATATATACATTCTTAACACTTAACATCTTTCTCACATTTGATTTCGGCTCTATAATCTGACCCCAATACATATCGAAGCTATAATATACACGCAACGCTGCAAGATATGTATCTTCCCTTTCGACAACAATATCAAAAGACTCTATAGGTTATTTCCGTGAGAAGAAATATATTTTAAGGTGGGTGTCTAGACTATTAAAGCGAGCGATTTTACGATTTTCATTAGCTCTAATCCAAGCTATAAAGTTCATAAGGTATGCTACTTTAGCGAGGTTTACTAAGACATCGAAATGTCGCTACATTATGTTTTTCAAGTAAACCTAACCACGAACGAACTTTCGTTCACGCTTTAACCTTGTTACACAAAGGGGACCGTGAGATTATGAATTCCTCGTTTCTCGCGAGATTATAACACGGTCTCCACAAATAAAATACTAAGGTTGGGCGCAAAAACAATAATTTGGACTTCACTAATAAACTTCGTAAACTCCTCGCCTACTCCTTACCACCCGTGAGCAACGAGCTCATTCTTTTTCCCAAAACACCTTGCAAAGCGAACGAGTTGACCAATGAAGAGAAAAAGTTCAATTGACACAATCGATTATGACAAAAGAACGACGTACAAAACAACGATGAATACTTTTAAGGTATGAGTCCATTTCTAAATTAAATAGAAAAAAAAAAATCATTAATTTTAGTACCAAGGGATATCTTAATTTGATATATACTAGGAAATCCTATTATGCAGAATAATCTATTCGTTCTTAAGACTTAAAATCTTCCTCACATTTGACTTTGGCTCTATTTCGAACCCAAGTACATATCGAAGCTACAATATGCACGCAACGCTACAAGACATTTTTCATCCCTTTCGACAACAATGTCAACGAGACTCTATAGGCTATTTCCGCCGATGAAATGTATTTTAAGGTGGGTGTCTAGACTATTAAAGCGAGCGATTTTACGATTTTCATTAGTTTTGATCCAAGCTCAAAAGTTCGAGACGGTATGCTACTTTAGCGAGGTTTACTACGACATCGAAATGTCGCTACATTATGTTTATCCGATAAACCTAACCATGAACGAACTTTCGTTAACGCTTTAACCTTGTTACACAAAGGGACCGTGAGATTATGTTTTTCGAGTTTCTCGCGAGATTATAACAGGGTCTCCACAAATGAATACTAAGGTTGGGCGCACAAACAATAATTTGGACTTCTCTAATAAACCTCGTAAACTCCTCAACATCTTTTTACCACCCGCTGAGCAACAAGCTCATTCTTTTTCTCTAAACACCTTGCAGGTGAACGAGTCGACCCATGAAAACAAAAAGTTCAATTGACGCAATCATTTATGATAGAAGAACGACGTACCAAACAACGATGAATACTTTTAAGGTATGAGTCTATTTCTAATTTAAATAGAAAAAATCATTTATTTTATTTCAGAGTCGATTTGACATATTTTAAGAAATACTATTAGGTAGAATAATATATACATTCTTAACACTTAACATCTTTCTCACATTTGATTTCGGCTCTATAATCGAACCCCAGTACATATCGAAGCTATAATATACACGCAACGCTGCAAGATATGTATCTTCCCTTTCGACAACAATATCAAAAGACTCTATAGGTTATTTCCATGAAGAAATATATTTTAAGGTGGGTGTCTAGACTATTAAAGCGAGCGATTTTACGATTTTCATTAGCTCTAATCCAAGCTATAAAGTTCATAAGGTATGCTACTTTAGCGAGGTTTACTAAGACATCGAAATGTCGCTACATTATGTTTTTCAAGTAAACCTAACCACGAACGAACTTTCGTTCACGCTTTAACCTTGTTACACAAAGGGGACCGTGAGATTATGAATTCCTCGTTTCTCGCGAGATTATAACACGGTCTCCACAAATAAAATACTAAGGTTGGGCGCAAAAACAATAATTTGGACTTCACTAATAAACTTCGTAAACTCCTCGCCTACTCCTTACCACCCCGTGAGCAACGAGCTCATTCTTTTTCCCAAAACACCTTGCGAGCGAACGAGTTGACCAATGAAGAGAAAAAGTTCAATTGACGCAATCGATTATGATAAAAGAACGACGTACAAAACAACGATGAATACTTTTAAGGTATGAGTCCATTTCTAAATTAAATAGAAAAAAAAATCATTAATTTTAGTACCAAGGGATATCTTAATTTGATATATACTAGGAAATCCTATTATGCGAGAATAATCTATTCGTTCTTAAGACTTAAAATCTTCCTCACATTTGACTTTGGCTCTATTTCGAACCCCAAGTACATATCGAAGCTACGATATGCACGCAACGCCGCAAGACATTTTTCATCCCTTTCGACAACAATGTCAACGAGACTCTATAGGCTATTTCCGCCGATGAAATGTATTTTAAGGTGGGTGTCTAGACTATTAAAGCGAGCGATTTTACGATTTTCATTAGTTTTGATCCAAGCTCAAAAGTTCGAGACGGTATGCTACTTTAGCGAGGTTTACTACGACATCGAAATGTCGCTACATTATGTTTATCCAATAAACCTAACCATGAACGAACTTTCGTTAACGCTTTAACCTTGTTACACAAAGGGGACCGTGAGATTATGTTTTTCGAGTTTCTCGCGAGATTATAACAGGTCTCCACAAATGAATACTAAGGTTGGGCGCACAAACAATAATTTGGACTTCTCTAATAAACCTCGTAAACTCCTCAACATCTTTTTACCACCCGTGAGCAACAAGCTCATTCTTTTTCTCTAAACACCTTGCAGGTGAACGAGTCGACCCATGAAAACAAAAAGTTCAATTGACGCAATCATTTATGATAGAAGAACGACGTACCAAACAACGATGAATACTTTTAAGGTATGAGTCTATTTCTAATTTAAATAGAAAAAATCATTTATTTTATTTCAGAGTCGATTTGACATATTTTAAGAAATACTATTAGGTAGAATAATATATACATTCTTAACACTTAACATCTTTCTCACATTTGATTTCGGCTCTATAATCGAACCCCAGTACATATCGAAGCTATAATATACACGCAACGCTGCAAGATATGTATCTTCCCTTTCGACAACAATATCAAAAGACTCTATAGGCTATTTCCGTAGAAGAAATATATTTTAAGGTGGGTGTCAAGACTATTAAAGCGAGCGATTTTACGATTTTCATTAGCTCTAATCCAAGCTATAAAGTTCATAAGGTATGCTACTTTAGCGAGGTTTACTAAGACATCGAAATGTCGCTACATTATGTTTTTCAAGTAAACCTAACCACGAACGAACTTTCGTTCACGCTTTAACCTTGTTACACAAAGGGGACCGTGAGATTATGAATTCCTCGTTTCTCGCGAGATTATAACACGGTCTCCACAAATAAAATACTAAGGTTGGGCGCAAAAACAATAATTTGGACTTCACTAATAAACTTCGTAAACTCCTCGCCTACTCCTTACCACCCGCTGAGCAACGAGCTCATTCTTTTTCCCAAAACACCTTGCAGGCGAACGAGTTCACCAATAAGTTCAATTGACGCAATCGATTATGATAAAAGAACGACGTACAAAACAACGATGAATACTTTTAAGGTATGAGTCCATTTCTAAATTAAATAGAAAAAAAATCATTAATTTTATTACCAAGGGATATCTTAATTTGATATATACTAAGAAATCCTATTATGCAGAATAATATATTCATTCTTAAGACTTAAAATCTTTCTCACATTTGACTTTGGCTCTAAATCGAACCCCAGTACATATCGAAGCTACGATATGCACGCAACGCTGCAAGACATTTTTCTTCCCTTTCGACAACAATGTCAACAGACTCTATTGGCTATTTCGCCGATGAAATGCATTTTAAGGTGGGTGTCTAGACTATTAAAGCGAGCGATTTTACGATTTTCATTAGTTTTGATCCAAGCTCAAAAGTTCAGACGGTATGCTACTTTAGCGAGGTTTACTACGACGTCGAAATGTCGCTACATTATGTTTATCCAGTAAACCTAACCATGAACGAACTTTCGTTAACGCTTTAACCTTGTTACACAAAGGGGACCGTGAGATTATGTTTTTCGAGTTTCTCGCGAGATTATAATGGGGTCTCCACAAATGAATACTAAGGTTGGGCGCACAAACAATAATTTGGACTTCTCTAATAAACCTCGTAAACTCCTCAACATCTTTTTACCACCCGTGAGCAACAAGCTCATTCTTTTTCTCTAAACACCTTGCAAAGTGAACGAGTTGACCCATGAAAAGAAAAAGTTCAATTGACGCAATCATTTATGATAGAAGAACGACATACAAACAACGATGAATACTTTTAAGGTATGAGTCTATTTCTAATTTAAATAGAAAAAATCATTTATTTTATTTCAGAGTCGATTTGACATATTTTAAGAAATACTATTAGGTAGAATAATATATACATTCTTAACACTTAACATCTTTCTCACATTTGATTTGGCTCTATAATCGAACCCCAGTACATATCGAAGCTATAATATACACGCAACGCTGCAAGATATGTATCTTCCCTTTCGACAACAATATCAAAAGACTCTATAGGCTATTTCCGTAGAAGAAATATATTTTAAGGTGGGTGTCTAGACTATTAAAGCGAGCGATTTTACGATTTTCATTAGCTCTAATCCAAGCTATAAAGTTCATAAGGTATGCTACTTTAGCGAGGTTTACTAAGACATCGAAATGTCGCTACATTATGTTTTCAAGTAAACCTAACCATGAACGAACTTTCGTTAACGCTTTAACCTTGTTACACAAAGGGGACCGTGAGATTATGAATTCCTCGAGTTTCTCGCGAGATTATAACACGGTCTCCACAAATAAAATACTAAGGTTGGGCGCAAAAACAATAATTTGGACTTCACTAATAAACTTCGTAAACTCCTCGCCTACTCCTTACCACCCGCCGAGCAACGAGCTCATTCTTTTTCCCAAAACACCTTGCGGGTGAACGAGTCGACCCATGAAAACAAAAAGTTCAATTGACGCAATCGATTATGATAAAAGAACGACGTACAAAACAACGATGAATACTTTTAAGGTATGAGTCCATTTCTAAATTAAATAGAAAAAAATCATTAATTTTATTACCAAGGGATATCTCAATTTGATATATACTAAGAAATACTATTATGGTAGAATAATATATTCATTCTTAAGACTTAAAATCTTTCTCACATTTGACTTTGGCTCTAAATCGAACCCCGGTACATATCGAAGCTATAATATGCACGCAACGTTGCAAGACATTTTTCTTCCCTTTCGACAACAATGTCAAAGACTCTATAGGCTATTTCCGCCGATGAAATGTATTTTAAGGTGGGTGTCTAGACTATTAAAGCGAGCGATTTTACGATTTTCATTAGTTTTGATCCAAGCTAAAAGTTCATAAGGTATGCTACTTTAGCGAGGTTTACTACGACATCGAAATGTCGCTACATTATGTTTATCCAAGTAAACCTAACCATGAACGAACTTTCGTTAACGCTTTAACCTTGTTACACAAAGGGGACCGTGAGATTATGTTTTTCGAGTTTCTCGCGAGATTATAACACGGTCTCCACAAATGAATACTAAGGTTGGGCGCACAAACAATAATTTGGACTTCTCTAATAAATCTCGTAAACTCCTCAACATCTTTTTACCACCCGCTGAGCAACAAGCTCATTCTTTTTCTCTAAACACCTTGCAGGTGAACGAGTCGACCCATGAAAACAAAAAGTTCAATTGACGCAATCATTTATGATAGAAGAACGACGTACCAAACAACGATGAATACTTTTAAGGTATGAGTCTATTTCTAATTTAAATAGAAAAAATCATTTATTTTATTTCGAGGGATATCGATTTGACATATTTTAAGAAATACTATTAGGTAGAATAATATATACATTCTTAAGACTTAACATCTTTCTCACATTTGATTTGGCTCTATATTTCGAACCCCGTACATATCGAAGCTATAATATACACGCAACGCCGCAAGATATGTATCTTCCCTTTCGACAACAATATCAAAAGACTCTATAGGCTATTTCCCGTAAGAAATATATTTTAAGGTGGGTGTCTAGACTATTAAAGCGAGCGATTTTACGATTTTCATTAGCTCTAATCCAAGCTATAAAGTTCATAAGGTATGCTACTTTAGCGAGGTTTACTAAGACATCGAAATGTCGCTACATTATGTTTTTCAAGTAAACCTAACCACGAACGAACTTTCGTTACGCTTTAACCTTGTTACACAAAGGGGACCGTGAGATTATGTTTCCTCGAGTTTCTCGCGAGATTATAACACGGTCTCCACAAATAAAATACTAAGGTTGGGCGCAAAAACAATAATTTGGACTTCACTAATAAACTTCGTAAACTCCTCGCCTACTCCTTACCACCCGACCACCGAGCAACAACGAGCTCATTCTTTTTCCCAAAACACCATGCAAGCGAACGAGTTGACCAATGAAGAGAAAAAGTTCAATTGACGCAATCAATTATGATAAAAGAAAGACGTACAAAACAACGATGAATATTTTTAAGGTATGAGTCCATTTCTAAATTAAATAGAAAAAAAAAATAATTAATTTTATTACCAAGGGATATCTCAATTTGATATATACTAAGAAATCCTATTATGCAGAATAATATATTCATTTTTAAGACTTAAAATCTTTCTCACATTTGACTTTGGCTCTAAATCGAACCCCACTACATATCGAAGCTACGATATGCACGCAACGCTGCAAGACATTTTTCTTTCCTTTCGACAACAATGTCAACAGACTCTATAGGCTATTTCCGCCGATGAAATGTATTTTAAGGTGGGTGTCTAGACTATTAAAGCGAGCGATTTTACGATTTTCATTAGTTTTGATCCAAGCTCAAAAGTTCAGACGGTATGCTACTTTAGCGAGGTTTACTACGACATCGAAATGTCGCTACATTATGTTTATCCAGTAAACCTAACCATGAACGAACTTTCGTTAACGCTTTAACCTTGTTACACAAAAAGGACCGTGAGATTATGTTTTTCGAGTTTCTCGCGAGATTATAACAGGGTCTCCACAAATGAATACTAAGGTTGGGCGCACAAACAATAATTTGGACTTCTCTAATAAACCTCGTAAACTCCTCAACATCTTTTTACCACCCGTGAGCAACAAGCTCATTTTTTTCTCTAAACACCTTGCGGGTGAACGAGTCGACCCATGAAAACAAAAAGTTCAATTGACGCAATCATTTATGATAGAAGAACGACGTACCAAACAACGATGAATACTTTTAAGGTATGAGTCTATTTCTAATTTAAATAGAAAAAATCATTTATTTTATTTCGAGTCGATTTGACATATTTTAAGAAATACTATTAGGTAGAATAATATATACATTCTTAAGACTTAACATCTTTCTCACATTTGATTTCGCTCTATAATCGAACCCCAAGTACATATCGAAGCTATAATATACACGCAATTTGCAAGATATGTATCTTCCTTTCGACAACAATATCAAAAGACTTTATAGGCTATTTCCGTAGAAGAAATATATTTTAAGGTGGGTGTCAAGACTATTAAAGCGAGCGATTTTACGATTTTCATTAGCTCTAATCCAAGCTATAAAGTTCATAAGGTATGCTACTTTAGCGAGGTTTACTAAGACATCGAAATGTCGCTACATTATGTTTTTCAAGTAAACCTAACCACGAACGAACTTTCGTTAACGCTTTAACCTTGTTACACAAAGGGGACCGTGAGATTATGTTTCCTCGAGTTTCTCGCGAGATTATAACACGGTCTCCACAAATAAAATACTAAGGTTGGGCGCAAAAACGATAATTTGGACTTCACTAATAAACTTCGTAAACTCCTCGCCTATTCCTTACCACCCGCTGAGCAACGAGCTCATTCTTTTTCCCAAAACACCATGCAAGCGAACGAGTTGACCAATGAAGAGAAAAAGTTCAATTGACGCAATCGATTATGATAAAAGAACGACGTACAAAACAACGATGAATACTTTTAAGGTATGAGTCCATTTCTAAATTAAATAGAAAAAAAAATCATTAATTTTATTACCAAGGGATATCTTAATTTGATATATACTAAGAAATCCTATTATGCAGAATAATATATTCATTCTTAAGACTTAAAATCTTTCTCACATTTGACTTTGGCTCTAAATCGAACCCCAGTACATATCGAAGCTACGATATGCACGCAACGCCGCAAGACATTTTTCTTCCTTTCGACAACAATGTCAACAGACTCTATGGCTATTTCCGCCGATGAAATGTATTTTAAGGTGGGTGTCTAGACTATTAAAGCGAGCGATTTTACGATTTTCATTAGTTTTGATCCAAGCTCAAAAGTTCGGACGGTATGCTACTTTAGCGAGGTTTACTACGACATCGAAATGTCGCTACATTATGTTTATCCAAGTAAACCTAACCATGAACGAACTTTCGTTAACGCTTTAACCTTGTTACACAAAGGGGACCGTGAGATTATGTTTTTCGAGTTTCTCGCGAGATTATAACAGGTCTCCACAAATGAATACTAAGGTTGGGCGCACAAACAATAATTTGGACTTCTCTAATAAATCTCGTAAACTCCTCAACATCTTTTTACCACCCGTGAGCAACAAGCTCATTCTTTTTCTCAAAACACCTTGCAAGTGAACGAGTTGACCAATGAAAACAAAAAGTTCAATTGCGCAATCATTTATGATAAAGAACGACGTACAAAACAACGATGAATACTTTTAAGGTATGAGTCCATTTCTAAATTAAATAGAAAAAAAAAATCATTTATTTTATTTCAAGGGATATCTCAATTTGACATATTTTAAGAAATACTATTAGGTAGAATAATATATTCATTCTTAAGACTTAACATCTTTCTCACATTTGATTTGGCTCTATAATCGAACCCCACTACATATCGAAGCTATAATATACACGCAACGCCGCAAGATATGTATCTTTCCTTTCGACAACAATATCAAAAGACTCTATAGGTTATTTCCATGGAGAAGAAATATATTTTAAGGTGGGTGTCTAGACTATTAAAGCGAGCGATTTTACGATTTTCATTAGCTCTAATCCAAGCTATAAAGTTCATAAGGTATGCTACTTTAGCGAGGTTTACTAAGACATCGAAATGTCGCTACATTATGTTTTTCAAGTAAACCTAACCATGAACGAACTTTCGTTAACGCTTTAACCTTGTTACACAAAGGGGACCGTGAGATTATGTTTTTCGAGTTTCTCGCGAGATTATAACAGGGTCTCCACAAATGAATACTAAGGTTGGGCGCAAAAACAATAATTTGGACTTCACTAATAAACTTCGTAAACTCCTCGCCATCTTTTTACCACCCGTGAGCAACAAGCTCATTCTTTTTCCCAAAACACCATGCAAGTGAACGAGTTGACCAATGAAGAGAAAAAGTTCAATTGACGCAATCAATTATGATAAAAGAAAGACGTACAAAACAACGATGAATATTTTTAAGGTATGAGTCCATTTCTAAATTAAATAGAAAAAAAAAATAATTAATTTTATTACCGAGGGATATCTCAATTTGATATATACTAAGAAATCCTATTATGCAGAATAATATATTCATTCTTAAGACTTAAAATCTTTCTCACATTTGATTTGGCTCTATAATCGAACCCCACTACATATCGAAGCTATAATATGCATGCAACGCCGCAAGACATTTTTCTTTCCTTTCGACAACAATGTCAAAGACTCTATAGGCTATTTCCGCCGATGAAATGTATTTTAAGGTGGGTGTCTAGACTATTAAAGCGAGCGATTTTACGATTTTCATTAGTTTTGATCCAAGCTATAAAGTTCATAAGGTATGCTACTTTAGCGAGGTTTACTAAGACATCGAAATGTCGCTACATTATGTTTTCAAGTAAACCTAACCATGAACGAACTTTCGTTAACGCTTTAACCTTGTTACACAAAGGGGACCGTGAGATTATGAATTTTTCGAGTTTCTCGCGAGATTATAACACGGTCTCCACAAATAAAATACTAAGGTTGGGCGCAAAAACAATAATTTGGACTTCTCTAATAAACCTCGTAAACTCCTCAACATCTTTTACCACCCGTGAGCAACAAGCTCATTCTTTTTCTCTAAACACCTTGCGGCAGTGAACGAGTTGACCAATGAAAAGAAAAAGTTCAATTGACGCAATCATTTATGATAAAAGAACGACGTACAAAAAACGATGAATACTTTTAAGGTATGAGTCTATTTCTAAATTAAATAAAAAAAATCATTTATTTTATTACCAAGGGATATCTTAATTTGATATATTTTAAGAAATACTATTAGGTAAAATAATATATACATTCTTAAGACTTAACATCTTTCTCACATTTGATTTTTGCTCTATAATCGAACCCCAAGTACATATCGAAGCTATAATATACACGCAACGCCGCAAGATATGTATCTTCCCTTTCGACAACAATATCAAAAGACTCTATAGGCTATTTCCGCCGAATGAAATATATTTTAAGGTGGGTGTCAAGACTATTAAAGCGAGCGATTTTACGATTTTCATTAGCTCTAATCCAAGCTATAAAGTTCATAAGGTATGCTACTTTAGCGAGGTTTACTAAGACATCGAAATGTCGCTACATTATGTTTTCAAGTAAACCTAACCATGAACGAACTTTCGTTAACGCTTTAACCTTGTTACACAAAGGGACCGTGAGATTATGTTTTTCGAGTTTCTCGCGAGATTATAACGTGGTCTCCACAAATGAATACTAAGGTTGGGCGCAAAACAATAATTTGGACTTCACTAATAAACTTCGTAAACTCCTCGCAACATCTCCTTACCACCCGCCGAGCAACGAGCTCATTCTTTTTCCCAAAACACCTTGCAAGTGAACGAGTTGACCCATGAAAAGAAAAAGTTCAATTGACGCAATCAATTATGATAAAAGAACGACGTACAAAACAACGATGAATACTTTTAAGGTATGAGTCCATTTCTAAATTAAATAGAAAAAATCATTAATTTTATTACCAAGGGATATCTCAATTTGATATATACTAAGAAATCCTATTAGGTAGAATAATATATTCATTCTTAAGACTTAAAATCTTTCTCACATTTGATTTTGGCTCTAAATCGAACCCCACTACATATCGAAGCTATAATATACACGCAACGCCGCAAGACATGTTTTCTTTCCTTTCGACAACAATGTCAAAAGACTCTATAGGTTATTTCCGCCGATGAAATATATTTTAAGGTGGGTGTCTAGACTATTAAAGCGAGCGATTTTACGATTTTCATTAGTTTTGATCCAAGCTATAAAGTTCATAAGGTATGCTACTTTAGCGAGGTTTACTAAGACATCGAAATGTCGCTACATTATGTTTATCAAGTAAACCTAACCATGAACGAACTTTCGTTAACGCTTTAACCTTGTTACACAAAAAGGACCGTGAGATTATGTTTTTCGAGTTTCTCGCGAGATTATAACACGGTCTCCACAAATGAATACTAAGGTTGGGCGCAAAAACAATAATTTGGACTTCTCTAATAAACCTCGTAAACTCCTCAACATCTTTTTACCACCCGTCGAGCAACAAGCTCATTTTTTTTCTAAACACCTTGCAGTGAACGAGTTGACCATGAAAAGAAAAAGTTCAATTGACGCAATCATTTATGATAGAAGAACGACGTACAAAACAACGATGAATACTTTTAAGGTATGAGTCCATTTCTAAATTAAATAGAAAAAAAAAATCATTTATTTTATTACCGAGGGATATCGATTTGACATATTTTAAGAAATACTATTAGGTAAAATAATATAAACATTCTTAAGACTTAACATCTTTCTCACATTTGATTTGGCTCTATAATCGAACCCAAGTACATATCGAAGCTATAATATACACGCAACGCCGCAAGATATGTATCTTCCCTTTCGACAACAATATCAAAAGACTCTATAGGCTATTTCCGCCGAAGAAATATATTTTAAGGTGGGTGTCAAGACTATTAAAGCGAGCGATTTTACGATTTTCATTAGCTTTAATCCAAGCTATAAAGTTCATAAGGTATGCTACTTTAGCGAGGTTTACTAAGACATCGAAATGTCGCTACATTATGTTTTCAAGTAAACCTAACCATGAACGAACTTTCGTTAACGCTTTAACCTTGTTACACAAAGGGGACCGTGAGATTATGTTTTTCGAGTTTCTCGCGAGATTATAACAGGGTCTCCACAAATGAATACTAAGGTTGGGCGCAAAACAATAATTTGGACTTCACTAATAAACTCGTAAACTCCTCGCATCTTTTTACCACCCGCCGAGCAACGAGCTCATTCTTTTTCCCAAAACACCATGCAAGTGAACGAGTTGACCAATGAAAACAAAAAGTTCAATTGACGCAATCATTTATGATAAAAGAACGACGTACAAAACAACGATGAATACTTTTAAGGTATGAGTCCATTTCTAAATTAAATAGAAAAAAAAATCATTAATTTTATTACCAAGGGATAGTCAATTTGATATATTTTAAGAAATACTATTAGGTAGAATAATATATTCATTCTTAACACTTAAAATCTTTCTCACATTTGATTTGGCTCTATAATCGAACCCCAAGTACATATCGAACTATAATATATGCACGCAATGCCGCAAGACATTTCTTCCCTTTCGACAACAATATCAAAAGACTCTATAGGCTATTTCCGTAGAAGAAATGTATTTTAAGGTGGGTGTCAAGACTATTAAAGCGAGCGATTTTACGATTTTCATTAGTTTTGATCCAAGCTATAAAGTTCATAAGGTATGCTACTTTAGCGAGGTTTACTACGACATCGAAATGTCGCTACATTATGTTTTTCAAGTAAACCTAACCATGAACGAACTTTCGTTAACGCTTTAACCTTGTTACACAAAGGGGACCGTGAGATTATGATTTTTCGAGTTTCTCGCGAGTTTATAACACGGTCTCCACAAATAAAATACTAAGGTTGGGCGCAAAAACAATAATTTGGACTTCTCTAATAAACCTCGTAAACTCCTCGCATCTACTTTTACCACCCGTTGAGCAACAAGCTCATTCTTTTTCTCAAAACACCTTGCAGTGCGAACGAGTTCACCAATGAAAACAAAAAGTTCAATTGACGCAATCATTTATGATAGAAGAATGACGTACAAAACAACGATGAATACTTTTAAGGTATGAGTCCATTTCTAATTTAAATAGAAAAAAATCATTTATTTTATTACCAAGGGATATCTTAATTTGATATATTTAAGAAATACTATTATAGGTAGAATAATATATTCATTCTTAAGACTTAAAATCTTTCTCACATTTGACTTTGGCTCTATAATCGAACCCCAAGTACATATCGAAGCTATACGATATGCACGCAACGCCGCAAGACATGTTTTCTTCCCTTTCGACAACAATATCAAAAGACTCTATAGGCTATTTTGCAGAAGAAATATATTTTAAGGTGGGTGTCTAGACTATTAAAGCGAGCGATTTTACGATTTTCATTAGTTTTAATCCAAGCTATAAAGTTCATAAGGTATGCTACTTTAGCGAGGTTTACTACGACATCGAAATGTCGCTACATTATGTTTATCAAGTAAACCTAACCATGAACGAACTTTCGTTAACGCTTTAACCTTGTTACACAAAGGGGACCGTGAGATTATGAATTTTTCGAGTTTCTCGCGAGATTATAACGGGGACTCCACAAATAAAATACTAAGGTTGGGCGCAAAAACAATAATTTGGACTTCACTAATAAACTTCGTAAACTCCTCGCCTATTCCTTACCACCCGCTGAGCAACGAGCTCATTCTTTTTCCCAAAACACCATGCAAGCGAACGAGTTGACCAATGAAGAGAAAAAGTTCAATTGACGCAATCAATTATGATAAAAGAATGACGTACAAAACAACGATGAATACTTTTAAGGTATGAGTCCATTTCTAAATTAAATAGAAAAAAAAATCATTAATTTTATTACCAAGGGATATCTTAATTTGATATATACTAAGAAATCCTATTATGCAGAATAATATATTCATTCTTAAGACTTAAAATCTTTCTCACATTTGACTTTGGCTCTAAATCGAACCCCAGTACATATCGAAGCTACGATATGCACGCAACGCTGCAAGACATTTTTCTTCCCTTTCGACAACAATGTCAACGAGACTCTATTAGCTATTTCCGCCGATGAAATGTATTTTAAGGTGGGTGTCTAGACTATTAAAGCGAGCGATTTTACGATTTTCATTAGTTTTTATCCAAGCTCAAAAGTTCAGACGGTATGCTACTTTAGCGAGGTTTACTACGACATCGAAATGTCGCTACATTATGTTTATCCAGTAAACCTAACCATGAACGAACTTTCGTTAACGCTTTAACCTTGTTACACAAAGGGGACCGTGAGATTATGTTTTTCGAGTTTCTCGCGAGATTATAACAGGGTCTCCACAAATGAATACTAAGGTTGGGCGCACAAACAATAATTTGGACTTCTCTAATAAACCTCGTAAACTCCTCAACATCTTTTTACCACCCGCTGAGCAACAAGCTCATTCTTTTTCTCTAAACACCTTGCAGGTGAACGAGTCGACCCATGAAAACAAAAAGTTCAATTGACGCAATCATTTATGATAGAAGAACGACGTACCAAACAACGATGAATACTTTTAAGGTATGAGTCTATTTCTAATTTAAATAAAAAAATCATTTATTTTATTTCGAGCGATTTGACATATTTTAAGAAATACTATTAGGTAGAATAATATATACATTCTTAACACTTAACATGTTTCTCACATTTGATTTCGCTCTATTACATATCGAAGCTATAATATACATCGCATTTGCAAGATATGTATCTTCCCTTTCGACAACAATATCAAAAGTCGGTATAGGCTATTTCCTTGAAGAAATATATTTTAAGGTGGGTGTCTAGACTATTAAAGCGAGCGATTTTACGATTTTCATTAGCTTAATCCAAGCTATAAAGTTCATAAGGTATGCTACTTTAGCGAGGTTTACTAAGACATCGAAATGTCGCTACATTATGAATAAACCTAACCAGAACGAACTTTCGTTAACGCATTAACCTTGTTACACAAAACCGTGAGATTATAATTTCGCGAGACGGTCTCCACAAATAAAATACTAAGGTTGGGCGCAAAAACAATAATTTGGACTTCACTAATAAACTTCGTAAACTCCTCAACATCTTTTTACCACCCGCCGAGCAACAAGCTCATTCTTTTTCTCCAAAACACCTTGCGGGTGAACGAGTTGACCAATGAAAAGAAAAAGTTCAATTGGCGCAATCAATTATGATAGAAGAACGACGTACAAAACAACGATGAATACTTTTAAGGTATGAGTCATTTCTAAATTAAATAGAAAAAAAAATCATTTATTTTATTTACCGAGGGATATCTTAATTTGATATATACTAAGAAATACTATTAGGTAAAATAATATATACATTCTTAAGACTTAAAATCTTTCTCACATTTGATTTTGGCTCTATTTCGAACCTCAAGTACATATCGAAGCTATAATATGCACGCAACGCCGCAAGACATTTATCTTCCCTTTCGACAACAATGTCAAAAGACTCTATAGGCTATTTCCGCCGATGAAATATATTTTAAGGTGGGTGTCTAGACTATTAAAGCGAGCGATTTTACGATTTTCATTAGTTCTAATCCAAGTTATAAAGTTCATAAGGTATGCTACTTTAGCGAGGTTTACTAAGACATCGAAATGTCGCTACATTATGTTTTTCAATAAACCTAACCACGAACGAACTTTCGTTAACGCATTAACCTTGTTAAACAAAGGGACCGTGAGATTATGATTTCCTCGTTTCTCGCGAGATTATAACACGGTCTCCACAAATAAAATACTAAGGTTGGGCGCAAAAACAATAATTTGGACTTCACTAATAAACTTCGTAAACTCCTCGCCTACTCCTTACCACCGACCACCCGCCGAGCAACGAGCTCATTCTTTTTCCCAAAACACCTGCAAAGCGAACGAGTTGACCAATGAAAAGAAAAAGTTCAATTGACGCAATTAATTATGATAAAAGAACGATGTACAAAACAACGATGAATACTTTTAAGGTATGAGTCCATTTCTAAATTAAATAGAAAAAAAAAATCATTAATTTTATTACCAAGGGATATCTTAATTTGATATATACTAGGAAATCCTATTATGCAGAATAATATATTCGTTCTTAGGACTTAAAATATTTCTCACATTTGACTTTGGCTCTAAATCGAACCCCATTACATATCGAAGCTACGATATGCACGCAACGCTACAAGACATTTTTCTTCCATTTCGACAACAATATCAACAGACACTATAGGCTATTTCCGCCGATGAAATGTATTTTAAGGTGGGTGTCCAGACTATTAAAGCGAGCGATTTTACGATTTTCATTAGTTTTGATCCAAGCTCAAAAGTTCAGACGGTATGCTACTTTAGCGAGGTTTACTACGACATCGAAATGTCGCTACATTATGTTTATCCAGTAAACCTAACCATGAACGAACTTTCGTTAACGCTTTAACCTTGTTACACAAAGGGGACCGTGAGATTATGTTTTTCGAGTTTCTCGCGAGATTATAACGGTGGTCTCCACAAATGAATACTAAGGTTGGGCGCACAAACAATAATTTGGACTTCTCTAATAAACCTCGTAAACTCCTCAACATCTTTTTACCACCCGTGAGCAACAAGCTCATTCTTTTTCCCAAAACACCTTGCAAAGTGAACGAGTTGACCAATGAAAACAAAAAGTTCAATTGACGCAATCATTTAAGATAAGAAGAACGACGTACAAACAACGATGAATATTTTTAAGGTATGAGTCCATTTCTAATTAAATAGAAAAAAAAAAAAAATCATTAATTTTATTTAACCAAGGGATGTCTTAATTTGATATATTTTAAGAAATACTATTAGGTAGAATAATATATTCATTCTTAAGACTTAAAATCTTTCTCACATTTGACTTTGGCTCTATAATCGAACCCCAAGTACATATCGAAGCTATAATATACACGCAACGCCGCAAGACATTTTTCATTCCTTTTCGACAACAATGTCAAAAGACTTTATAGGCTATTTCCGTACAGATGAAATGTATTTTAAGGTGGGTGTCTAGACTATTAAAGCGAGCGAATTTACGATTTTCATTAGTTCTAATCCAAGCTATAAAGTTCATAAGGTATGCTACTTTAGCAAGGTTTACTAAGACATCGAAATGTCGCTACGTTATGTTTATCAGATAAACCTAACCACGAACGAACTTTCTTTAACGCTTCAACCTTGTTAAACAAAGGGGACCGTGAGATTATGATTTCCTCGTTTCTCGCGAGATTATAACACGGTCTCCACAGATAAAATACTAAGGTTGGGCGCAAAAACAATAATTTGGACTTCACTAATAAACTTCGTAAACTCCTCGCCAACTCCTTACCACCCGCCGAGCAACGAGCTCATTCTTTTTCCCAAAACACTTTGCAAAGCGAACGAGTTGACCAATGAAGAGAAAAAGTTCAATTGACGCAATCAATTATGATAAAAGAACGATGTACAAAACAACGATGAATACTTTTAAGGTATGAGTCCATTTCTAAATTAAATAGAAAAAAATCATTAATTTTATTACCAAGGGATATCTTAATTTGATATATACTAAGAAATCCTATTATGCAGAATAATATATTCATTCTTAAGACTTAAAATCTTTCTCACATTTGACTTTGGCTCTAAATCGAACCCCAGTACATATCGAAGCTACGATATGCACGCAACGCTGCAAGACATTTTTCTTCCCTTTCGACAACAATGTCAACAGACTCTATAGGCTATTTCCGCCGATGAAATGTATTTTAAGGTGGGTGTCTAGACTATTAAAGCGAGCGATTTTACGATTTTCATTAGTTTTGATCCAAGCTCAAAAGTTCAGAAGGTATGCTACTTTAGCGAGGTTTACTACGACATCGAAATGTCGCTACATTATGTTTATCCAGTAAACCTAACCATGAACGAACTTTCGTTAACGCTTTAACCTTGTTACACAAAGGGGACCGTGAGATTATGTTTTTCGAGTTTCTCGCGAGATTATAACGGGGTCTCCACAAATGAATACTAAGGTTGGGCGCACAAACAATAATTTGGACTTCACTAATAAACTTCGTAAACTCCTCAACTATTTTTTACCACCCGTGAGCAACGAGCTCATTCTTTTTCCCAAAACACCATGCAAGCGAACGAGTTGACCAATGAAGAGAAAAAGTTCAATTGACGCAATCAATTATGATAAAAGAAAGACGTACAAAACAACGATGAATATTTTTAAGGTATGAGTCCATTTCTAAATTAAATAGAAAAAAAAAATAATTAATTTTATTACCAAGGGATATCTCAATTTGATATATACTAAGAAATCCTATTAGGTAGAATAATATATCATTTTAAGACTTAAAATCATTCTCACATTTGACTTTGGCTCTATAATCGAACCCCACTACATATCGAAGCTATAATATGCACGCAACGCCGCAAGACATTTATCTTCCTTTCGACAACAATATCAAAAGACTCTATAGGCTATTTCCGCCGATGAAATATTTTAAGGTGGGTGTCTAGACTATAAAGCGAGCGATTTTACGATTTTCATTAGTTTTGATCCAAGCTATAAAGTTCATAAGGTATGCTACTTTAGCGAGGTTTACTACGACATCGAAATGTCGCTACATTATGTTTATCAAGTAAACCTAACCATGAACGAACTTTCGTTAACGCTTTAACCTTGTTACACAAAGGGACCGTGAGATTATGTTTTTCGAGTTTCTCGCGAGATTATAACACGGTCTCCACAAATGAATACTAAGGTTGGGCGCACAAACAATAATTTGGACTTCACTAATAAACCTCGTAAACTCCTCAACATCTTTTTACCACCCGTGAGCAACAAGCTCATTCTTTTTCTCTAAACACCTTGCGGGTGTGAACGAGTTGACCCATGAAAATAAAAAGTTCAATTGACGCAATCATTTATGATAGAAGAACGACGTACAAAACAACGATGAATACTTTTAAGGTATGAGTCTATTTCTAAATTAAATAGAAAAAAAATCATTTATTTTATTCAAGGGATATCGATTTGACATATTTTAGAAATACTATTAGGTAGAATAATATATCCATTCTTAACACTTAAATATTTCTCACATTTGATTTGGCTCTATAATCGAACCCCGGTACATATCGAAGCTATAATATACACGCAACGCCGCAAGATATTTATCTTCCATTTCGACAACAAAAAGACTCTATAGGTTATTTCCGCCAATGAAATATATTTTAAGGTGGGTGTCTAGACTATTAAAGCGAGCGATTTTACGATTTTCATTAGTTTTAATCCAAGCTATAAAGTTCATAAGATATGCTACTTTAGCGAGGTTTACTAAGACATCGAAATGTCGCTACATTATGTTTATCAAGTAAACCTAACCATGAACGAACTTTCGTTAACGCTTTAACCTTGTTACACAAATGGGACCGTGAGATTATGAATTTTCGAGTTTCTCGCGAGATTATAACACGGTCTCCACAAATAAAATACTAAGGTTGGGCGCAAAAACAATAATTTGGACTTCACTAATAAACCTCGTAAACTCCTCGCCTACTCTTTACCACCCCGTGAGCAACGAGCACATTCTTTTTCCCAAAACACCTTGCGGGCGAACGAGTTGACCAATGAAGAGAAAAAGTTCAATTGACGCAATCGATTATGATAAAAGAACGATGTACAAAACAACGATGAATATTTTTAAGGTATAAGTCTATTTCTAAATTAAATAGAAAAAAAAAATCATTAATTTTATTACCAAGGGATATCTTAATTTGATATATACTAAGAAATCCTATTATGCGAGAATAATATATTCATTCTTAAGACTTAAAATCTTTCTCACATTTGACTTTTGCTCTATTTCGAACCCCATTACATATCGAAGCTACGATATGCACGCAACTCGCAAGACATTTTTCATCCCTTTCGACAACAATGTCAACAGACTCTATAGCTATTTCCGCCGATGAAATGTATTTTAAGGTGGGTGTCTAGACTATTAAAGCGAGCGATTTTACGATTTTCATTAGTTTTGATCCAAGTTCAAAAGTTCAGACGGTATGCTACTTTAGCGAGGTTTACTACGACATCGAAATGTCGCTACATTATGTTTATCCAGTAAACCTAACCATGAACGAACTTTCGTTAACGCTTTAACCTTGTTACACAAAAAGGACCGTGAGATTATGTTTTTCGAGTTTCTCGCGAGATTATAACAGGGTCTCCACAAATGAATACTAAGGTTGGGCGCACAAACAATAATTTGGACTTCTCTAATAAACCTCGTAAACTCCTCAACATCTTTTTACCACCCGCTGAGCAACAAGCTCATTCTTTTTCTCTAAACACCTTGCAGGTGAACGAGTCGACCCATGAAAACAAAAAGTTCAATTGACGCAATCATTTATGATAGAAGAACGACGTACCAAACAACGATGAATACTTTTAAGGTATGAGTCTATTTCTAATTTAAATAGAAAAAATCATTTATTTTATTTCAGAGTCGATTTGACATATTTTAAGAAATACTATTAGGTAGAATAATATATACATTCTTAACACTTAACATCTTTCTCACATTTGATCTATAATCGACCCCAATACATATCGAAGCATATTGCAAGATATGTATTTCGACAACAATATCAAAAGACTCTATAGGTTATTTCCGAGAAGAAATATATTTTAAGGTGGGTGTCTAGACTATTAAAGCGAGCGATTTTACGATTTTCATTAGCTCTAATCCAAGCTATAAAGTTCATAAGGTATGCTACTTTAGCGAGGTTTACTAAGACATCGAAATGTCCCTATATTATGTTTTTCAAGTAAACCTAACCACGAACGAACTTTCGTTTACGCTTTAACCTTGTTACACAAAATGAGATTTTATTCCTCGTTTCTCGCGAGATTATAACAAGTCTCCACAAATAAAATACTTAGGTTGGCGCAAAAACAATAATTTGGACTTCACTAATAAACCTTGTAAACTCCTCGCCTATCTTTTTACCACCCGCCGAGCAACAAGCTCATTCTTTTTCCCAAAACACCTTGCGGTAACGAGTTGACCAATGAAAAGAAAAAGTTCAATTGGCGCAATCGATTATGATAAAAGAACGACGTACAAAACAACGATGAATACTTTTAAGGTATGAGTCCATTTCTAAATTAAATAGAAAAAAAAATCATTAATTTTATTTACCAAGGGATATCTTAATTTGATATATACTAAGAAATCCTATTATGGTAAAATAATATATTCATTCTTAAGACTTAAACATCTTTCTCACATTTGACTTTGGCTCTATAATCGAACCCAAGTACATATCGAAGCTACGATATGCACGCAACGCCGCAAGACATTTTTCATCCCTTTCGACAACAATGTCAAAAGACTCTATTGGCTATTTCCGCCAGATGAAATGCATTTTAAGGTGGGTGTCTAGACTATTAAAGCGAGCGATTTTACGATTTTCATTAGTTTTGATCCAAGCTCAAAAGTTCATAAGGTATGCTACTTTAGCGAGGTTTACTACGACGTCGAAATGTCGCTACATTATGTTTATCGATAAACCTAACCATGAACGAACTTTCGTTAACGCTTTAACCTTGTTAAACAAAGGGGACCGTGAGATTATGATTTTCGAGTTTCTCGCGAGATTATAACACGGTCTCCACAAATGAATACTAAGGTTGGGCGCAAAACAATAATTTGGACTTCACTAATAAATCTCGTAAACTCCTCAACATCTTTTTACCACCCATTGAGCAACAAGCTCATTCTTTTCTCTAAACACCTTGCGGGTGAACGAGTGACCAATGAAAACAAAAAGTTCAATTGACGCAATCATTTATGATAGAAGAACGATGTACAAAACAACGATGAATACTTTTAAGGTATGAGTCTATTTCTAAATTAAATAGAAAAAATCATTTATTTTATTTCAAGGGATATCGATTTGACATATTTTAAGAAATACTATTAGGTAGAATAATATATACATTCTTAACACTTAACATCTTTCTCACATTTGATTTGGCTCTATAATCGAACCCCATTACATATCGAAGCTATAATATACACGCAACGCTGCAAGATATGTATCTTCCTTTCGACAACAATATCAAAAGACTACTATAGGCTATTTCCGTAGAAGAAATATATTTTAAGGTGGGTGTCAAGACTATTAAAGCGAGCGATTTTACGATTTTCATTAGTTTCTAATCCAAGCTATAAAGTTCATAAGGTATGCTACTTTAGCGAGGTTTACTAAGACATCGAAATGTCGCTACATTATGTTTTTCAAGTAAACCTAACCATGAACGAACTTTCGTTAACGCTTTAACCTTGTTACACAAAGGGGACCGTGAGATTATGATTTCCTCGAGTTTCTCGCGAGATTATAACACGGTCTCCACAAATAAAATATTAAGGTTGGGCGCAAAAACAATAATTTGGACTTCACTAATAAACTTCGTAAACTCCTCGCCTACTCCTTACCACCCGCTGAGCAACGAGCTCATTCTTTTTCCCAAAACACCTTGCAGGCGAACGAGTTCACCAATAAGTTCAATTGACGCAATCGATTATGATAAAAGAATGACGTACAAAACAACGATGAATACTTTTAAGGTATGAGTCCATTTCTAAATTAAATAGAAAAAAAAATCATTAATTTTATTACCAAGGGATATCTTAATTTGATATATACTAAGAAATCCTATTATGCAGAATAATATATTCATTCTTAAGACTTAAAATCTTTCTCACATTTGACTTTGGCTCTAAATCGAACCCCAGTACATATCGAAGCTACGATATGCACGCAACGCTGCAAGACATTTTTCTTCCCTTTCGACAACAATGGCAACAGACTCTATTGGCTATTTCCGCCGATGAAATGTATTTTAAGGTGGGTGTCTAGACTATTAAAGCGAGCGATTTTACGATTTTCATTAGTTTTGATCCAAGCTCAAAAGTTCAGACGGTATGCTACTTTAGCGAGGTTTACTACGACATCGAAATGTCGCTACATTATGTTTATCCAGTAAACCAAACCATGAACGAACTTTCGTTAACGCTTTAACCTTGTTACACAAAGGGGACCGTGAGATTATGTTTTTCGAGTTTCTCGCGAGATTATAACAGGGTCTCCACAAATGAATACTAAGGTTGGGCGCAAAAACGATAATTTGGACTTCACTAATAAACTTCGTAAACTCCTCGCCTATTCCTTACCACCCGCTGAGCAACGAGCTCATTCTTTTTCCCAAAACACCATGCAAGCGAACGAGTTGACCAATGAAGAGAAAAAGTACAATTGACGCAATCGATTATGATAAAAGAACGACGTACAAAACAACGATGAATACTTTTAAGGTATGAGTCCATTTCTAAATTAAATAGAAAAAAAAATCATTAATTTTATTACCAAGGGATATCTTAATTTGATATATACTAAGAAATCCTATTATGCAGAATAATATATTCATTCTTAAGACTTAAAATCTTTCTCACATTT
Organism: Stephania cephalantha; assembly: GCA_039657325.1. Taxonomy (NCBI): domain Eukaryota; kingdom Viridiplantae; phylum Streptophyta; class Magnoliopsida; order Ranunculales; family Menispermaceae; genus Stephania; species Stephania cephalantha. The sequence continues at coordinate 47,411,650 of CM077571.1, forward strand.
GACTTTGGCTCTAAATCGAACCCCAGTACATATCGAAGCTACGATATGCACGCAACGCTGCAAGACATTTTTTTTCCCTTTCGACAACAATGTCAACAGACTCTATTGGCTATTTCCGCCGATGAAATGCATTTTAAGGTGGGTGTCTAGACTTATAAAGCGAGCGATTTTACGATTTTCATTAGTTTTGATCCAAGCTCAAAAGTTCGGAGGTATGCTACTTAAGCGAGGTTTACTACGACGTCGAAATGTCGCTACATTATGTTTATCCAAGTAAACCTAACCATGAACGAACTTTCGTTAACGCTTTAACCTTGTTACACAAAGGGGACCGTGAGATTATGTTTTTCGAGTTTCTCGCGAGATTATAACGGGGTCTCCACAAATGAATACTAAGGTTGGGCGCACAAACAATAATTTGGACTTCTCTAATAAACCTCGTAAACTCCTCAACATCTTTTTACCACCCGTGAGCAACAAGCTCATTCTTTTTCTCTAAACACCTTTGGGTGAACAAGTCGACCCATGAAAACAAAAAGTTCAATTGACGCAATCATTTATGATAGAAGAACGACGTACCAAACAACGATGAATACTTTTAATGTATGAGTCTATTTCTAAATTAAATAAAAAAATCATTTATTTTATTTCAGAGTCGATTTGACATATTTTAAGAAATACTATTAGGTAGAATAATATATACATTCTTAACACTTAACATGTTTCTCACATTTGATTTGCTCTATAATCGAACCCCAAGTACATATCGTAAGCTATAATATACACGCAACGCCGCAAGATATGTATCTTCCCTTTCGACAACAATATCAAAAGTCGGTATAGGCTATTTCCGCAGAAGAAATATATTTTAAGGTGGGTGTCTAGACTATTAAAGCGAGCGATTTTACGATTTTCATTAGCTCTAATCCAAGCTATAAAGTTCATAAGGTATGCTACTTTAGCGAGGTTTACTAAGACATCGAAATGTCGCTACATTATGTTTTCAAGTAAACCTAACCACGAACGAACTTTCGTTAACGCATTAACCTTGTTACACAAAGGGGACCGTGAGATTATGATTTCCTCGTTTCTCGCGAGATTATAACACGGTCTCCACAAATAAAATACTAAGGTTGGGCGCAAAAACAATAATTTGGACTTCACTAATAAACTTCGTAAACTCCTCGCCTACTCCTTACCACCCTCTCGAGCAACGAGCTCATTCTTTTTCCCAAAACACCTTGCGGGCGAACGAGTTGACCAATGAAGAGAAAAAGTTCAATTGACGCAATCAATTATGATAAAAGAACGTCGTACAAAACAACGATGAATACTTTTAAGGTATGAGTCCATTTCTAAATTAAATAGAAAAAAAAATCATTAATTTTAGTACCGAGGATATCTTAATTTGATATATACTAGGAAATCCTATTATGCGAGAATAATCTATTCGTTCTTAAGACTTAAAATCTTTCTCACATTTGACTTTGGCTCTATTTCGAACCCCCGTACATATCGAAGCTACGTTATGCACGCAACGCTGCAAGACATTTTTTCATCCCTTTCGACAACAATGTCAACAGACTCTATAGGCTATTTCCGCCGATGAAATGTATTTTAAGGTGGGTGTCTAGACTATTAAAGCGAGCGATTTTACGATTTTCATTAGCTCTAATCCAAGTTATAAAGTTCATAAGGTATGCTACTTTAGAAGGTTTACTAAGACATCGAAATGTCGCTACATTATGTTTTTCAAGTAAACCTAACCACGAACGAACTTTCGTTAACGCATTAACCTTGTTACACAAATGGGACCGTGAGATTATGATTTCCTCGTTTCTCGCGAGATTATAACACGGTCTCCACAAATAAAATACTAAGGTTGGGCGCAAAAACAATAATTTGGACTTCACTAATAAACTTCGTAAACTCCTCGCCTACTCTTTTTACCACCCGTGAGCAACGAGCTCATTCTTTTTCCCAAAACACCTTGCACGTGACGAGTCGACCCATGAAAAGAAAAATAGTTCAATTGACGCAATCAATTATGATAAAAGAACGACGTACAAATCAACGATGAATACTTTTAAGGTATGAGTCCATTTCTAAATTAAATAGAAAAAAAAAATAATTAATTTTATTACCAAGGGATATCTTAATTTGATATATACTAAGAAATCCTATTATGCGTAGAATAATATATTCATTCTTAAGACTTAAAATCTTTCTCACATTTGACTTTGGCTCTAAATCGAACCCCAAGTACATATCGAAGCTACGATATACACGCAACGCCGCAAGACATTTTCTTCTCTTTCGACAACAATGTCAAAAGACTCTATTGGCTATTTCCGCGATGAAATGTATTTTAAGGTGGGTGTCTAGACTATTAAAGCGAGCGATTTTACGATTTTCATTTGTTTTTATCCAAGCTCAAAAGTTCATAAGGTATGCTACTTTAGCGAGGTTTACTACGACATCGAAATGTCGCTACATTATGTTTATCAAGTAAACCTAACCATGAATGAACTTTCGATAACGCTTTAACCTTGTTACACAAAGGGGACCGTGAGATTATGTTTTTCGAGTTTCTCGCGAGATTATAACGGTCTCCACAGATGAATACTAAGGTTGGGCGCACAAACAATAATTTGGACTTCTCTAATAAACCTCGTAAACTCCTCAACATCTTTTTACCACCCATTGAGCAACAAGCTCATTCTTTTTCTCTAAACACCTTGCGGGTGAACGAGTCGACCCATGAAAACAAAAAGTTCAATTGACGCAATCATTTATGATAGAAGAACGACGTACCAAACAACGATGAATACTTTTAAGGAGGTATGAGTCCATTTCTAATTTAAATAGAAAAAAAAATCATTTATTTTAATTAACCAAAGTCGATACCATAATTTGAAATATATTAAGAAATACCATTAGGTAGAATAATATATTCGTCTTAAGACTTCACTTTCGACATTTGACTTTGGTTCTATAATCGAACCCGGACATATCGAAGCTACAATATGCAAGCAACGCCGCAAGACATGTTTCTTCCCTATCGACATCAATGTCAAAAGACTCTATAGGCTATTTTTTCCGCAGATGAAATGTATTTCAAGGTGGGTGTCTAAATTATTAAAGAAAGCGATTTACCATTTTCATTAGTTTTGATCCATGCTCAAAAGTTCATGAGGAATGCTACTTTAGCGAGGTTTACTAAGATCGAAATGTCGCTACATTATGTTTAACAAGTAAACCTAACCATGAACGAACTTTCGTTAACGCTTCAACCTTGTTACACAAAGGGGACCGTGAGATTATGATTCCCGCATTTCTCGCGCAGATTATAACATGTTCTCCACAAATGAATACTAAGATTGGGGGCACAAACAATAATTTGGACTTCACTAATAAACCTCGTAAACTCCTGCCATCTCTTTACCACCATTGAGCAACAAGCTCATTTTTTTTTCTAAACACTTTGCGGGTAAACGAATCAACCAATAAAAAGAAAAAGTTCAATTTGACGCAACCAATTATGGTAGATAAACAATGTATAAAACAACGATGAATACTTTTAAGATATGAGTCCATTTCTAAATTAAATAAAAAAATAAATTATTTTATTTCTGAGTACTTGAAATATATTAAGAAATACTATTAGGTAGAATAATATATACGTTCTTAAGACTTAACATCTTTCTCACATTTGACTTTGGTTCTATAATCGAACCCCCGGACATATCGATGCTACAATATGCGCGCCAACGCAGTAAGACATGTTTCTTCTCCATCGACAACAATGTCAAAAAACTCTATAGTCTAATCCACGAATGAAATGTATTTCAAGGCTGGTGTCTAAACTATTAAAGCGAGCGATTTACGATTTTCATTAGTTTTAATCCAAGCTCAAAAGTTCATAAGGATGCTACTTTAGCGAGGTTTACTAAGACATCGAAATGTTGCTACAATATGTTTAACAAGTAAACCTAACCATGAACGAACTTTCATTAACGCTTCGACCTTGTTACAAAAAGGGGACCGTGAGATTATGATTTTCTCGTTTCTCGCGAGATTATAACATGTTCTCCACAAATGAATACGAAGGTTGGGAGCACAAACAATAATTTGGACTTCACTAATAAACCTCGTAAACTCCTCGCCAACTCTTTACCACCCGCAGAGCAACGAGCTCATTCTTTTTCTCTAAACACTTTTCTGGTGAACGAGTCGACCAATGTAAAGAAAAAGTTCAATTAACGCAGCCAATTATGATAGAAGAACAATGTACAAAACAACAATGAATACTTTTAAGGTATGAGTCCATTTCTAATTTAAATAGAAAAAAATAATTTATTTTATTTTCGAGTCGATACCTTAATTTGATATATATACTAAGAAATCCTATTATGTTGAATAAAATATTCGTTCTTAAGACATAACGTCTTTCTCACATTTGACTTTGGTCCTATAATCGAGCCCCCGAACATATCGAAGCTACAACATGCACGCAATGCTGCAAGACATGTTTCTTCCCTATCGACAACAATGTCAAAAGACTCTATAGGCTAATTCCGCGGACGAAATGTATTTCAAGGTGGGTGTCTAAACTATTAAAATGAGCGATTTACGGTTTTCATTAGTTTTGGTCCAAGCTCAAAAGTTCACAAGGTATGCTACTTTAGCGAGGTTTACTAAGACATCGAAATGTCGCTACACTATGTGTATCAAGTAAACCTAACCATGAACGAACTTTCGTTAACGCTTCAACCTTGTTACACAAAGGGGACTGTGAGATTATGATTTCCTCGTTTCTCGCAAGATTATAACACAGTCTCCACAAATGAATACTAAGGTTGGGCGTACAAACACTATATTGGACTTCATTAATAAACCTCGTAAACTCCTCGCCATCTCTTTACCACTCGCAAAGCAAGTAGCTTATTCTTTTTTTCTAAACACCCTGCAGGTTAGAGAGTCGACAAATGATAACAAAAAGTCGATTGAGCAAACTAATTAGGACAAAAAAACGAAAAAAGTAAAGAGGACAAGATTCAAAGTACGAGCCCTTTTTTTAATTTATATGGAAAAAATCATATGGTTTTTTTTTTGAGTCACTACCTTAATCAAAAATATTCGAAGAACCATTAAGTTAAATAATATATAAGTACTTAAAAGTTATCTTAACATCTTTCTCAGGTTTCCTTCCTTTCGAAATTCTAAATATCAGAGAAATTGACGCTACAATTCAGACGGATCGCAACAAGACCTGTTTCACCACTTTCTACTACAATGCTAAGAAAATCTATTGGCTACTTTCTCAAAGAAAAAAATTTTGAAGGAGGGTATTTAGACTTTTCAAACGGGCGTTTCTTACATTTTTCATTTGTTTCGATCCAAGCCTAAAAGTTCAAAAGGTATGCTACTTTAGCAAGGTTGACTAAAACATCGAAATGACGCCACATTGCATTCAATAAGTAAACCTAACCACGAACGAACTTATGTTAACGCTTCAACCTTGTTACAAAAGAAAGGTACAGTTAGTTAGTGACTTCCTCGCTTTTTACGAGATATTACACGGTCCTCTTTAATGAATACTAAGGTTAGACGCACAAACAACAATTTGGACTTCACTAACGAACTTCTTAAACTTCTCGTCATCTCTTTACTACTCGCTGAGCAAGTAGCTCATTCTTTTTTTCTAAAAACGTTGCAAGTTAAAGAGTCGACAAATGACAAGAAAAAAATCGATTGAGCAAACTAATTAGGACGAAATAGCGAAATAAGAAATAACGAGGACTACATTCAAGGTACGAGTCATTTTTTTTACTTTATATGGAAAAATCATTTGGCTTTTTTTTTTTCGAGTCACTACCTTAATCTAAAATATAAGAAGAAGAACTATTTAGTTAAATAATATATAAGTTATTAAAATATATCTTAACATATTATTAAAATATATCTTAACATATTTTACAAGTTTCCTTCATTTCTAAATTCAATTATCAGACAAATCAACGCTACAATTTGGGCGGATTGCAAAAAGACCCGTTTCTCCACTCTCCACTACAATGCCAACGAAATCTATTGGCTAATTTTTCAGACGAAAAGAATTTTGAAGGTAGGTGTTTAGACTTTTCAAACGAGCGTTTCTTACGTTTTTCATTACTTTCGATCCAAGCCTAAACTCTCAAAAGGCAAGCTACTTTAGCAAGTAGCTCATTCCTTTTTCCTAAACACCTTGCAGGTTAAAGAGTCAACAAATGACAAGAAAAAGTCGATTGAGAAAACTAATTAGAACAAAACAATGAAATAAGAAAGTAATGAAGACTAGATTCAAGGTACAAGCCCTTTTTTTACTTTATATACAAAAAATTATTTGGTTTTTTTTTTTCGAGTCACTACCAGAATCTTAAATATTTTAAGAAGAAATATTTTGTAGAATGATATATAAATTCCTAAAATATATCTTTACATATTTTTTCAGGTTTCCTTCATTTCAAAAATTATAATTCTTGGACAAATCGACACTACAATACGGCGGACCGCGACAAGACTCGTCTCTCCTCTTTCCACTACAACGTCAATGGAATCTATAGGCTAATTTCTCGGACGAAAATTGTTCCGTAGGTGGGTGTCTAGATTTTCAAACGAGCGTTTCTTACATTTTTCATTAGTTTCGATCCAAGCCTAAAAGTTCAAAAGGTATGCTACTTTAGCGAGGTTTACTAAGGCATCGAAATGTCGCCACATTGTATTTAATAAGTAAACCTAAACACCAACGAACTTAAGTTAACGCTTCAACCTTGTGACACGAAAGGAACCGTAACTTCGTGATTTCCTCGTTTTTTGCGAGATATTATACGGTATCCTGAAATGAATACTAATGTTAGGCGCACAAACAACAATTTGGACTTCACTAACGAACCTAGTTAACTCTCGTTATCTCTTTACCACCCGGTGAGCAAGTAGCTCATTCTTTTTTTCTAGACACCTTGCACGTTAAAGAGTCCGCAAATGACAAGAAAAAGTCGATTGAGCAAACTAATTAGGACAAAACAACCAAATAAGAAGTAACGAAGGCTAGATTCAAGGAACGAGTCCTTTTTTCACTTTATATAGAAAAAATGATTTGGTTTTTTTTTCAAGCTACCTGAATCTAAAATATTTTAAGAAGAGATATTTTTGTAGAATAATATATAAGTTCTTAAAATATATCTTCACATGTTTTTCAAGTTTCCTTCATTTAAAAATTATAATTCTCGACCAAATCGACACTACATTACAGGCGGACCGTGACAAGACTCGTTTCTCCTCCTTCCACTACAATGCCAACAAAATATATAGGCTAATTTCTTGAATAAAAATGGGTTCTAAAGGTGGGTGTCTAGATTTTCAAACAAGCGTTTCTTACGTTTTTCATTAGTTTCGATCCAAGCCTAAAAGCTCTAAAGGTATGCTACTTTATTGAGGTTTACTAAGACATCGAAATGTCGCCACATTGTATTTAATAAGTAAACCTAACCATGAACGAACTTAAGTTAACGCTTCAACCTTGCTACACGAAAGGGACCGTAAGTTCGTGATTTTCTCGCTTTTTGCGAGATATTGCACGATCCACTGAAATGAATAATAAGGTTAAGCGCACAAACAACAATTGGGACTTCACTAATGAACCTCGTAAACTCCCAGTCATCTCTTTAACGCCCGCTGAGCAAGTAGGTCATTCTTTTTTTCTAAACACCTTGCAGGTTAAAGAGTCGACAAATGACAAGAAAAAGTCGAATGAGCAAACTAATTAGGAGAAAACAACGAAATAAGAAGTTACGAAGACTCGATTCAAGGTACGAGCCCTTTTTTACTGTACAAGGAAAAAATCATTTGGTTTTTTTTTTTTTTCGTGTTACTACCTTAATCTAAAATATTTGAAGAACTATTTAGTTGAATAATGTATACGTTCTTAAAATATATCTTAACGTCTTTCTCGGGTTTCATTTAGATTAAGCAAGATAAGTAAAAGAGTTCGAATAGGTCAGCTTTGTTCTAAACTTGTTGTTTTGGATAAGGCTAACTATTAGGGGGTTTTGCGTAGATCGTGCACCAGTCTGTTTTTTAAAGATCTATTTAAAAACCCACTGGTCTGTTTGTGCCTTTAATTTAAGATTATCTCAATAGAGTTGCATTGTTAGAGCAAGCGTTTGAGATTTGCAAATCATTGCTTGACTCTCATTTAAGCAATTTAATAGCTAGTTACTCTAATACCTAAAATATTGTAGGAAAAGAATGCTTGAATTAACAAGCAGTTAAACTAACATTCAAATTGGAAATAAGACATTGATCAAATCACTTTCTAAGAATCTTTGAAAGACAAGAAAAAATAATGAATGTCTTACCTCGTGACTACTCGAAATCAAAAACCAGAAAGAAAGCTCCATGTGATTCCGTCCTGACATTCCCTAATCTTGTCATATTCAAAACTAATCCCAACTCCTAACTAGAAAAAATAAATAAAAGAAAAAAAAATACACATCAGAATCTATTTTTTGATAAATAAATGATAAACGCACCTTCAACATGCTCAACTCTCATGAATCCATTCCATTGTCTGTCATTTCTGATACAACACACAATATGAGATCAACCAAATTTCACAATCCACATAAAATGAAAAAACAGACTAATTCTCAGCAAGACCTCATATCCACCGACTTACCAAATTCACTGACCGTTTGCCGATCAAAATGCGAATCAAAGCTCGCGATGGACTGAAAACTGAGACCAAATCCGTCGATCAGTGCTTCGAGATCAGGTGCAAGAAATCTGGATCGATCTAGAGAAAAAGCGAGTGAGCGAGACTGAGAGAAAAGGAGAGAGGAGAGCGCGGTCTTGGTTTCGATTTCAAATGAGCTCTACCGAGTTAGGGTTTTTTTTTACTGCTTAATTTTTTTACTTACTTGAGCATGTGACGATGAAGGGGGTAGGGTATGAGTTCGTTGGAAGAAGTAAAAATGCAAATAATTATTTTATTGATTTGTGTGCGCAATGCACATAAATATCGATGCGGAAATCAATGAACACTAACAATCGAGTTTTCATCTCCGCGTGTCTTAAAACGAGTCACCAAATTATATTTTTTATTAAAAATTAAACTTAGGCTTCAGCTCGATAGTTGACGAGGTTACATAGTAAGAGCAAACACAATGAAAAGATATATTCACTTTTTTTTACTCGATGAGATTGACAAGACATCATTTGCTAAAAAATAAAATTTAGGAAGATTATATTGACGTGGGTTCACCTCTTGCTTAAGTAAAAAAAAATTAAATAAATAGTAATAAATAGTAACATTACTTGTTAATGTAAAGGTAGATGAGGTTATTGATTCAATTTATATTACAATCAAGTTGTTGGTTTCTTATTTTATAAAAAAAAATTTCCAAATTTAATAAACAGCTTTATATTTTTTAAAATTAAAATTAACCATCAAATCCTTATGGACCTATGGTCTCCATTATATGAGTATACTATTTGGAGAAATTTGAAATACAATTTTTCGAGTCCACTGGATATGCACCGATATCTGTGCACATCATGATCCATAATCCAACCAACCGACTCCAACACATTCATACGCTAATCGCACACGCACATCTCATCCGATGACGAAAATACCCCTAGAAAAATCCAGAAACCCATCCCATTCCTTGAACAAATCGAAGTCGCCCACCTTCGCCATAGCCCTTTAAATACCGAATTCCTGACGAAATTGCAATCAAACGAGCAAAGAGAAGATTCAGATCGAAAAACTCTCAAACTCTCAAACCAAGGGAAGATCATCGCCTTCTGGGATCGATGGATTTCGAGTTGAGATTGGCTCGGTCGAAGCTGGAGAGGGAGCAGAAGGAGAGGAAGGAGAGGGCGAAGCAGAAGCTGGAGAGGGAGAGGAAGGCCAAGCAGGAGGCGGTGCGGCAACGAGAGGCCATCGAAGTCGCTCAAAGGACTCGGAGGCTCGATGCCCTGCAAGCCCAAATCAAGGTTTGAACACAATTTCTTTCGTTTTTTGTGTTATGAATTTATGGGTGTTTTTTTTTTTTTGTTTTTGTTTTGAAAGATTTTTGGAGTTCATTGTGTTTTATTATTGGTTTTGGGTTTTGAGGGGATTTTGGGAAACCCCTTTTTGAAATTGGCGGAGTGACCCAAGTACTACATAGGGGTTTCTACCCTGGAAGAAGGTCGCGTGATGGAGTCCTTGCATCGATAATGAAACCATTTTCTGATGGTTTCTCCCGGTCAAAGGGATTGGTGGGACTGACTTGATCTTATGGACTAGTCGTACCGGAGGGTGCTAATACCATAGTTATCAAAAAAATATATGTATTTAGGTTGATTAGAGTTGAAATGGGGATGGTGGTATTGAATTCTGAATTCAGAATTCATGATTGAATGGAAGCGTTTTGATTGATGTAGCCGACCCAAACCAATTTGGGATTGAGGCTTGGTAAGTACCAAAGTAAGGCTCAAGGTCATGAAAGTAAGTTCTTAGTATTCTAGTACATCTTTAGTTGCGACCCTCTTGTTTAGAAAGTAGAAGAGTTGATAGACCTCGCGAATTTCAATCTGTTGTGTTTGTGTTCTTGTTCTGTAATAAGATCTGCATCTCTTTTCTTTGATCAATTTACCCATTTTTGCTTATTTTAGATTGAACATAAGTTATGTATATCAGTTTGAAAGAGATTTCAATGGTGATCCTATCAAGGATTTATTGTTTTTTTGTTGTTGTTGTTTGTGAAATGTGAATCTTAATGAGTTATTTTTGAATTGGCGGCGTTCATTTCGGAAAAGGAATCAGCTTGGCGATGTTGTGATTAATATATCCTTTTTGGGGATGTCATAACTGGGAGTTAGTGGAATTTAGTGAATTACAGTGCTATAGCTTCATATCTACTGTGGACTCCAGTTTCGAGAAGTTCTGAGTTTAAACGTTTTTCTTTTTTAAATTGGTTGTTTCATGGTAATTGGAAGTTGTTGAATTTGTAGAATCCATCTTGTTTTTGTTGGTGTACTCACGAGTCTTGATTTATTGAGAGTTCTGAAGCTTAATACAGACATTGTAGAAAACTCTATTTGATTGCATCATTCTTTGTGGAATAATGTCGACAAAGTTGATAATGAGTCTGGAGTAATGGTGTTTTCTTTTTGTTATCATCTCGCATCACCTATGGAATCCTTTGTTGACTTTGTATTCTATTTGTGCCCATTCTTGGACATCTTAAGGTCTTCTTATCAGTTCTCAAACTAGTTCCATTGAGTCATACTTTACCAGTTGTGTCATTGCACACAATACCTTAATCTCGAAAACCAGTTTATTTGTTTCTTGGAAGCAATTATGGGGCACCGGCTACCACTGTCACGATGTATAGGTTTAGAAGATATGATCTTATATAAGCATATGCGGTTATCAAAAAGGATTAAAATTAGTAAATACATTATCAACTTATTTTGTTGTTGTGGCGGGGTGAAAATATTCATTTTAGTTTAATCTTTCCATACCAGAGATTTTTTTTTTCTTTTAAAATTTTCTTATTCAGTCATTTGCCTTTTGTTTGTATGAATTGAAGGGAATGATAGTCGTTTTGATTTTCTTGTCAGGCTGACCAGCTTACGGAAGAAAACTTGATTGCTGGGAATGGCATAATGTTTTACAGTATTCTTGAAGCTGTACCAGGGCAAGGTTTTGGAGATAAGATAAAGTTGCCACCTTCCTGCTTTACTGAACTATCCAATCAAGGAGCTCTAGATAAGGGACCTATGTACTTCCGGCTGTCAAAAGTTCATCAAGATGGTCCTGCAGATAGTGTATTGACTGAACATCAAAATCAAGAAGCGACACATTCTGGTGTTTTGGAGTTCACTTCTCCCAATGGCACTGTGGAGCTTCCTCCTCATGTATGGAACAACTTATTTCCTGATGCTCCTGTAGGGGTTCCCTTGGTTGAGGTTCGATATGTAAGGCTTCCAAAAGGGACCTATGCAAAGCTTCAACCTGATGGGAGGGGCTTCTCTGACATACCAAACCACAAGGCCGTACTTGAAACAAGTCTTCGCAATAATGCCACTCTTTCTCAAGGTGATGTGATTGCCGTAAAACATGGGGAGCTGAGTTACAACCTGAGAGTACTTGAGTTAAAACCTTCTTCTAGTGTGTCTGTCTTGGAGACAGATATTGAGGTGGACGTTGTGGGGGCAGATTCTTCTTCCGATTGGATGGATAATCATGTTTTGAAGCCACTCGAGATTGGGAAGACAGAATCTGGGCTTGTTGAGGAAGGAAAATATATTTATTACAAATTCTCAGTAGATGGGGACGTTAGTAGTATAATAGCCTCCGAGGATGCTCATATTGAAATTAAGTTAGAAGCTGGTGAAGGTGGCGATACCGATCTCTACGTTTCAAAGCATCCTGTTCTATTCCCAAATCAGCATCAGCACGAGTGGTCTTCTCACGATGTTGGTTCAAAGGTTTTGATTCTTAGTCCCAAGGCTCAGTGCTTGGATGGTGCATACAGCATCGGTGTATTTGGCTTTAAGGGCACAACAAAGTACCAAATTTCTATAGCCATTCATGGTAATAGTGGCCGTTACATCAACGAACAACCTTCTTCGTCCTCATCAGCCGTGGAAGCAGGCTCGGCTGAGTGCCAGAACTGCAGGCGCTACATTCCTAGTAGGACAATTGCATTGCATGAAGCGTATTGCAGTAGGCACAATGTCGTCTGCGAGCATGCTGGTTGCAAGGTTGTTCTTAGAAGAGAGGAAGCCGCAAACCACGTACATTGTAAGAAATGTGGAAGAGCCTTTCAACAGCAAGAGATGGAGAAGCACATGAAAGTGTTCCATGAGCCGCTTCATTGTGCTTGCGGAGTTATCCTAGAAAAGGAAGAGATGGTAAGCATTACGATTCGATCTCTCAAAATTAACTAATACGGACCATGTTTTTGTATGATATAATGTCCATCTTTGCAATATCATCCTATGTAGTTGACTTATCAGGTATTAGAGTCATAATCAGGAGTGGCCAAAATCCAAGATCCATTGATTACAAGTTCAATGGCCCATGTTATAATGTTAGCATTTGGCTTTAACATAGTCTCTAATTCTAGTTATGGTTTCTGCTTTGACAGGTACAACACCAGTCATCCAGTTGTCCTTTACGATTAGTTGTGTGCCGTTTCTGCGGCGATATGGTTCAAGCTGGGAGTTCTGCTAGCGACGCACGGGATAGGCTGAGAGGACTATCAGAACATGAAAGTCAGTGCGGGTCTAGAACAGCTCCATGCGATTCTTGCGGGCGCGCTGTCATGTTGAAGGAGATGGACATTCATAGAATTGCTGTGCATTCGCAAAATTAACTCTCTTTTGTTGTAGTGTTCTTTATTTGTAGTTGAATGTGAAATGTTCTGGCAAAACGATTGTTGTTTATAATATAAACACCAAGGGCATACTCCACAGAAGCCCTCAATGTAAGTCTTGCTTTGGAGTTATGATCTGACGATCTCCTGTTGTGAGTGAGCTTTCATTTATGTTTCTTTAGTAAATGTTGCTATTGAAAGTATTTAATATGCATGCCGGATTGAGCAATTGGGACTCGCATTTTAACTAGAAGTCTTAAGTTGACCCTTAGGTCCTCAGATGATCATCGTCAGATTTTTTATTTATTTATTTTTTTTTGGATCTGCAAAATGTCGGTTTGGACTAATAGACCAATTTGGCACCCCTTTGATTGTGACCCTCAATTGATGCATCGATGAGTGTTAATTGATGTGAACATAAAACTCAATGTATATTTAAGGGACTTTAATGAGTGTGTATTAAATTGACATGCTCAAATGAAGTCAAAATAGTAGAACTCACTCGCAAAAAAAAATAGAATCTTACATAACTTATTTATGGGGAAACTTTCACCCACCACAAAGCGATATCATGTAATACTACCTCCAATCATTTTTATAAATCATCCTACAAAAACTCTTTCAAAAAATATAAGTTGTTTTTTAAATTCTAGAAAACTTTTCTACCTCTTTACCCATTTTACCTCTAAACATTTAATTACAATCAAGTACTTGTTCTCATTTTATTGGGGATACACCGTAAATAGAGGATTAGCGTAATTAATGACGTAATTACAACTCAAGCAAGAATGTAGTTTGAACTAATAATTAATGCTTTCGATATTAGTATATTATTGACAGAGGAGTATATTTATATTTGGTTTTGGCAGTTGTGAATTAATTTTAATAAATTATTTTATCAGTAAAAAATTAAGAAAAAAATATATTCATATTTTTTAAAAAAGAAATAATTATTGATAATTTTTAAAGGAAAAAAATTAATAAGAAATAAAAAGAAAGGAACGCTGTTTTAGTGTTCACACCGAACTCTAAAATAGAGGAAAAATAGAGTTCGGTTCGAAATGGTCTTAGAGAATAAAAATGCAAGCAATGAACAAATTCTTGTGGTGACATTTATGATTTGGCATTATGGCGCCTTAGCATAACAATATTATGGTCCTGGTTTTAATTGGGTGTGAGATGCAGCTAAAATATACAGAAATATATGGCTCAATCTCATTTTTCATATACTTGTGTGACTTATAAAAGCCAGAAAAAATCTAGGCATAACAGTTAAGAGTCGTCGCAATTCAAACACAACATCACAGAAAAGAAATAAATAAATAAATGCCGATGAACTTCGGTGGAAAAAAATGGATTATCAAACTTTATATTCAGCAAGAACCGTAGATTATGCTGAAGGGTGACCATGTAGAACAAATAGATGGCGTTGAACATAAATGAAAATTTCATCAGTATACAGCATTGCCGTCAAGCCATTTAAGTTTAGGAAGAATCTTTACCAGCAATAAACTAAATTTATCGTCATCGCTAACAGCGTTCCCCGTGACATCCAGTTGTGTTAATTGCAAACCTTTAAAGACCAAAACAGCTTCCCAATATTTTGCAATGTCAACATTGTTGATTGCATATTCATCAAGATTGCAGTCATCTCCAGCACTTTGAGACAGGAGGGAAGAGCACAAATACCTACTTGTATCGATGGAGTGAGCGCCGATTTCGTTATGGGAAATATCAAGTACTTTCAACGAACTTAACAATCTCAAAGGCGCAAGGGCAGTAAAACTAATGAGGTTATTATGACTAAGATTTAGGCAAGTGAGTCGCTGTAGCACCTCCAGACCTGAGAGAGAGAGAGATAAGAATTAGGTGAAGGCATGAAACACGTCCTTCCTACAAATATACAGATGCTTAGAAAATTCTAGCATACTAAACCATCAATTTATCATGTTTCCAAAATTTCATTCTCATTTTTTCGGTCAATTTCCGTTTATATACAACTGCTACCATGCAAAAAGTACATCCCAAGACTTTCAATAGAGTGAATAAACGGCAAAAAAGAACGTACCTTCAATTGATCTAAGTTCATTCCCTCGAAGATCAATCATTTGCACCCATAGTAGATGCTCAAAAGATCCCATCCGAGACAATGATAAATTGTTGAGTCGAAGGCAGATAATGTTTTGGGTCAGTGAGGAAGTAGATGTTCCATAGTACCAGCAATAACCCTCTAACGAGTTCCTGTTGGAGACCATCTGCAGAATTGTTCAAACAACAGAATACACTTTAAAGTTGACAAACTCATTTCTGCACTTGTATACTGCAACTTATTTGAGGACCATAATGCCGGTCATAACTTTAGAGTGTCGAATCGCCAAAAAGGTTTTTCCTAAACTACAAGTGATGATTTTCAACTTAAAGTGTATTCCAAAAAAAAAAAAAAAAAAAAAAAAAAAAAAAAAAAAACGCCCACCACCACCAATATATGCCAAATTCAAAGTTTAAAAATACATAAATTCAAGGAAAATGAGGAATAGCACCAATTGACACAAAGATAAGGGAAGGGCGGTTGCGATGGTTTGAACACCGCCAACGATGGCCTACAAATGCCCCTACTAAAAAAACTCGACTAAATAAAAACTGAAGAAATTCGACGAGGTAAGATAGATTGAAGCTAACTTGAGACGCATTGATTATGAGGGATTTAAATGATTTGAAAAGCACACCATCAATTGCACTAAATCGAGCGCAATGGAAAAGTTTGATCCATGGAGCTAACCCCAACTAATTTGGGATGAGACTATGTTGTTATTGTGTCTCAAGACTCTCGAGCTTGATTTAAACATGTTGAGGTTTGAATTGGGTCCTGATAGTTAACCTATTTATAATTGTTAGCATAAATTCCACTTGCTTTCACTGCGCCTTCTGTACTCTAACTCCTATTTGCTATCAGTTTAAAAGACCTAACATTTTGTCATTGCACGTTCATCAAGAGAGCAAACCAAAAAGAACAAAACAAAGAGAATAGAAGTGTGTATGAAGGTATTAAATCAAGTTGTTGCTTGGTGGGTTAAGTGCCCAACGGTTGTCACTAATGCAAATGTTGAAAAACATGAAAGGTTTATACTTGTCCAAATGACGAAGTACAAAAACTATGTAGATACTCCCATTGCAGTGGAAACTGCTACGAATGAAAATGCTCGGGAAAATTAGAAAAACAAAATAAAAAACAAACTCATTGCAGCGCTGCTTATAACAGCAGAAAAGCAATGCTCAACTAGATCAAGGTGCTTCAAAATATGGAGGTGAATACAACAATATCGCACTAAAAGTATCGTACGAAATGAATATTCACCCAAACTTCAAAGCATCCAGACAAGTAGAAAATAAAATAGAAAAAACAAAAAGGTAATTTTTTTTAAAAAAAAAAAAAAAAAAAAAACCTAAGGTTTTCCATAATGTAAACTCCAGTCCCTGTATTTTCAAGAAATGAGTGTTAGTCCCATTGGTATAGTTTTCTTTTCGTCAATCAAAATGCATACTTTTGAAGATTCCACAATCAAATAACAGAAAATAGGCTATTTAATAGTTGTATTGATAATGCTTATAGGGAAAATTTGTAATTTAACTCGAAACAAAATCAATAAGAAGTTAAAAAAAAAAATGAGAAAGGGGGGAACCAACCAACCGACCAACCAAAAAATTGCAAGTAAAGAAAAAGTAGCACACCTGCTCCATGAGGACTATGCTGAGCATATCCTTGTAGAATCTTGAATGTGTTGGGTCTAACTTCATCAAATCCTGGAACAGTTCCAGAATTTCTTTACAATTGGCCTTTTGGGAGACAGATGTTGTGTTGTGCAACATAAGCGCATCATGAGCCAATAAAAGTCTTGCAAGTGTAAGCATTCCAATTTTACTGCAGTAGGATAGTTACAGTTTTAAGAGATAGCACAGTTGAAGAAAAGTGAATGCTGCTCGTAACAAAATTAATAAGATAAAATAGGGAAGGAATGCACAGAGGTATGGCTCACAGCAACTTGCAGGAAAGCTGCCTATAAAACATGGAAGAGGACATCAACCGACAATTTAGAAATAAGTAATAATTTTCTTTGAAAGAAAAGCATACCAGTTCATTTCTAACAACAAATCTCGAAAGAGTGCAATCTCATGGGTGAAAGTCTCTAATTTCCATTTCAAAGTTGTCTGCTGACTGTCTTTGCTAATGCGTAGAAGATCTGATGGCAATATACATGGATTGAAATATTGAAGCACTTCTTCATTTCTGCAGAATTCTTCATCTTTCCATGATAACATCTTCATAGTAACAATTCCCTCACTATGTTCAGAAGGTGTAGACTGAACACGCGTTGTAAACGTAAACCGCAAAGGCAAACTAAGGCTCGACCCACTAGAAGAAATGATACCATTGACCTGTCCAAGGCTAACCTCAATGGTATAAACTTCTGAGGAATTGTTACCTAGCTCAGGGAATTTCAGGTATGTCATCCAAGCTTGGGCCTTCCCTGAGTAATTTACTGAAAGTGGCTTCCATACAAGATCTTCTCCCTCACAGAACGTGTATGTAACAGTTATAGATGATGAGTTCACACCTTCAACAACTTGATCAAAATAAAGAATCAACGGCAATGATCCATTCGAAGACACAACTAGGTCTGAGCCATGAGCAGGCCAGAAGGAGATCAATGAAGGGGCATCTGGAGCAGCTGTCTGGGCAAGAAGCCACAGATGATAAAACCAACCACTCTGGTCATCCGGGTCCGTAAAAAGAGCTTGATGGACTAGGTCATATTCTTCTTTCAAAACATTATGTTTGGAATCTAATCCCTGAGGATTTTCCTTCAACAAATGAGATAAGATGACACTACAAGAAGTCAATCACAAAACAAGAAACAGGATCAGACAAAAGCATTCAACTTTAGCAACAGAAAATACCATATATTTAAACTCAAACTGATTTAAGATAGCATTATATGTTGGGAGTAGATATTAAATGCAAGGTAAAAGTTTTAGCAACAATGTCCATAATGTATAAGTAACATTAAAATTAAACATTTATTAACATAATGAATAAGTAACATTAAGTAACATTTATCAACATATTAAAGCAACAATGTCCATAATTTGGGATTGAGGCTTTGTTGTTGTTGTAAATGAAGTGAATATTGCATGGATAAAGTGGTAGACAAACTTGAGCTTTTCTCACTTCCTAGAAAATAATTAATATTGTGTTATTATATTAGAAATACTTGAAATATACAGCATAGACAATGAGACAATCACATGCTCTCTCAAATGGTCAAACATGAAATCCTAGGGTTATTGAACTAATTACTAGACATTTATCAAGAAGACCATAAAACATTTTATTGTTTAAAACTTGAGAAGAATCTTCATGAACGCCTTCAAAAGCCTTATTGCTCCTCCCAACCATATTGATCATTAGTAACCAAACATAACCCATCTCTTGATTGTCAATGAACTTGCTGACAAAATAAAATACAGGCTGCAAGAAAGATTACCTAATGGGAGTGCCAATAACCATATGTCGGTCCATGAAGATTTCCTATTTTTTCCTAAATATCTTAGCATAAAAGCAGTCTGCAAAGACATGCTATATGTTTCCTCGTTTACATGCACGTATAAGAAAAATTTAACAAGTGCTGAATACTTGGAGGTCTCTCACTCTCTCTCCATGCCTGTGTTACCTGAACTCGTGAACAAGCATTGCATGTATCTTACAACATTGGAACTGTCTATTATAAACTTTGGAGACATGAGGATTCGGGTAAAAGTGTCAAATAATTCGGACACACATACTTAGACATTTCACATGTATTAGTGCTAGTAGACACACGGGCTTGTATTATGGTTGTTGTTGTTGGAATAACCAATGGTGTTTGAGCCCCCTACGCCGACTATTTCCCTTTTCCTTGGGCAGCATGCTGATCTCTCGACTCCCTCACACCTAAAACTGTAAGAACACAACTTAACCAAACATAATGAAGTAGATTATTGTCATACCTACGGTTGTGCCAAGCAGAATAATTACTGAAATTGGATTCTATCATACTTGTTGTATACTTCAGCTCCTCCTCTGCAGGCAAATTCTTCAACTTTGCCACAAATCTGCAAGCAAAAGATAACATAAATACACGATCAAGAAGAAATTTCAGCCATCCATTGCATATAAAATCAAACATAACTTTAGGATTAAAGTAGTGAATACAGCTGATAATCACCTCCGATAATTCCATGCATGGAAATTTCGTGAATCAGCCTTCTGGAACTGATCCAACAGTCGAAGTTCCTGATCAACAGATGAATATTCCTTTTTTAAAACCCATTTTCTATGTTCCCATGCTCCATATGACTTAAAATTTCGTCTCAATGCGTTTTCCACCTGTAAAACTATTCAGTTAAACAATGATTCGGATAACAGAACCAGCAAAATGGAAATGAATGAAGCTCACCACTTTAAGTTCTTCATCTAAAATTGCTCTGATGGTGTCTGAGTTTTCCTCGGAGAGCAGAGCATGTTCAACTGCTAGTTTTCTATAATTCCAAGCAGTGTACAATTCAGGATTCAATTCTAGAAGCTTTGAGCTGACTTCAAGAGCCTCCTTGTCATAACTGCAATTCAATTTACAGTTAGAGCAAAAAGAACACTGACCTGACCTGATTCGATAATTGCCCAGATTCCCACAAATACTGATCCAATGAAAAAAAAAATTACATTTTGTTTTGGTGGTTATGGAGGACAAGAGACTGGAGAGAACGTAGCTTAGCAGCTTTTTCTATTGAAGCATTGTCTTCTTTCAAGCTAGGTTGTTTGCGAGGTCGGCCGTGCATCTCCTTTTTTTCACTTGTTCACTTCTCTATAAATATATAAGCTCAACAAAGCTATGTGAGCATCTATGACGAAGTCAGAACACGCTGAGCAAAAGTTACATTGCAAAATCGCTCAACTCAATTCACTGGCGAAATTTTTTTGATAAGCGATAAAACCATCACCAAATAGCATCAATGAAACAATGGCTTCAACATTTCTCAATTTTTTTTTCCTTTTGACATAGATTTTGCCTTATTTTGCAAAACCAGATCATATAACTACTAAACAACGACAAAGTACCAATCATTTGCCAGAAACTTACGAAGAACTAATCACATCGTAAACTAATAGCATATTTGGTGACTCTACTTCTTAAAATGTTTAGTGCTTATATGTTAAGAAAATCGAGTGCACCGATGGCGAAGATGAAACGGTTGATCAAGATAGAAACCAAGACGAGAGTAAACAAAAGCAGTTGGACCTAGAAATCTACTAATTTAGATCACAACCAAGAAGAAGAAGAAGAAGAAGAAGAAGATTGATAGATAAGAAAAAACCTAGAAATTAATGAAAGAGCAATCGCAAATGAGATGTTGAGAAACCAAAAACAAGGAAAGAATCCGAAAGATGGAACGCACCTGCGGTTGAGATTGAGAGATTCAATCAGCGTGAACGCCAATGATGAATCAAGAGAATCAATGTGCGTATAAGAGCCTGCACATCAAGACCATCAACTCTAATAAGAATCGAAACCCTAGCTAGCTAGCTAAAACTTGCTCACAAAATCAGACTCAAGAAATGAACAGCTATTGAAGATTTAATGAACTCACCTGAAACTGAGACGCCACTGGAACTTTCGTTGTTCTGTGGTGTGATTAGAGCGTTTCCAATGCAACCATGAACTGGTGTGAAAAATTGGATGCCACCATGCATTGACATTCCCCCCCCCCCCCCCTCCAAAAAAAAAAAAAGGGCCGCTAAGGGCACCCCACCTTTTAATGAAGGCACCCAAATTATTTGTAAAAATTCCAGCAAAACTGGAAAAGACCCTTTTGCCCCTGTATATATAATGATTCAAACCCCACAAATCATTTTGACAAAGAAAAATGGCACCCCACCACAAGGTTGAACCACAAAGCCACATTGCGTTTGTCGAGCGTTTATCGATTCTTGCGGATTGACATCATCCGACAATGAGGTAACAATGTTTGACAACCATATGATGGTTTTTTAGAACTGTTTAGTTGTGAAAAACTGTGAAAATGATGATTTGTTTGTCAACGTAGGGTTTGGTAATTTCCTCAAATCCGAACTTGTTTCCATTATATAATGGAGGATTGTACTGCTACGGTGCAAGAGGAGGTCGAACTTGAGGTAATTTTGCAAATTTATTGTTTTTTTTGCGGTTATCCGAAGTTTCTGTCGATGTGCGCGATTGTATCGACCTTCGCAGACCGAGATGTATGGTGATGTCTCGGTCGTAGAGGACCGAGAAGTGTACGTAGGTCACGGAATGGTACAACCGAGAGTACTCAGTAACTCTCGGTCGTACGTGAGCGAGACTCTGAAGAAAGTATCGGACATGTACAAGCGAGAACCTGTTTTTTTTTGTTCTGTTGTGATTGTCTTTGTACATTTTGGTTGATTATAATGTTACACTTGTTTGTATTGTAGGTAATGCGGTTTCTACCATATTTCCGGACTACAAGGACATGTTTACACCTTGTAGGCCATTCCCCTACAGAGAAGAAGCTACTGTTTCATGGCTTCAAATGATAGGTCGTGACAACATGTTTGTGCTAGTGACAAAGCACTCTGATGCCGGGGGCATTAAGCGCAGGGGAAACTTGCCTGTGAGAGGTCTGGAACATATAGGGGAATGTCTTAGAGGGTAAGGAAGGGGAAAGCGGCCAAAATTTGTCTGAAAGCAAGAAATGATGAAGAAGAGGAAAATGCGAGGACCCAAACTGGTACGAAGAAATGTGGATGCCATTTCACCAAAAGGTAGGTGAAATGTGTTCGTCTCCGGCTGCCACCGCTCCGCAAATGCAGAGATCACCTCCTTGTTGGCCTTGCGGTATGAGCAGTCTATCAGCGTATTCAACCCGAACATTTGAATAATCCTCTCGAAGTCCCGCCGTGTCCGGGTGGCACGATCAGTAAATCACATTCTTGTATCTGAGCTCCGTGATTGATACACTTGAGAACGGGACGCTCCTGCAACAAATAAATACATCTCGTCATTTTGTGAAAACCATGAGTATTAAGTTACTCCGTTCAATGAAATTGAAATTACCTCATTCCTCCAAATCGCTAACGCGACATGATCCTTGAAGCTCTTCAACAACGCCCCGTCTATAGGACCACCGGGGAATGGAGCACGCGCTTCAACGGGCACTTCTGGCTCTCCTTCATTATGGCCGGCTCCACCAGTACTACTCCCGCCCACATTACGATCAGTTTCTGTCGTGTTCCCCGCCTCTGAAGAGTCACTGCTACTCGACTCCGATGCATTCCCCTCCTCTTCCCCTCGGGCAACAACAAGATCCTCAGGTCGCCCAGCATCGATGTTCGAACCCTCATCGTGCAAATGTAACCTTCCACGATGACCATCTACCTTGGCCTTTCCCTTAACATCCTCATTCTCCTTCTCTTCTCTCTTTCCAGGCACGATCTTTGTCGGAGGTCTCCGCCACCTCGCCCCGGTTAGGCCTCGGCACCTCAATACCAGCCTCCTCCCTAGTCACCGGTACCTTCGGACGAGCCATACCTGAAACCAGTACAACATATAAGCGCATGGAACAGAACCCAAAAATAATTTACAAAAAAAAATGCTCAAATTCATCCATTTCTAATGTCTCGGTCAAGCAGGTTCGTGAAACAACCCATATTTTCGGTCACCCATGACCGACAAGGCCTCCAATATATCGGCAGTGTACAACCGAGTCCAATGGAAAGGTCTCGGTTGTATACCACCGAGATGGATTGACCATTTCAATTCGCCTTGCTCTCGTCCTATCACGACCGAGCCTAGTGTAACCCTCTCGCCAGTGTACAACCGAGAGTATGAGCAAATTCTCGGTTGTACACCACCGACACCACATTACCTAGCACTAATTCTAGCTCTCGTCATGTCTCGGCCGAGATAACTGAAGTATTCTCGGCCATGCGTAACCGAGCCACTGTGAACTCTTCCGGCCTTTGTGGCCGAGACTTCGAGTTCCCAAAAATTTAGCTTTTGTCTCGGCCATGCTTGACCGAGACAGTTAGCACGATCTCTGGCCTGTGTGGCCGAGAACCGCGAATTCCCATTTTTTTAACCATTCACCAAACCGCCACACACACATTACAACTACTCTACCAAATGTAACTTAAGTATACTAAAAACGTACCTTCAAACGATCGATTTCGCGCAAAATATGTGTGTTCGACGATCTTCAACCGAGCCATAACTTGGAGACGAAATCGGCTCACACCCCGACCCTACGAACTGCAAAAAACTCGTACAACGAAGGAGAAACACAAGGGGAGACACGGGAAACACGATTTCGGGGATCCCTCTCACAAGTCGGTTCAAAAGAAATAGATTCTTCAATAAGATTTCGGTGAAGGTGGTGGTGGGGGTGGTGGGGTGCGAGAGTTTTTTGCACGAGGGGTATTTTGGGTATTTCGGGTCTAATTTTTGGGTGCCCCAGGTAAATTGGTTTGTGCCCACATTAACTGGGTGCCTTCATGAAAAGGTGGGGTGCCCTTAGCGGCCCTAAAAAAATGGTAATTTCACTCATGGTCGTTACTTAAAAAAAAATGGTAATTAAACTTTTTAAAAATTTTAATCATTGTGATTCCATCCTTCTTTCGTTAAGTGACCATAAAGTAATGTCACGTGGCGATAAATTGGTTTGATGTAACTATATTTTTGTGTAATTAGCTGATTAATTATATATTAGAGAAACACAATTCACATAATTTTAATAATTAAAAGAAATTAGCTATTTTCCCATTAATTAGGCGTCTGAATAGGACTTTGACACTCTACTTTTAATTAACATATAAGAAAAAAAGGCTCTACCATATATTTCAAAAAAAAAAAAGGATATGTATTTTTTTTTTTTTTTTTTTCCCTCATCAAAACATATATTGTTGAATCACCTTTATATAAGATTTTAAGTAGTTTCTGCGTGTTTTTATTTTGATTGTGTAATTTGTGTGTTATTAATTGTTATATTATGTGTTTTTAAAGTTTAGTATATATATAATTTTTTGTTGTAAACTAAGTTGTAAGCCAACTATAACTTAAGTTGGACTTGCTAGAGACTTAAGCATAGAAGACATAAACAAGTATTACTAGAACAAGTAGAGAAAATGAGACAAAAGAGAAGAGTGCTAGAGATGAAAATGTAGAGATTTCATTCAACATTGGTGTGTTCTTTACAAGTGAAGGAACCCCCTTATATAGGCCCTTAGTCATGATGAGAATAAGTACTTGCACAAAGTGTGAACATTAGACCAAAGTCTCATGTCATACAAGATTACAAGTTACATAACAATACATAGACAAGTGATTATATATTGGAGTTGAATACAAGTTATGTAGAGTGTACAAGTTACATTCAATGTAGAAGTCATGCTTGATGTTACAATTCAATGTGAGAGCCATGCTTGACAATGTGATCATTCATAAACTTGGTTAAAGGGTCATCCAATTTACAACACTCCCCCTTGGATGACACTTGCTGAGAGAATATGCCTCGTTAAAACTTGTACTAGAAAAACTCTGTGGGAAAAAAAATCTAGTATAGGAAAAAAGTATAATGTTCTCGTCAATCTTGATTTGTAGTATAATATTGTTGATTGCCTCATTAAAAACCTTGCTAGGAAAACCCAGTGGGATAAAGCCATAGCTAAGGAAAATAGTGCAACACATTGATACACTTTGAGAGAATATATATATGCCTCATTAAAACCTCTACTAGAAAAACCCTGTGGGAAAAAAATCTAGTATAGGAAAAAGAGAACATTATTTGCTATAATAATTTTTTTCTTTTTATATTGAGTATAATAATGTTAGGATTGCCTCATTAAAAACCTTGCTAGGAAAACTCAGTGGGATAAAACCATAGCAAAAGGAAAAGAGTGCAATACACTAATCAATCTAGATACAGAGTTTTAATATTGTTAGAATTGCCTCATTAAAAACCTTTGCAAAGAAAACCCAGTGGGATAAAACCATAGCAAAGGGAAAAAGAGTGCAATACATTAACCAATAACTCATTTTGATTCTCCCCCTCATGTTCACATGGGTAAGACATCTTGTGCATTTTGTTGCACATGGACATCATTTTCTATATGAACCATTTAATGTTGAAGCATATGATTGCCACTCTTTTATATATAGTACTTGCATCAAGTAATTGATTCATAACTTGTTGCTACAGAATGATCATTTGAACTTCGAGTTCATATTAATTTATACATGGATCATAATACAACAAATTTAATGTAATTTGATGTGTTTCAAGCAATTTCACATCATTCCTTTTGAATTGACTTATATCTCCCCCTAATGGTGGGAAAACTACTTCATCAAAGTGACAATTAGCAAAACTTGCTATAAATAAATTCCTTATTAGGGATCTAAGGCATCTTATAATATGATTGATGAAAAGTTAAATCAATATAAGTCTCCTATTGATTTGCCTTAAGATAATCTCCAGCTGATAAAAAAAATTCAGTTCGATAAAGGATGTCCGTACGAATTTACAATATTTCACATTATTGATGATTATGGATAATCAAATAGATCTTTCCACATTATGAATGTCATTTGATTTATGATGACAATCATTTTAATGTGTCTTATATATTCCAGAAGTTAAAGCCAGAAATATTATACTCAGATTAAATCATATTCATATAGATAAATTTTCTATTATTCTGAGTAGACTTCTTCTGAACAAGACATTAACAACATAATTGTTGTATCTGATATTGTCTGAACATTAGGCTCTGCTAAGTTCTAATTCGAAAAATATTCACTTTTATATTATAATGTACATGCATGTAGCACGATACACAAGACATAAACTCATCGCCCATATTTAGGTCACGATTTAAACACATCTCGATGTGCCTGTTTTATCGAGTCATTTTCAATGATAAAACTCATAATATTTTGCCTTTGATTTTGAAGGCATAGTAAAGATCACAAAAATATTCGGGTATATATATGACAATATTTAGGCAAAATAGCCTTTCATATATGACCAAAAAAATGTCACAATTATGAGCGCTCATTGTCAATAATTATTTGTCATTTGTAGTGGTGCACCACTTTTGTTCCAATTTTTTGTGGAATTGTCAATATGACATTTACCTGATATTTTCACCTTTTCCACGTCCATAAATTTATTATTGCGATCATGATCATTATATGCAACATATGCTTCTTAATTTGAAGCTGAACTGATTGGACGGGAGCGATATTATATTTATAATATCTCATTATTTTACGCAGTTGCCACGAGACAAGAAACCAATCCTTAATATTTATTGGATTGACGTGCGCACTCGATATTTGTTGCAGCAACAAATCGAGGCGGGCCACGTGACATTTTTATTGTATCATCAGTCATATTTCCACAAAGCCTCAACATAGAGGTAATTAAAATTGCGAAATTATATTAATATTTGATTGATTAAATTTTGTAGCTTAAGACACAGCTGTTCATTTTGAGCTTTTGGAGCATTACCCTTTTGGTGTGTATATATATATATATATATAACTTCATAAGGTGAAAAGATATATAAAGTGAAATATTCACTTTTCATATCTCTAAAGAGAAATTGGCGAATGATTGTGTATAACACACAGTTTTGCATATATGCTTTATTCACAAATTATAGTATCTAATTGTCATGACAAGTAGTTCTTGTTGGTAATATAATAAGGCAACAAATTCAACTATGGTTGACTAATATTTTGAAAGTAAATGTAATATAAAATAATTTCTCTTTTTATGTAAAAAACATAACATATGATTAAATATATGTTCACAACTTGATTCATTAATAAACAAAATGTACTATTCGTATGAGTTGGTGGGACAACCTCCAGGTTGGGTGGTGAGACAAAGTCTACTTAATACCATGCCACCTCGAACGGGATAACCCGTATCCCTTTCAATGTTTAGCTTTACTGGGGACAAGACTTACCCACTATCAACTCAAACTTATAGCATTATTTGTATTATAAAATCAAGAATATAACAATAACTAATCGTTTGTAGTTTTAATAGAAAAACTATATGTCCCACATTGACTTTTGATTTCTGATGTAGAAGATCGTACAAGACGCAGCTACATAGCATACTTTCGTAGTCGGTGACGTTACAATGCATAATATATGAATAAAGTACATTTACGTAATTAAATAGGAATGTAACAAAAAAGAAATTAACCATGACAACACGGAAATAAATTGAACTTATTTAAATTAATAAAAATTATACCTTCTTAGCTTTATATCTTTGAAAAGCTTATTGATCTTCAAGACCTCCTCTTGTAGAGCAACTTCGTGCTGATAACGTGTTGTAAACTAAGTTGTAAGCCAACTAGAACTTAAGTTGGACTTGCTAAAGACTTAAGCATAGAAGACATAAACAAGAACTACTAGAACAAGTAGAGAAGAGGAGACAAGAGAGAAGAGTGCTAGAGATGAAAATGTAGAGATTTCATTCAACATTGGTGTGTTCTTTACAAGTGAAGGAACCCCCTTATATAGGCCCTTAGTCATGATGAGAATAAGTACTTGCACAAAGTGTGCAAGTTACACCAAAGTCTCATGTCATACAAGATTACAAGTTACATGACAATACATAGACAAGTGATTATATATTGGAGTTGAATACAAGTTATGTAGAGCGTACAAGTTACATTCAATGTAGACGTCATGCTTGATGTTACAATTCAATGTGAGAGTCATGCTTGACAATGTGATCATTCATAAACTTGGTTAAATGGTCATCTAATTTACAACAAATTTTTTAGTTGTGTATTATTCTTTTTTTTTTCTAAAGACCAAATGATATTGCTAATTGGATATATTACTTTGTTGGGTTTTTTCAAATTTATATTTTACTATGTCCTTATGAAAAAAGTTTATTGTATTAGAAAGTTTCTAAGAACATCTATAATGATTTAACTCATTTTGGAGTTAGGACACCACAATGGATGCCCAAAATCGTGTAGTGGATACCATGTGGCATTCATTACACACTCCCTCTCCACGCTCCCCATACGGGAGCACGCAGAGTACACTACGTGTTCGTTTGTGGACAAACGCGTAGTGTTGGGTCCATGTGCAGCTTTTTTGCACATGGGTGGTCTTATAAAACAACTTTAAAAAAAATTTAATTTTTTTCACTCACCTACCCACCTTACTGTTGCTTTGCGAAAGTAAAATCGTTTTTTTTTTTTTTACCTTTTTTACTGTTTTAACATTTTTGTACTTTTTTTGAACATTGAAGTTTTTTTTTTCAAAAATTTAATTCGATCCTATATAAATACCTTCATGTATCTCTATTCTACACAATCCACCCAAAACTTCAATTTCTTCAAACTCTATTCTCTACAACTCTACAATTTCTTTTTCACTTCACCATATCAAAACACCAACTTCTCAATATATGGATAATGATAATTATTCATCTTCTCAAAACTCTCGAAATTCTCAAAATCCATTTTTTGTACCAAATATTCTTAATTTTCAAAACCCCCAATATCTTCAATTTTTCCAAAATCTTCAATATTCGTTAAATGCTCCCAACCTTCCATATCATTTCATTCCATCGAACATCTCCAATTTCTTAAATGCTCCTAATTTCTCATTTCCTTACTTCCCTCCAAATATCGAAGATATATCTCAACCTATGGATTCCCCGAAATGATGAAGATAATGTAACTGAAACATGTTTGTTATCTAATTCTCAGATTCCTTCATACTCAACACAACCGGAAGTCCAAAACACCATTGTCGATAAGGCGAAAGGTGCTAAAAAATGCATGCTATGGTCCATTGATGATGATAAGCTGCTTACTAGTGCTTGGCTCACAATTTCGACTAATCGCATCGTGGGCAATGATTAACACGACAAATTATTTTGGAAACGAATCATTGCCTACTACAACAATAATAGAAGGTCGATTCATCCATAAAGAACGATTAGTTGTGTCAAGTTACAGTGGTTCTGGATGTAGTGACAAATTAATTACTTCAATGAGCATTTCAACATATTATCAGGTGAAAATCACAGTGATTGGAACGACGAGATATTGAAGGATCGTGCTCGAGCGTTATATAAGCAGACTAGAAAGAAGAAATTCCAGTACAAACATGTATGGACAATGTTGAAGGACGGCCCCAAGTGGAAAGAAACTATTTCCCTTCCTCAAAGTTCAAATAGAACAAAGATTCATGAAGTTGAGAACTACATATCCTCATCTAATCCAGAAACAAGTTGTAGTGAATTTGAAAGTCGTCCAATTGGCCAAGATTGACAAGTTCACGACGTCTTTTAGCATCACAACGGATCATCAAACATGAATGATCAACAACTAAAATATCATCTTCGATTTTGTGAAATGATAAAAGCGAAGTATAAAAAGTATCTTATTATTGTTGTTTTCCTAATAATGTAGTAGTAGTAGTAGTAGTAGTAGTAGTAGTAGTAGTAGTAGTAGTAGTAGTAGTAGTAGTAGTAGTAGTAGTAGTAGTAGTAGTAGTAGTAGTAGTAGTAGTAGTAGTAGTAGTAGTAGTAGTAGTAGTAGTAGGAGGAGGAGGAGGAGTAGTAGTAGAGTAGTAGTAGTAGTAGTAGTAGTAGTAGTAGTAGTAGTAGTAGTAGTAGTAGTAGTAGTAGTAGTTGTTGTTTTAGCAATATAATTTACCTATTTTTTTATAAATAAGTATCTTATTATTAAATATTTGCACAATTTTTTCAAGTCCTAACTTTGTGATTATTAGTTCAATTAACAAATAACTTATTAATGGTTTCAACAAATTAAATCACATCGCTAATACAAAATAGTAATTTTGCTAATATCATATAGAAACCAAATTAAAAGATATACTTCAATGTGCATACAAATAATTCAATGTGCATACACATGTGTATGACGAGCTCTAATTCATCAAAAAGTTGTATAGCTAATATAACATCACATAGAAATCAAATTAAATCATATATTTGCTAATATAAAATATATAGCAAATTTTATCAATGTGCTTACACATTGTAATGACTAGTCAAGTTAAAAGATATAATTCAATTATAAGTTATTTGATGGACCCTTAATAATGACTAATCAAATTAGAATCTATAAACAAATTTTGAATATATAAATTAGCCGTTAAAAACTAGTCGTTACCAATAAAGTTACTGAAAAGTAGCAGTTACCAACTAGCCGTTGGAAAGTAGACGTTAGATTTTGTGCAAGCCTCATTCATCCAAGCTCCCACTATTCTGCTCATCTAACATCCTTTTTCTCCTTACAACCTACACCATTTGTATCTTACAAAAATGAACCATGACGAACTATTAGAAGCAGCGAAGCAATTTATGATGATGGAGTTCATGGATGACTCGGATGTACAAGCATTCATGTGGTTTCAACAAGCTACAACAACTTTACATGGTGAAACCTCCAATCCTCCTGGAAGCACTCGAAGATTCATGAATCGTAATCGCGAAGCTGGGCATGAACAACTATTTAAAGACTGTTTCACAGACGAGCCAATTTGTTCTACTAATATATTTCATTGAAGATTTCTAATGAGGAAGGAACTGTTCGTGCGAATTTTCAAAACTCTTGAAGATCATTTTGAATATTTCAAATGGAGAGTTGATGCACTTGGTAAACGAGGAATTTCACCCCTTCAAAAACGCACAGCTATCATTCGTCAATTAGCATATGGAGCGCCATCTAATCACTACGATGAATATATAAAGATTGGAGAGCGTATTGCACTTGATTATTTAATTAATTTTTGTAAATATGTTATTGAGAAATTTGGGCCTAAGTATTTGAGAAGACCAAATAGCGATGATATTCAACGTTTACTTCACTTGCATTCCGAACGTCATGGTTTGCCCGACATGCTTGGAAGTGCTGGTTGCATGCATTAACACTAGAGAAATTGTCCGGTGGCATGGAAAGGGCAATTTACGCGAGCTGATTATGCGACTCCTACTATTAAGCTAGAAGTTGTTGTTTCAGTCGACTTATGGATTCGGCATGCATTTTTTGTAGTTGCAGGGTCTAAGAATGACATAAATATGTTGAATCAATCTACTTTATTCAATGATGTCTTGCACGGATATGCTCCAGAGATTCGATTCACTATGAATGGCATCATGTACACAAAAGGATATCATCTCGCAGATGGCATATACTCAAAATGGGCAACATTCGTGAAAAACTTTTCGTATGCGGAAGACCCAAAGAGGAGCATTTTAGAGAATACAAGAGGTGGCGAGGAAAGACGCCAAACGAGCATTTGATGTGCTTCAATCTCACTAAGCAATTATATGTGACATGCTATTTTATGGTACAAAGAACATTTAAAAGATAAAATGCATGCATGCATAATA
Source organism: Stephania cephalantha (assembly GCA_039657325.1). Classification (NCBI taxonomy): domain Eukaryota; kingdom Viridiplantae; phylum Streptophyta; class Magnoliopsida; order Ranunculales; family Menispermaceae; genus Stephania; species Stephania cephalantha. Next base: position 47,443,560 of record CM077571.1, read on the forward strand.
TTACACAATATGATTGTTGAACATGAGTGTCTAATCCTAGTTTAATTCCTTGATCAGGATCATTTACCCGTGACGTAGGACCCGCATCGAGATACGTACACTGATCGAGACATGTGGCAGAGGTATATATTAGATTTTTTGTGGTGTATACCTAGTGTATTGTATATGTGTTGACTACTAAGTCAGTCCTACTTGTATTTAGGTGTCAAGATGTGAGCGCGGACGCGCCTCGACATGCGTGTTGGCATGGGGCCGGAGTAGAGAGTGATGTGTTAAGCTAACTTGAGTTAATGTAGCTTAATTAGTTGAATTTGATATGGCTATAGTTGAATTTACATTAATTGTACATAAGTTAGCAAGTTAAAACATTAACCACTTGATATTTCTCGAGATACCTTTTGACACATCAAGAGACCAATTGAGTTTCAATTGGTGTTAGTTAGATAGAGTTAGTGGAATTGTGTCAAGATGTAGGCCATTAGATTAGTCTCGAGATGCGTGTGTATATCAAGATCAATGGCTATTAATTAATCATATCATTTATATATGAATTCATGGGATAAACACATGCAATTAATTTCATTTCATATACTTATAGAGAAGAAGTAAATCTGGATAAGAGAATTTGGAGAAGAAGATTAGTAAGCTATGAAGTTTGGTTGTTTTGGGAAGGAGTTGATCAAACTAGGTGTGGTGTACAACTAGGTAATTCTATTTAAACCACTAATTTTGTTTAAGTTGATGAATTCATGATAAATATGAAGTCTGGCTGATGTAAATGTTGTTAGTGGGTGTTTTGGGCCTCTGGAGGTGTTGTACAGGATTCCAAAGCTTTAGATTTTGCTATGTGTGGAGAAAACATAATTCAAAGTGTAGAATTTTGGGTTTTCCTGCACATAACGTACTAGACGTGCTAGCTAGCGCGCTACCTATATGTAGTGCTAATAAGGTTGACTCGCGAGCTAATGAGGTCACGAGTGTGCTAGACATGCCACCCAGCGCACTAGGTGCTCTGGCAGAATAAAATATGCAATTTTCTAAGTTAAAATTGAACACTTTAAACAAGTCCAATATCCTAATTTAAGGTCTAAACATACTCTAAAAATTATGAAATGATACCATGAGCCTAGGGAAGAGTCTCGAAGGTTCGAGTACGCATTTTGAGGTATCGGGAGGCCGAAATAACTAGGAAACTTGTGTGGATTGTATGTAAACTGAGTGAGATATTTGTTTACATTTCATTCCAGCATTGTTATCATTTGAATTGAATTGTCTTTTGTACTCTACATGCCATGAATTGTTGTTTCTTCTCATTTTATGAGTTTGCTATTATGAAATTAGTTTTTGATTAAATGGTTTCATTGACTCTAAATCATGTGCTATGTCATTCTTGATTGTTGAGATATCTAGTCAAATAACATAGCATGCTATTAGGTAGGTATTTGATGGCATTGTAAATCTAATTTTCTTTGTGCATTAGATATGCAATTACATTATTGGATTCCTAAACCATGCTATTTCTTGGGTTACGAAAGTAGATCTTATATCTAGGACCATGATATAATATAGATGTGCACGCTACACGGGGTCACTGAACATCCGAGGTTGTCGGGATCTCACTGCTAACTTGTGCAGTACATAGGGTATGGGACCTGGGGTTGTTGACAAGTATACATCACATGTGAAGGGCACTTGTGATATGAGATGGGCATTTGTGAGGATGTGAAGGCATTCAAGATATTGTTTACGCCCTAAATAGTGAAATAAGGTTAATGTGATGTAACTCACAGCCGACCATCCCTAAATCATTACCGCTTAGTCATTTGTCAGTTTCATTTTGTTTAGCTGATGTATCTTATAGCATGATTTTTTTTCAGTATAGTTGCTATTATTATGCTTTTAGATACATGTTGTCAGTTTGGAAATATGGATAAATGTCTCACAGTGCTTCTTTCTACTTTCATGTACTCACCATCCTTTCTTATGACGATGGGTGTAGATCCATCGAGAAGCAAACTGGGCAAGGAAAAGATCGGCAACTACCTCTGAGCCAGTGGAGAGCTGCTACCATTGTTGTAGGTTTTTCGTTTTGTTGTATGACTTATATATATGTCTTTTATACACTTTTGGGGATGTATAGTATGGGTTGTGAGATAGTTATCCGACCAGACACGTATTGATATATAATTATCGTTGTTTTGTTATATATATGCCTGTGATCTTTGTTACCTGGTTTTTCACATACTTAGATTTTATATGAATGGCTTTCGCTACTTTGTCAAGACTTCCACTGAATAATCTTTAAATTGTATACAATTTTAATTTACTCTAAAATACTATTAAGTATGAGAATGGTGTAAGATTTCTTAGAAAAGTAGCTAATGTGGTGAATGTATTAGAAATGTTGACTAATACGTTGTTAAGTCCTACGTGGTGGAAGTTAGGGCTTAGTGACGGGATTAGGCCAGACGTTGTCCTAATTTGAAAAGGGGTCGTCACAGTTAGTATCGAGCTAAATCTTCTAATAATCAACCTATGAATTTCCATTAAACATGAACTTAGATGTGGAAACCTAGATGATCCTTGCCTAGAAACCATTAGTTGGGAAGTGAATGAAAGTGAGATGAGGAATTATTATATGTACATGTTAGTTTCTATATGTATACATGTGTTATCGACGTAGTAGTTAATTTGCGTTCGCTATCAACTTGCAGACACCGATGGCTGACTTACGCAACGGCAGAGATACAAGTGTTAGTGGCGGCCAGCCTACTATTTCGTCTGTTGAGGATTATCAGAGGCTATCTGACTGAGTAGCTGCTTAGGGACAATAGTTAGCTGATTTTATTGTTATGATGACATCACATTTTGCACCACCAGCACAGGCATCGGCCCCTACTACTACTACTACTACTACTACTACTACTACTACTACTACTACTACTACTACTACTACTACTACTACTACTACTACTACTACTACTACTACTACTACTACTACTACTACTACTACTACTACTACTACTTCCACATTATCGACACTAGAGCTTCCTACTATGACGCCAAGCGCTCCGGTTGTACAAACTGTACAGGTAGTGACAACACCAGCTATAGAGACAGTTGATACACCGTCTTCAACTCCTACATCTTCTAACTCGACAACAGAGGTTCAGTTGGTGAAGGATTTCATCAGACTGAAACCAGTTTACTTTGATGGTCAGAGAGACTTTGAGAAGATTGAGAAGTGGGTATTATCTCAGGAGAAGCTGCGTAGAGTCTTAAGGATTGAGGACATACTTCGGGCTGAAATTTCGTCGTATACACTATAGAGAGATGCAAATGTTTGGTGGCGTACGATGATAACTTCTGATGGTGATTTTGAGTCTTGGGATGCATTCAAAAAAGTTTTCTATCAACAGTACTTCCCACATGCGGTGATGTAGAGGTTGAGGAACGAGTTCATGAATTTGAGACAGGGAAATTATAAGTCGGTGATGAGCTATAGACATAGATACGACTATCTGAGGAATTTTGGTAGGGATCTAGTGAGAGATTATTCTGAGGATGTCTACCATTTCGGAGATGGATCGAGGCAAGATATATGGTTTTATGTGGTCACTTCTGGTGCTAAGAGTTTGGGCGAGATTTATGAGCGTGCACTTTTTCACGAGACCTACAATTTGAGTAGAGTTACTGATGGGACACCGAACACCGTTGGGACCAACGTTGACACCTGATTAGATTGCAGAGTTTAAGAGGACGAGATAAAAGGGCAAGGGACATATGAGATGGGAGAGAGGTTCTCAGGGATCAAGGATAGCTACCTCAGTTGTGCCCTATGTATCATCTCATACGCCATTGTAGAGTGTAGTTGGTAGACCTCCTTTGCCACCACTAGTCAGACCTGTGTTACCTGCTCCTACTTTGCCAACTCTTCCAGCACCACCAACGCTACGTCAGCAGCATAGGTAGAGGTAGAGACCGAGATGATTTTCGACAGGGACAGAGATAGGGATAGACCCAAGATCAGGCACCAAATCAGCGTAGGTCAATTACTTGTTATAGGTATGGTCATGTTAGGCATATGATTAGAGATTATCCACAACTGACATCAATATTACCATCAGAGAGTCAAGAGGGAGTACACATGGTAACACAACCAGATGCATACTCTACACGATGACTTAATGAGGGTACGATTTCTATTTATGGTATATATTTATATTTCTTGTTTGATTCGGGTTCTATAGTATCTTTCATTTTTGGTCGCATGATAAGCCTTTTAGGGTCAAGACCGATTAACATTAGCGTACACTTGATTTTAAGTACCACAGCTGGGGATATGGTTTACTCTAATTGTCTTGTTGAAGGATGTCCAGTAGAGATAGGCGCAATAGAGTTACCTACAGATTTTAGAGTTCTCGAGTTCTTAGACTTCGACACATTGTTAGGGATGGATTGGCTAGCAGCGTGTCACGCTCATATCGACTATTTCAGTAAGACATTGATATTTGAGATCACAAGACGTCCGATGTTTACATATAGTGGTAGTATATCGAGAGCTGAGGGCACTAGAAGTCCACTTATGACTAGTGGAGTGATGGATACTCTAGTATTATTATATACAGTGGCAGAGAATCAGGGACCCGAATTGGATGACATTTTGGTTGTGTGTGGGTTTCCAGATGTGTTTCTAGAGGGTTTACTTGGATTACCACCATCGAGAGAGATAGATTTCATTATTGAGTTGATACCAAACACCAGACCTATTTCTATACCACCGTACCGCATGACATTGAGAGATTTGGAGGATTTGAGGTGTCAACTCTAGGATTTAGGACACAAGGGATTTATCACACCTTTTATGTTGCTATAGGAAGCACTCGTTCTATTTGTGAAGAAGAATGACGATACTTTCAGACCGTGTATCGACTACAGACAATTGAACAAGGTCACAGTCAAGAACAAGTATTACTAGATCATGGATTGACGATTCGTTTGATCAGCTAAAAAAGCACAATTTTTCTCCAAGATTGACCTGCGATCAGGGTATCATCACTTAGGATCAGGGATTAGGATAGGTCCAAGACACCTTTCAGCACGAGATATGTACATTATCATGTTACAGTCATGTCGTTTGGTTTGACCAACGCTCCTGCCTTGTTTATGGATTTGATGCATAAAGTGATGAGATTGTTTCTTGACCGCTTCGTGATAGTTTTCATCAATGATATATTGATATACTCGAGGACTCGAAAGGATCACGAGTAACACCTCAAGGAGACGTTGCAGACTTTGAGGGAGCACCGATTATACGTAAGTTCAGCAAGTATGAATTTTGGCTATCAGAAGTCAAGTTTTTAGGTCATGTTGTTGGAGCAACGGGTATTGATGTAGATCCAACCAAGATTCAAGCTATTATGGATTGGACCGACACCGATATCAATCATAGAGATCAAGAGTTTTTGGGCAAAAGAGTATTACCGTAAATTCGTGAAGGATTTCTCGAAGATTGCTTCACCGATTACTAGATTAACCCAGAAAGACGTCGATTTGATTGGTCTGAGGAATACGAGTAGACATTTACTTTGTTAAAGAGATTATTGACCACCGCACCAGTGTTGATTTTGCCAGAGACTAGACATAGATTCTTGGTATATACAGATGCTTCTCATACGGGTTAAGGCTGTGTATCGACTACAGAGAATTGAACAAGATCACATTTAGGAAAAAATATCAACTACCACAGATTGACAATTTGTTTGATAAGCTGAGATGAGCATAATTTTCTCCAAGATAGACCTGCGATAAGCGTTTCATCAGCTTAGGATCAGGGATGAGGATAGGTACAAAACAACTTTCAACTAGAGATATGGACATTATTAGTTTACGGTCATACCGTTTGGTTTGACCAACGCTTCCGCCTTGTTTATGGATTTGATGCATAAGGTGATGAAACTATTTCTTGACCGCTTCGTGATAGTTTTTATTGATGATATATTGATATACTCGAGGACTCGAGAGGATCACGAGCAACACTTCAAGGAGACGTTGCGTTGTGGCACCCCAAATCTCAAGGTAAACTGGGCCCCGCCATGCCGCCGGACACGTCACCAAGTCATGCCACTTCATCTGCATGCCTGTCTATGACGGCCCGCGATAAGTACGTAACATTTTCAATTAGCCTAACTATTCCAATTATTCAGTGTTTTATAAAGATATGTTCTTAATTTGATTTAGTTAAACTATTCATTTATCTCACTTAACTTATTTGATAAGTTATTTAGTTGTTCCTTGGTCTTTTCAACTAAATGTGTGAGTTATTAATAATAGCGGAAGTCTTTCATTTTAGATAAAGCATATTATAAATATCAAAAATTTTACTTCATTAACAAACCTTAAGTAGTGGAAAAACCCATATAAAGGATACCGTGTATATATGTATAAGGTGACAAAATGTACAATATGATCAATACACGTGTATTAATGTATCGAGTCTCCCAAAATATACCCAAAAGCAGTAACATAATGTATACAAACACCTACAAGATAGGCTAGTGGAGGCTCTCGATGATCAGATGAAGTCGCCCAGTATGGCCTTTCCCCGGCTCGTCGTAGGATTTGCACTCTATCCATGAAAAAAGTTGACGATGAGTCCAGTGAGTAAATCCCCAGAAGAAACGTAAGTTGCATTTAATAAGAATGTAAATAAACGGCTACAAATCATGCAAGTCAATAAGAAATGCACTGAAAAGGGATAATAGCATGAAAATAAGTCGCTAGGAAAGCAATAAATGTCGGACGAGAGTGTGGTATATATATGCCGAACTCTGAGACTAATAACACTGGACCGAGGAGACTATGGCGACGAATTAACTCCCCACCACCACTCCAAGGTCAATGAGGAACTCTGTTGGTCGGGAATTCACAACTCCTTGCCAACTGCCTCAAATGAGAGAAATCGTGTCGGAGTTAACTCCTCACGACATCATCTCTCGAATCATCGACTCGCGGAGAAACTCTTATGCGTAGCCTAGGGCATGACCGAAACCGTAGCAATAATTGGATCGCTAATCACGAGGGAGCCGGTGATGGGTCATACCGTCCCGTCGACCATATACAGACACACACGGGAGTGGAGTAGTCAAATAAACCAAATTGGCATAATTTAACGAAATAATGAAATAAAACAGTAAATAAATGCTACTTATTTTTCTAGTGGAGTTTACTTACCAAAATACGATAAAAACTCGGTCCTAGCCGCTCGCTCGTCTTTGGAATACCCGTACGTTGGTCCCCTAAGCTTCCCTAGGCCTCGAGTGTCTTACATACCAATTTTAATAATTTACGGCCACATTAATTGATTTTATATTATGGGAACTAAATTTAGAATTATTGTTTATTCTAATTTTTAGTTGTGACACGTTATTATATTTTTCTTGAGTTACACAGGGTACCAAATGGCCGAATATATCTCGAAACCCAATTTTATACCTTTTTTCCAATTCCTCATATTTTCTATGATTTTTCTAAATTTTTGTGAAATTATTATTTATTTTTACATATTTTTCTATAATTTAATATATTTATTTTGTATTTTATTTTAATTTAAATAAATTTTTTGTTTTTCGTTTATGCTCCCATTCAATTTTTCTTTTTTTGTTTCACAATCACAACATCAACATCGACATCAAACAACTATAATCAACAACAACAACAACAACAACAACAACAACAACAAATCATCAAATCTATAACCATCATCAACATGCATTCACCTTATTCACCAAGAACACCAAGAACTTCAACATACATATATCACCATTAACACCCATTGAACAAACTCAATTAAAACTCGAATTAATGGAAATCAGAGTTGCAATTCACCATTTTGAGTCCAAAAATAGTAAGTGATTACTCAAAATTCCTTTTTTTTTTAATCAAAAACCCCCATATGTAGCTTGCATTGATGCACCTAAAGCATGAAATCCATAAGAAAGGATACGGGTTTGATTACCTAAACTTTGATGTGTTGAATCCTTGTACAAATCTCTCTTCACCGATCTTTGAAACTTTTGCAAACCTCCAACTCCAGCCACTCCTTCTTTTTCTCTATATGAACTAAGTTTTATGTATGCTGGAGAGACAAAATGCTATAAGTGTCCTTTATATACTAGCTCACTTCATTAATTTCTAAAACACACATATCGAGGCCCATCAAGGGCTACCATTAAATCTAGCCAAACTTGAGTCACACATGTGCTTATTTAATAAGTCAAGATAGGGTTTTCTAAATAATTTTCTCACTTAGGGCAAATTCCCTTATTTAGCCTAATTACACATCTTAGGCACATTAATGACTTAAATAGATTAGCCTATTTAAATTACAGTAGGCCTATTATTTAGTCACTTTAGTCTAGCCAAATGTTTATTTGAAATACATATACCAAAATTAGGCTAGGTACTTGTCAAACTGGCTGCCCGATGTTGTCGCGCATCACGAGGCACATTGGATCTATTTTGACCTATTAGTATTTTGGTCAACTTGGGTCAAGTTTGTTTGATTATTTAACTTATAATATTATTGTATATTGATAATTTATGCATCTAAGCTATCAGTTTCCTGTACCCGCGTCGCACGCATCTTGAGGCTCTATTTGCGCACTCGTAACTCACGCAAAACGGTATGATCAACTGTACACATGGCGTAATGCTATAATTCATAGTAAAAAAACCATAATAAATAAGCATCACACAAATATAACATTATAAATTGTACCTTAGTAGGTGTGCCATAGACTAAATTGCGACGTCCACGTAGGTTTGAACTGGGTCTTAATATGAAATTAGATAATTAAATAATCATAAATTAGACGGATCGTCACAATCTTCCCAACTAAAAAGGATTTCGTCCTGAAATCCAAACTCAAAGTAAGATACTAACCGCGAAAAAGCTGGGGGTATTTCTCGCGCATAGTAGACTCTCTCTCCTAGGTAAGACCCACGTCTCTATGATACTGCCACATGAGGAGAACCTTGGGAATCTACTTATTCTTGAGAACCTGAACTCTACAATCTACTATCTCGATAAGGTGCTCCTCATACGTCACGTCTAGTCTAACCTTAACATGGGTCACATCTACCATAGGTCTCGGTTTTGATCTCGCTAATCTCAGCATAGAAATGTGGAAGACGTCGTGAGCCCCTGCCAACTGTCTCAGTAGCCTCAACTGATAAGCAACCTCCCCAAATCGACTAACAATCTGATATGGCCAAATATATTGTAACGACCCGAAAATTTGACTTATGCCACGTGTCAGGTCAGGGTCGTATGTGGGATCCATTCGTCGAAATGCGTATGTCCGAATCTCAAGTGAAGATGCTAATTGTTGAGAAACGTATACGCGGAGAATTCGGAGAACCGAAACACGAACGGGGACGCGCCTCGAGTCGCGTGCCGACGTGGGACCGAAATGTGGCTATAGTGGATTTATGTGGTTTTAAGGTGGACATTGGATACGCATCGTGATATGTGTAGTGCGAATATCGAGATTTTGAAAGAAGGCGGGTTGGTGCCTCGAGATGCGCGCTGCTCGATCTCGAGGACACTTTTGATTTGAAATCAAAAGGGAAATAAAAAGAAAATGTTATATATATATATATATAAGAGAAAGAAAAGGATAAGATCAGAAGGAGAGAAATAGATCGTGAGGAGAGAGAGAGGAAGTGATGGGGGAAAGGGACGATCGGACGGCGGCTCCCAGCTCCCCACGACGGCGGCGCGAAGTTCGGCCAACGAGCCGTCGCAGCGCGGTGGAGTCGAAGCGCGGATGATGGCCAGCAAGCAACGCGGCGAGGCCGGCGGCGGATAGCGCTCCGGTGGATGGTGGCATAGCGATCCGGCGACTCCAAAGACGGCGGCGAGATCGGCGGCGCGACGCGGCGATGTCGCGGGAGTGGAGCGGTGCAGCAAAGAATGACGCGGCCGATTAGCAGGCGGACGGACGAGCGGGAGTGAGCAGCGGCGCGCGCTCAAGCGCGAAAGTGACGCCGGCGAGACGGCAGCGACTCCGGAGCGGCAGCGGTCGGATCGCGCGGCGACGAACAGCGACGCGACGCGACGCGAAGGAACTCACCAGCGGTGGCGCGCAAACGACGAGCGGCGGCGCCGGTGGCCGGCGGCGAGCGACGGCGTGGCTGCGACGCGATGAACGGCGCGGTGGCGCGTTGTCGACCGGTCGGATGCGCGATTTCAACGAAATCGCGACGACGCGATGGAGGTGAGGTTTATTTCACCTGATTGAGTTGTGATTTGAACGAGTTAAGTAAACTAGGCCTAAAATGTCTAAATGGACACCAGGGACTTAGGAGTCGGGTGTCGGGTGCGCAAATCGAGACGCGAGCGAGATGTTTTGAGGTTCGCGATTTCTCGAGGTAAGTAAACCAGTTAGGGATTTATACAGTATTTCATTTCTCTCCATTAGATGTTGTTGTTCTTGTTATGTGATAGCTTTATTGTTGTTCATCGCTTTGTGATGATAACTATCCGTGGAATTGTTATTGATTGCGTGGGTCCATTGGCAAGCGAGTCATGGTTACTGTTTATCTGCGATATGAGCTCTTATCCGGACGCCGTCGATATCTCCCAATTGAGTGTACGTTGGGGGCACTTATCCGGGCCGTCGATATCTCATAGTCGCAAGGGTTAGGGCTGGGAGGCATGGGCTCGTCCTAAACCCGAGTTTGCTGGGATTTTCCGCGACTCAACGACCTTTTGGTCGGGACTCCTTGTTATTTGGCCTCACTCATCGATTAATTTGCTTACAGTCTTGTATATTCATGCGTTCTTTATTCCTTTCGTACTATTTGCATGAATTCGACTGCTTTGAATATTGTGAAATGTTGTGTATATGTCCTACTGGATTTACTTACCTGGGCTCGTCATTCTTATGTTTGACTGAGCGCAGAGCCGAGGACGAGTAGCAGAGGGAAGGCTTCATAGCTAGGTGGTTTTTTTGTATATTTTGTATTTACTCTCTTCTGATGATATTTACTGGGTTCCACAATTAGGTTGCCTAACTCTTTTCAAATACTGTTGAGTTATTTATTTGTAGTAATTGCTTCCGCTAAATTGTAAAATAACTCAACTTAAAATTATGAATTTACATATGATGAGGGATTGGAAGGCTGACTAGGCATGCGTTAACCTTGCGAGACTGGCATGGGGGTCCGCGCGGGCTTAGGCCGGGCGGGGCCCAATTTGTGGGAAATTGGGGCCACCACATATATCGCGGTGCAAGTTTCCTTTTGATCCCAAATCTTTGGTGACCCTTCAAAGGTGAAACTTTCAAGTACATCCAGTTGTCTACTTCATAGCTCAGCCCGCCGTGGTACTTATTCGCGTATTTCATCTTTCTATCCTGAGCAACCTGTAATCTCTGAAAAATAAGCCTTGTTTTCTTTGTATGGTCTACAACAACCTTAAGTCCAATGGTAACTGCGTCCCCGGGCTCTACTTAGTAAGCTGCTGATCTGCAAGGTCTCACATACAGTGCCTCAAATGGTGGCATCCTAATATTGGCCTGAAAGCTATTGTTGTAGGCAAACAAACTCATAAAGTGGCAAGTACTCCTCCCATGACCCTCCTAACTGTAACACATAAGCTCTGAGCATGTTATCTAATATCTGTATAGTTCGCTCTAATTGTCCGTCGGTCTGTGGGTGGTAAGTCGTGCTATACTGAAGTCTAGTACCATACTGCTCATGTATAGCGTGCCATTATTGTGACATCAACCGACTGTCTCTGTCTGATACTATTGATACCGGTACACCATGTAATACGATGATCTCTCGCTCGAATAACGTGCACAGCTGTTGAAAGGTGTGTCTCATGGAAACTAGAATGAAACGTGTTGATTTCGTTAATCTATTCGAGACAACCCATACAACATCATGGTTGCGTGGAGTCCGTGGTAACACACTAACAAAGTCTATAGTAATGTGTTCCCACTTCCACTGAGGGATCGGTAACAGCTGTAGAAGTCATCCAGGCCTCTGGTGCTCAGCTTTAACCTGCTGGCACACCTCACATCCCCTCACATACTGGCCAACATCTTCCTTCATCCCGGGCTACCAGAACAAGCGTTTCATGTCTTGGTACATCTTGTCTCAGCTGGGTAAATTGTGTATCTGGATTTGTGGGCTTCCTAAAGAATGTTATCTCGTAACTCTGCTACTGCTGAATCCATAGTCCACATCTATGTTGTAAACACCCATCTACTGACTCTCTCCAATCTGGAAAGTCGAAACTCTATACTATGTCTATCAACCTTCGATACATCGTATCGGCTCGCTGATTCTCTAAGACTCGTGGAATGGAAACTGTCGGAACTCTCATCTGTCCGCAAATGTGCACTTCTGCTGTAATTGGGACCACTGATAAACTTATGGTAACAGCTGCCTCAAGTATAACATACTGGTGAGTCATCACCTCTCTGTCCAGTCCTCTCCTGCTAAGGGCATCTGCTACGACATTCCCTTTCTCGGGTTGGTACTCAATAAATAAGTCATATTCCTTTATCAAATCTAACCACCGTTGCTGTCTCATATTCAGATCTTTCTAAGTGAAGAAATACTTCAAAAATCTGATGATCTATGTATACGGTGAACATTTCACAAAAAAATTAATGTCTCCACGTCTTCAGTGCAAACACGATCACTGCAAGCTCCAGATCATGCGCTAGATAGTTTCTCTCATAGATCCTCAGCTGATGCGACAAGTAAGCAATAACTTTGTCATCTTGCATCAGTACACATCTCAGTCTGGTGCCACACACATCTATGCGAACTGTCAACTCCCTGCCCGGCTTTGGTAATACTAATAATGGTACGAAGGTCAACCTCTTCTTTAGCTCTGCAAAGGCTGCCTCGCACGCATCGAACCACATAAACTCGACGTCCTTCTTGGTCAATCTGGTCATAGGGGCCGAAATCCTGGAAAAATCCAGTACAAAGCGTCGGTAATAACCTGCTAGTCCCGAGAAGCTCCTAACGTCTGTCACGCACTCCGATGTACACCTTTCGATGATAGCATGAACCTTACTCGATTCCATTGATATGCCTCTGTCATTGATCACGTGCCCTAAGAACTTTACTTCAGAAAGTTAAAACTCGCAGTTACTGAATTTTAGCGTATACCTGGTGCTCTCTTAGAGTCTTTCAGCGTCTCTCTGAGATGCCTCTCGTGGTCCTCGTGAGTCCTAGAATATATCAAAATGTCATCAATGAAGACTATCATGAATCGATCCAAAAATGGCATCCAGACTCGGTGCATCAAATCCATGAACATTGCTGGCACGTTCATCAGTTCGAACGGCATAACGGTAAACTTAAAGAGCCCGTAACGTGTGCTAACAGTTGTCTTAGGTATATCCTCTTCCCTGATCCTCAATTAGTGATAACCTGACATGAGATCAATCTTGGAGAAGAACCACGCTCCGGCCAGCTAGTTGAAAAAATCGTCAATCCTGAGTAATGGGCATTGATTTCTAACTGTCACCAGATTGAGTCTCTTGTAATCGATGCACATACTGATGCTACAGTTCTTTTTCTTCACAAAAAGTATTGGTGCTCCCTTGGGAGACATACTTGGATGTGTGAAACCCTTATCCGATAAGTCATCCAACTCAGCCCTCAGCTCGTCATGTTCTACTCTCGATATACTGTACGGTCAGCTCATTATAAGCTGGGTACCTGACGTTAGCACTATCATAAACTCTATCTGCTTATGTAGAGGTAATCTAGGTAAATCTTCGAGAAAAACATCTGAAAACTCGCACATGACTGGGACGTCCTCAAGTCTAACTACTAGCCTCTCAACTGGCTTTACAGTCCCTAAAAGAATGTCCATCTCCTATATGGTAGCTAATCTACCCCTGGTGATTGGAAATGGGGCCACGACTCCGGTGAATGAGAATTCGAGAATCCCTGGTATCTGGAAAGTGACGGTCTTACTAAAACTATCCAACTGAACATGGTAAGCCGCTAACTATTCCATACCTAAGAGTACATCAAACTCTAGGTACTCAAGTACTCCGAGATCTATAGGTAACTGGGGACCACTAACCTTAACTGGAAAATCTTTACATATATGGTTAAGGTAAATATTGTCTCCAACAGCTGTACTAAGGACAAATTGTGTGCCTAAAATTTTTGGTGTCAACCCCAACTCTCCCACTATCCGTCTTGAAACAAATGATAATGTATAACCATAATCAATCAATGAATGCATCATACGATCGTAAATAATCAACATACCCTCGACTAAATGTTGTGAAGCGTCGCGATCGGGCTCCGCAATTGCATAAACCTGCTCACTCTGTCTACATCGGAAACAAACGATGTGTTCCTTACTCCCAGATCCCTAACCCTGGTGATCTTTAGCCCTGACCTTGTCCACCCTACCTTTGAACCTGGCCCTGTCGCTGCTGACCCTGCCCTTGTCATTTACCCTGCCACTACGACCCTCTATCTTTGCCCCTAACCCTGAACCTGCCTTCATGGCTGCTAGACTGCCTATGACCTAATGTTGCTGAGCAAGTACTACAGTATAAGCATCGATCACCTGCTTATTATCATGCTTGCGCCTCTGTCCCCGCTGATCTCTCGGCTAGCGACTCCTCTTGCCCTTCTTGTGTAACCTGACCTGACTGCTATGACCTACCTGATATACAGGAAAAGAGGCGATGTTACTCCTTTTTATGTATGTCTCATAAGCCAATGCCCGCTCATAAACCTCAGGTAAGTTCCTGGCCCCTACCGACACGATTGAACTACCAATCTATGGCTGAAGCCCTCAAATAAATTAGTCAACCTGAAGTCACTTGGTCTCAGCTACATCTGTAGCGAGCATCAACAAGTACTTAAACCTCTCCATGTACTGAATCACGTTGCGAGAGCCCTGCCTTAGTGTCAAGAACTCCTCTTTCAGTCGTAGCTAAACCTCAATTGAAATGTACTGATCGTAGAATACTTGGCGGAATTCGGCCCAAGTGGTCGGCTATCCATGGCCAGCTGTGTGCGCGGTCCACCATATCGCGACATCTCCCTTCAACATGTAGCGGAAGACTCTGGCCCGTATGTTGTCGTGAATCCTCATCATTGCATGAAGCCTCTCATGTGCAAGAACCCATCTCCCAACTGCCTCAGGGTCTCTGTGTGGCAGCCCTGCCGCCCCGAGGTGACGTGTCTCCATGTACTCCTTACCAAGTGGGTCCAATTACACGTATCGCCACCTGCCCGTCCACCTCTTGTCTCAAAGTTTGTGTCCAAGTGTGTTTTATCAAATTAGTTAGTAGATTATCAGTATTTGCTTAAATTATTCTCCTTAAGTAGTTAAAAGTTTATTCTAATGCCTAGCCATACTAGTGGGTTGTATCTTACAAGTTAACGCATATATCGGCGAAAGCTTTAATTTATATATTTGGTAAGTAATTTAGTATGGTAAACATTATTAATAAGAGCAAATCCTACTGGGGAAAACTCGGAAAATACTATGTATATAAGCAACAGTACCATAAACAGGGTATATGTACATGTACTGTCATCTCAAGTCCCCAAATACCCAAAATAATACAAAATATCAAAATAAGCACGTACTAGTAGGTCCTCGATGGTGGGAAAATCAAATGTAGTCGCTTAGGATCCCCTTGCCCATACTGGTACTAGGATCTGCACTCATTCATCCCAACATGACAGATGACGAGTTCATTAAGTAAAATCCCAAATAACCCTTTTGAACATTCGCATAATAAAGTAAATGAAATGCAAGAAATATTGTCAAGTAAACATGTGAAATTTAAACAGGCAACTGTAAATGGCTCGTCGCATGAATAGATAATAGATAAGCTAATAAATTTGTGTGCTCACTCCAGATGCATCGCGCCCAACTGGCCCGACACTTGGTCCCTCGCAGCGTTGACCAAATATGTTAAGTCACCTGCATGTGCACCAAGGGCTAGCTCAAGTTACCATTCACTGATGGTCGGGTCACACGTGCTACAGTCCAGTGCATCATGAACACACAACCAGGAAAACCTGGGGGAGTAACCTCAACCCATGTCCAAGTAACGGAATAGAGTAGTAGAAACATCAAGAAAAAGATGGAAATGAAATAGAGACTGAATCAAATACTCAGATTTTTCAGTTGGGTTTTATAAACCTCAAACCGCTCACTGACATCCCCGAACTCCTATATCCGGCTCGACAAGCTCCCGACACCGAGCTAAGGTCCCCCAAGTCCCTGAAGTCCAAGTTTTATAGGTTTATGTTATTTCCTAGTATGTAGACATGTATTAAGTGGAAAATTACCAAAACAACCTTTTAAATCCATATTTAATCTGTCGTTAGCACGCTAAAGGGTATACATAGCGCTCTAGTAATGGTAGCACGCTAAGGGTTTATGTAGCGCGCTACTGTTCTTAAGGACAAAGAACAGTTGCAAATTCAGAATGATTACCGCGCTAACCGTTTCAGGTAACGCGATATCTGTCCTCTAGGACAGAATTCTCTAGTCGAGAATTCTATTTTTCTCCTCTCCATTGGATACCCCACTTGATCTAACATGTTTTCCACATATATCTAATTTCAAAACAACCATCAAAACATTCTAGAACCTCAAAATTAGCCAAATTCTCTAAATTCATGCATTTATCCAACTTTCCAATTTCATCAAAATCATCCAATCTAGTTAAACCAGTGATAAATTCCCTATGAATATGATCTAAGAACATGTAATTCATTGCATTTTCACCAAAAATCAGAGGTCTCATCATCAAATCTGAATTTCACTAAACATGTTAAAAATGTATTTATTGAAAGAGTATAATATGAAGATGGTGATTACCTTGGTTTGAGCTCTTGGATTGGTCTCTAGTGTGCTAAATTTCTAGTTTGAATTCCTTATTCTTATATGGTTTTCTGATTTTTGCATGAGTTTTCATCGTTAGTGGACTCGCTGTTATATATAGTTTTGATCTTGATCAAGAGTACGTACGTTTCTTGAGGATTATCTTGTGGTTCATAGGCATGCAGTCCCATACCACCTGGTGACTCCAGTGGTAACTCTAATAGCACAATCCCTTCCTTGTTTCTCCCATTTTGATCATCTACATGCCCATCTTGTAGTCATCATTTTTTAGTTCAACCATAGGCTTAGTATTTATTTAATTAATTCATTTTATATTAAGCGTTACTAAATAATATGATTAGTGTTTATATTTACCAATTTAACCAACTTATAGTCCCACTAACCTTCGGCTAACCGGTAGCCGGTGCCCTGCGTCTCGACACGCATTTCAAAGCGTGACATGGTCTATTATTTAAATTTCAATAAAGTTAGCTTATGGTTACATTACCCATTAAACTTAATAACTTTGTCATATTTATGTAAGTTTGTTGAGTTTTTTCTAGTGTACCCGTACTTCGCCTCTCGATACCCGCGTTGACACACACTTTGAGGCAACTACCCGTCACACAACCTCGCACAATATTGCTATTTAATATACACACATGCGATGTATTAACAAATAAACCGATGAAATGCATCGCAAATAAGCAATCCAACACATAATTAACTAGTGTACCTAGGTGGACGTGTGTCATAGCCTACCGGCAACGTCAACATGGATCTGAGTTGGCGTCCATGTCTGAAATTACGAGATGAACAACGAAGTTAATAAAACGAGCCATTACACCCCGCCTCCGTAGAAGTGCTCTAGTTGGAATCTAGAAAACTCCTTGACTAGCTAAGTCTCCGTTGTCAAGGCCGTCTGAAAGGCTATCATCTGCTCTGTTGTAAGTGCATGAGTAGTCATCGGGGTGATCGCTGGTGTAGCTGCGGGTGTAACCAACTCCGTGGGAATCTCAACTTTGGCTGCTGCGAGCGGCGTATCCTGACTAGCCGGGGCGACGGCTGTCTCAATAGTAGTAGTGGTGGTGGCAAGTGTGATAGTCGCCTGTGTGGCTACTGCCTGTGATCGGAGCAGTCTCAAAATCTCCTCGAGCTACGTGTCATGATGTGCGACTATGTTGCATAGACTTTGATCCGACCTGACTCTCGCAGGGTTGCTCATCTGGCCTCCATCAATCGCAGTTGGTGGAATCGACTGTCCGTCTATCTCGAATATGCAAGTGCATAAATGCTCCAATTAGTGTCGTATACACGTATGTATACATATTAAAAGTCAAAACAAACACATATAAAGCCCTAGACTACCCATCTCGCTACACTTTCCAACTAAGGTTCTAAGTCAGGTTATTGGGTTTTCCGCATTCTAAGTTTGTTTGTTAAATTTTATTCGCTTTCGTTAAACTTTTCTCTAGGCTCATTTGAACCTTAGCTTTGATATCAGCTGTGGCGGCCCCAAATCCCAAGGCAATCTGGGCCCTGCAATTCTACCGGACACGTCACTAGGTCATGCCACTTCATCTGCTCGCTTGTCTATAATGGCCCACAATAAGTACTTAACATTTTCAATTAGCCAAACTATTCCAATTATTCGGTGTTTTATGAAGATAAGTTCTTAATTTGATTTAGTTAGACTATTCATTTATCTCACTTAACTTATTTGATAAGTCATTTAGTTGTTCCTTGGTCTTTTCAACTAAATATGTAAGTTATCAATAATAGCAAAAGTTTTTCATTTTAGATAAAGCATATAATAAATATTAGATAATTTACTTCATTAACAAACCTTAAGTAGTCGAAAAACCTATCAAAAGGATACCATGTATATATGTATAAGGTGAAAAAAAATGTACAATATGATCAATATACATGTATCAGTGTATCAAGTCTCCTAAAATAAACCTAAAAGCAGTAACATAATGTATACAAACACCTACAAGATAGGCCAGTGGAGGCTCTTGATGATAAGATGAAGTTGCCCAGTACGACCTTCCCTCAACTCGTCGTAGGATCTGCACTCGGTTATCCGTGCAAAAAGTTGATGACGAGTCAAGTGAGTAAATCCCCAGAAGAAACGCAAGTTGCATTTAATAAGAATGTAAATAAAACGGCTACAAATCATGCTAGTCAATAAGAAATGCATTGAAAAGGGATAATAGCTTTAAGATAAGTCGCTAGGAAAGCAATAAATGTCGGACGCGAATGTGCTATATATATGCCGAAGTATGGGACTAATAACACTAGACCGAGGAGACTCTGGTGATGAAGTAACTCCCCGCCACCGCTCCAAGGTCAATGAGGAACTATGTTGGTCGAGAGTTTACAACTCCTTGCCAACTGCCTCAAAGGATAGAAATATGTGTCGGAGTTAACTCCTCACGACACCATCTCTTGAATCATCAACTCGCGGAGAAATTCTCACGCACGGCCTAGAGCACGATTGAAATCGTAGTAACAATCAGATTGCTAATCCGAGGGAGTCGGTGAGGTCATATCGTCCCGTCGACCATATACAAGCACACGCGGGAGTAGAGTAGTCA
This sequence comes from Stephania cephalantha, assembly GCA_039657325.1. Classification (NCBI taxonomy): domain Eukaryota; kingdom Viridiplantae; phylum Streptophyta; class Magnoliopsida; order Ranunculales; family Menispermaceae; genus Stephania; species Stephania cephalantha. The sequence goes on from CM077571.1 coordinate 47,463,066, forward strand.
AACAAACCAAACTGAAATAATTTAACGGAATAATGAAATAAAACAATAAATAAATGCTACTTATTTTTCTGGTGGAGTTTACTTATCAAAATGCGATAAAAACTTGGTCCTAGCCGTTCGATTGTCCTCGAAATACCCGTCCGTCTGTCCCCTAAGTTTCCCTAAGCCTCGAGTGTCCTACATTCCAATTTTAATAATTTACGATCACATTAATTGATTTTATATTATGGGAATAAAAATTAGAGTTTTTTATTCTAATTTTTAGTTGTGACACATTATTATTTTTTTCGGGTTATACGGGGTGATAAATGCCCGAATATATCTTCAAACCCAATTTTATACCTTTTTTCCAATTTCTCATATTTCTATGATTTTTTTGAATTCTTCTGAAATTTTTATTTATTTTTACATATTCTTTATAATTAAGTATATTTATTTTGTATTTATTTTAATTTAAATATATTTTTAATTTTTTTAATGGAGTTGGGCCTACCTGAACCAAGCCCGGGTCGGTGGGGCCCGGTTTGGCCTTGGGAGGGGGAAAGACGAATTGCAAAAGCAGTTCGTCTTTGCTCCCAATAAAAAAGTTTTTTTTTTTGTTTCACAATCACAACAACAATATCAACATCAAACATCAATAATCAACAACAACAACAACAAATCGTCAAATCTATCACCATCATCAACATGCATTCACCTTATTCACCAAGAACCCCAAGAATTTCAATATGCATATATCACCATTAACACCCATTGAGCAAAACTTAATCAAAAATTGAATTAATGGAAATCAGAGTTGCAATTCAACTTTTTGAGTCCAAAAACAGTAAGAGATTACTTGAACTTCGGTTTTTATCAAAAACCCCCATATTTAGCTTGCATTAATGCACTTAAAGCATGAAATCCATAAGAAAGGATAATGGTTTGATTACCTAAGCTTTGATGTGTTGAATCCTTGTACAAATCTCTCTCCACTGATCATTAAAACCCTTGCAAACCTCCAACTCCAGCCACTCCTCTTTTCTCTATATGAACTAAGGTTCTATGTATGCTGGTGAGACAAAATGCTCTAAGTGTCCTTTATATACTAGCTCACTTCATCAAGTTCTAAAACACACATCTCGAGGTCCATCAAGGGCTACCATTAAATCTAGCAAAACTTGTGTCACACGTGTCAATTTAATAAGTCAATATAGGGTTTTCTAAATAATTTTCTCATTTAGGGCAAAATTCGACGAGGTAAGGGGCACAAAGTTAACATGAGATGCATTAATTAGGAGGGATTTGAATGGTTTGGAAAGCTCACCATAGTTGCACTTAATCGAGCACAATGGAAAAGTTTGATCCATGTAAAGTTAATTTTCGAGGCTATGTTGTTGTTGTTGTTGTAGGGCAAAATTCCCTTATTTAGCCTAATTACACATTTTAGGCACATTAATGACTTAAATAGATTAGCCTATTTAAATTACAGTAGGCCTATTATTTGGTCACATTAGTTTAGCCAAATGTTTATCTGAAATACATATACCAAAATTAGGCTAGGTTCTTGTCTAATTGGCTGCCCAGCGTCGTCGCGCATCACGAGGCGTGTCGGATCCATTTTTGACATATCAGTATTTTATTCAACTTGGGTCAAGTTTGTTTGATTATTTAGCTTAGAATATCATTGTATATTGATAATGTTTTACTGCACTCGAAACTCTCGCAAAATGTGATAATCAACAATACATATGGCATAATGCTATAATTCAAAGTAAAACAACCATAATAAACAAGCATCATGCAAATATAATATTATAAATTGTACATCGGTAGGCGTGCCCTAGACTAATTCACGACATCTACTTGGGTCTGAGTTGGATCCTAATATGAAACTAGATAATTAAATAATCCTTAAATTAGGTGGGTCATCAAAGTTGCAGACTTTGAGGAAGCACCGACTATACGCAAGTTCAGCAAGTGTGGATTTTGGTTGTCAAATGTCAAGTTTTTAGGTTATGTTGTTGGAGCTGTGGGTACTGATGTAGATCCAGCCAAGATTCAAGCTATTATGGATTGGCTGACAACGACGTCAGTCACGGAGATCAAGAGTTTTTTGGGGTTAGTAGAGTATTACTGCAAACTCGTGAAGGATTTCTCGAAGATCGCTTCACCGATTACTAGATTGACCCAGAAAGACGTTAGATTTGATTGGTCTGAGGAATGCGAGCAGACATTCACTTAGTTGAAAAAATTATTAACCATCGCACCAGTGTTGATTTTGCCTGAGGCTGGACAGGGATTCTTGGTATATAGCGATGCTTCTCATACGGGTTTAGGTTGTATGTTGATGCATGATAGAGGCACAGTGGTTTATGCGTTTAAACAACTAAAAATATATGAGAATAATTATCTTACTCATGACTTAGAGTTGGAAGCTGTGGTGTTTGCTATGAAGATATGAAGATATCATATGTATGGAGAGAGATTCACACTCTACACTAATCGTAAGAGTTTCAAGTTTCTCTTCACACAAGAATAGCCGAACATGAGATAATACATATGGTTGGAGTTTCTGAAGGACTATGAACTTTCTTTGGAGTATTACCCAGGAAAAGCTAATGTAGTTGTTGTCGCGCTGAGTAAGATACCGGCTGGAGACGCTAAAGTTGTTAGATGTTATATGACACATGAGTATGGATAACTCGAGGCAACGGTGATGTTGAGCCAGTTAGATATTCCTACAGACACTCGGTTGATAATTTGTGCATAGATGAGGCTACATATAATGTCTACATATAGAGCTGACATTCTATACCCGAGGTTTAGTGACTTTGCTTAGAGCGGTGATTGTGCTTGGACAGATACGACGGATTAGTGTCTAAGATTAAAAGGCAGATTATGGATACCGTCAATGACAGAGCTGAGAGATGAGTTTCTTCAGGGTTCACACCATTCCCAGTTTGCTGTTCATCCAGGTAGGACCAAAATGTACTGTGAAATGAGGAGACATTTTTTGGTTGCCTGGGATGAAGGCAAACATATCGATGTTTCATCGGGAATTGTGGGATTTGTTAGTAGATGAAGGCTGAGCATCGTAGACCTGGAAGATTATTGCGGCCGCTTCCCATTCCACGATGGAAGTGAGAAGAAATTTCCATGGACTTTGTCAAAAAATTACCGACGACTGCCCATCGACCGACTCTATCTGGGTAATTGTGGACAGATTAACAAAATCTACCCATTTCTTACCAATTGCAGCTCATTACACATTTGACCAGTTGAGCATATTATTCGAGAGGGAGATTATCAGACTGTATGGGGTACCATTGACTATCACGTCAGACAAATATGTTATGTATACGTCCAGGATATGGCGGAGTATGCAGGAGCAGTATGGTACACGCCTATAATACTGTATAATATTTCACCCTTAGACTGATGGGCAAACTAAGAGGTTGATTTAAGTTCTCGAGGATATGCTTAGAGCTTGTGCACTTGAGTTTGGCGGATCTTGGGAGTAGAACATACCATTATGTGAGTTTGCATACAACAACGGTTATCTGGCTAGCATTGAGATGATGAAATTTGAGGCTTTATATAGAATACCGTGTCGCTCGCCATCTTGTTGGGCTGAGCCAGAGGACTAGGAGTTAGTGAAACCAGAGATTGTTATTGATCACACGGAGAAGGTATGATAGATTCATCAAAGGCTTAAAGGGGCCCATAAGAAGCAAAATAAGTATGTAGAAACATATCGCAGCGATCACACGTATCCTGAGTGAGCCTTTGTATATTTGAAGGTTTCTCCTCGAAAGGGTCTTTATAGATTTGGTATGAAAGACAAGTTGGCACTGAGATTCATCGAACATTTCAAGATCAAGAGACGGGTCGGGAAAGTTGCATATGAGCTTGAGTTACTTCCACAGATATCGGGAATTAATCCAATCTTCCATATTTTATGCTTTGACTAGCTAAGTTGAAGGCGGTGTGAGACCGACGGTTGATTTGAGTCAGATTGATCAGAGTGAGGATGTATCTTATAAGGAGCAGCTAGTATAGATCCTAGACCGAAAGGTACAACAGTTGAGAGGCAAGTCTATCCTAAAGGTGTTAGTCAAGTGGCAATTCCATGGTGACTCGGAACTCACTTGGGAGCGGGAATACTATATGTGAGATAGGTTTTCGTACATTTTTAAGTCAGATATAACCATATCTTAAGTGTAATTTCGAGGACGAGATTTGCATTAGTTGGGAAGATTTGTCATGGCCCGAGTTCCTAATCCTAGTTTAATTCTTTAATTACGATCATTGACCCGTAACGTGGGACTCGCATCGAGATACGTGCACTAACCAAGGCCGGGAGCCAAGGTATATGTTAGATTTGTTATGGTGTATGCCTAGTGTGTTTTTATGTAGACTACTAAGTTAGTCCTACTTGTATTTCGGTGTCGAGACATGGGAGGGGACACGCCTTAAGATGCGTGTTGGCGTGGGACCGGAGTAGAGAGTGATGAGGTAAGCTAACTTGAGTTAATGTAGCATAATTAGTTGAATTTGATATGGCTATAGTTGAATTTACATTAAATGTACCTAAGTTAACGAGTTAAGACATTAACTACTCGATGTTCTTCGAGATACGTGTTGACACATCAAGAGACCAATTGAGTTTCAATTGGTATTAGTTAGATGGAGTTAGTGGAGAGTTAATGGAATTGTGTCAAGATATAGGCCATTAGATTAGTTTCGAGATGCGTGTGTACATCTAGATCAATGGCTATTAATCAATCATATCTTTTATATATAAATGCATGGGATAAACACATGTAATTGATTTCATTTCATATATTTAGAGAAGAAGTAAATCTGGAGAAGAAGATCAACAAGCTATGAAGTTTGGTTGATTTGGGAAGGAGTTGATCAAGCTAGATGTGGTGTACAACTAGGTGATTCTATTTACACCACTAATTTAGTTTAAGTTGATGAATTTATGATAAATATGAAGTGTGGTTGTTGTAAATGTTGCTAGTGAGTGTTTTAGGTCTCTAGAGGTATTGTACAGGGATTTTAAAGCTTTGAAGATGGCCATGTGTGGAGAAAATTCAGAATTTAAAGTGCAGAGTTCTAAGTTTTCCCGCACATAGAGCTAGAGGTGCTAGCTAGCGTACTACCTGCCTGTAGAGCGCTAATAAGGTTGACTAGCGCGGTAATGAGGTCACTGGCCTGCTAGACATGCCACCCAGCATGCTAGGTGCTCTAGCACAACAAAATCTGCAATTTTCTAATTAAAATTAAACACTCTAAACAAATCCAATATCCTAATTTGATGTCTAAACATACTCTAAAAAGTATGAAAGGATATCGGGAGCCTAAAGAAGAGTCTTAAGGGTTCGGGTACGCATTTTAAGGTGTCGGCAGGCCAGATTAGCTAGGAAATTCACATGGATTGTAAGTAAACTAATTAAGATATTCATATACATTTCATTCTAGTATTGTTATCTATTTCCACTCATAACAATATATATTGTATCTACTAAATTACATACTCATTCTAACTTGATTTAAAGTATCAAAATTCTTAAACTAGCATTACCTTAGTTTCAGAATTATTTCAATTAATCTAAAAACCGCTCTAGCCATTCAAAGGAAATCATAATCACACTCGAACCCAAAAATACATTTATACAATATATTATATTTAAAAATAATACATACACATAGAAAAGATATGAACTAGTCACATACAATTGGAAAGCTTCCCTTTCCCTTGTTGCAGTTAGAACCTGTCATTATTCAATTATAAAAATTCGATGATGTCAGATAAGTAAACTCCAAACTATCAAGTACACTTGTAATAATCAAATACATAATAATCCAAGGAATTTAAACGAAGAATATAATCCAAGGAATTTAAATACAACCGTGAATCCATCCCATTTTTGTTATCTGGCCACAATTAGTTACCATTCTCTGAAAGTAGTAAGTAAACAATAATAAGGACTCATGCGCGGGGAGAGTAATCAAACGAGTCTCAGTCCTCAAGTCTATCAAAATATGATCTAGTTCATCGTGATCTCATGATAATCACGTGATGCAAAGTATCAGTGACTCTAGCCCCTCAAGCATAATATATTTCCACCCCGTATATAGTCAGGTAGACACTATAAGTTCTACCATGTAGTACACAATCAGGTAGCTTAACATACCCTGTGCACAATGTCAGATAGACACTAAATATTTCTACGCTGTAATACAGTCAGACAGACACTATAAGGAGACTCGTAACGCCTTATCCTCCTAAACTGTGTATGCATGTACAACAAAAATGCAATCTCAAGGATCAATGCAATTTATACGAAAATATAATCATACAATGTAAATGTTACTATGGGATTTGCTTAACCTTACAAACACGATATCACAACTCCCTTGCACTCCAAGTCGATAAACTAGTCCACACGGGGCTCCAATCGCGGTTCTACAATTCATTATTACATCTTGTAAGGTTCCACAACAACTACACCATTTTTCCAATTATTTGAAATTTAATTGACCAAATTGCGTCCCGAAACCCCTATAATCCTTCCAAAATAAATTCTCCGATTCTCGGACTTCATTTTTGACTCAAAATTGTTGTTCGACATTGAAAATTACGTTGTCTAGGTTTAAATATAATTTTTCCAATTTTTTTATATATTTATCGGTTATACTCGACCTGAAAGCCCCGGAATCCCTCCAAATCAACTCCTCGAATGTTTGGATCCTAATTTTGACTCCAAATTAGGATTCAGAATAAAAAATTAACCTAGATTAAGCTTTAAAATAATTTTCTAATTTTTGGACATGTTCGGGTATCGTAGCACACTTTACAAGACAAATATCTAGTATAAAACCTCAATAACATCCCCAAAACCTCATATTTTTTTTTTTATAAAAACCCTTAATTTTTATTAATTATCAAAAAATCCCATTTTTCATGATTTTTCTAATTTCCAGGGATTTTATTTGATTTTTTTCCAATTTTTCAAACATTTTTTTAAATATGGGGGGAAGGGTTCGATCCCTGAACCTGTCCGGTTCAAGCCTGGTTCAGGGGTCATCCCTAACCCATCACCTCCCTAGAACAAAACAAAGAGTTTTCGCTATTTCATTCATCAATCTAAATATATATAAACATATATATATATATTTATCAATTGGGGTTTAGGTGGGGAATCTAACGCGCGCCAAACGCGTCAATAAAATAAATTTTCTAAACCAACTATTTTGTAGAATAGTGGCAAACGGTCGATTCCACAGAGATTGGTGGTCTTTCTAAGGTTAAAAACAATGAAAAGGAAATCAAGTGGTTTTGAAATATATATTATTAACTAACTAAACTAAAATAAACTAAATAAATAAAATAACGAAACTAATTTTGAAAACAATTAATGAACACCTAAGTAACACCTAGGTCTACAGTTCCACAAATCAGGATCAAGATTAAATGGCACATCGTGGTCTTCAATCCTTCCCAAAAAGTTATTAATTTAAGTTCTCTTAGATTAGCTATAGAAAATCGACATCCGCCAGAAATTCTTCATTCCCCTAATCTCGATAGCCAGGACGTCCGCCACTAACTACTTCCCTAATTAATGCATAAACGTAGACATCCGCCAATCGAGTTTAACAGACTAACTGCCGTAATATGGGTCTGTGGGAACACTAATCCTAAATAATTAGATCGCATCCGCTTCATGTTTAACCTAGATTCAATTGTTGCACACTCAAGAACCGAAAGGGTTTTACGGTAAACAGGTGAATGTTCGTCACTTTATTGATCCAAAAGTACAATTACACGGATACTATCAGTCCAAATAACTATAGATTATCCACCTAAAAGTATGCACTTGCCACATACATACCGTAGATCTAAACCATATTCATTAAAATCAACAACAATGAAATAGGTGAATTAAATAATAAAATAAAAGATCTCACATAATATGCCATGAATCCATAATCCCGACTTGTTTCCCCGCCGACCTAGGCAATCGTTGAGAGAAGTCGATGCTCAAAATATAATAGTCGGTGTTTCCAATATAATACCTAAGGTTCATAATATATAAAACTACTAAAAATTGGTCTAGGGAGGTGAGAAAAACTAATTTTGTGGGTTGATCTCGTGACTCGTGCGTCGAGGAGCATCCAGGGGCTGCTGGATGTTCACATTCAGAGTCAAGACACGTGTCCGTAGCCGATTGGTTGTTTTCTTGCCGTGCGCTGATGTGGCGGCTTGTGATTGGTGAAGATCAGCTATGGTGACGTTGTTGTGTGGTGTGCGAGCAACACATGGCAGTAAGGGAGGCGGTGAGAAAGCTCGCACGAGTAGATCGAAGTTTTGGGAGACCGCACAACGCAGATCTCAAGGCGTGTCTGATGGAGGCTGAAGCAAGGAGAAGAAATGGCTGGGACGTTGTGTAATTGGTGATGGTGACGTGGCAATGTCTGATTGGTGGAGAGTTGGTGGAATGACGTGGGAGAGCGTGGAGGACCAATAGGTGAGCGACGCGTGGCAGTTTAAAGGTTGAAATCGTATAAAGTTTTGAGACGTGTTGTGTGATGGTTCGACACGTGTCCCAGGCTTGCCAATGGCACGCTGCCACGTCAGCATGCGTTACTTAGTCTGTCGTCTCCTATTCTACCCACTGCGCAGTACGTAACTCGAGGCAATTCTCTCGGCATCTGATTATTGCGTGTGAATACTCCATTTTCAGTATTTTTCCGCCCGACTTCAACCACGCACTCTGTTTCACCTGAAAATGTCCAATAAATATAATTAAATATATATTTTAGAGACTTTCTATATTAAATACATTAAAATAAACTACCAAAATTATATAAATACCGACATATCAAATACCCCTAAACTTAAGACTTTGCACGTCCCAAGCAAAGGTATAGATGACAACACAAACTAAACTAGACTCCTAATATAGTAATGCACTGACTTAACTAATCCTATACCCGATTCAAAATTCATGGAGTTCCTTTGATTTACATAACCGCCAAATTAACAAGCCACTCAAGAAATTTCGGAGTTATGATATGTCAAGACTCAACCCAAACACAATTAAGATCCAACTTTGAAGACATAGATTCGGTCAAGACAAAGGTCATCAACTACTCACAAGTTTTCTTGGTCTATTCATTCAAATACGCATGTTAAAATTTCACTTAATCAAGTGAAAGCACTCGAGTTAAATCTTTTATTTAAGGAGTTTTCACAACTTTCGCCTTTATTATTTATTTTTTTCACATTTTTCTTTTTTTTTCAATAAATACGGTCTCTGCTCCATTTCCTATGGATCGATTTTCTCACTTTTTCCCACCACAAGTTTCCCTGCTCCATTTCCTAGGGAAACCTGTGAGACTCTCTATATTAACAAAAAAACTCATGCTAGCCCTTCTCACTTCCACTATAATCAAGCAAATTCCCTAATATGGGATAAAATAATACCATTGTACAAGTTTGACCGTCTACTCATTTTCATTATCTTGCACAAAGCTTAACCATTAACTAAGTCCTTAATCATGAAATCATAAAAATGCTGAGCTACATACTCGATTGTGTGTTTCTCCTAGTTTTCCCTAAGTTTCAAGTAAAAAAGGCAACTATAATTTACTCATCCACAACCAAAGGCATGAACAAAGTTTCGGGTGACTCTAAATAATTAAGAAAATTAAAAACTATACTAAATACATGCATGAAAGTTTATCAAATCCTAATGAAATGATAAAGAAATATGAATGGACAAGAAATGAAAGAAATGAAAGAAATGATATAAAACACAACCATTATCATCCGATAACCGCATATAACCGCATAAAAAATTAAACGATCTCACCTGCGGTTTTTCGCAAAAGAACCCATCCAACATAATCCACAATCCCTAAAATACCCGCAAACTTATTCCGAACCTTGTCCTCCAGGTTCAAAACAAGTCAAAGAATCCATGCAACAAGAACAAATAATGGTGAAAAAGAACATGGATAAATAAATAAGAAGATGATACAAATGCATGCATAACAAAAGTCTCTAAAAACTAATGAATGCACGAAATCTCTCATGTCTAGGTGACTAAGGAAACTATGAAAAACAATCATAACATGAGCAAGAAGTAGTAAACATAGGAGTTAACTCAAAAGATTCCAATCAAGTCTTGTGAGTCTGAAGTCTTTCAACTAAGGGTGAAATCAACAAGATGATGGAATGAAATCTAGGGTTTTGGGTTTACTCAAAGACACGCCGCTAATGCGGCGACTTAAGTTGGGTATGTACGAACCAAGTCTCAAAACACCTAAAATCCTATAAACATGTTAATTCCAAAAAAAAAATGCCCATGTTATACTAAAGAAAATAATCCATATCAAACCTAACAAAACTCACGGGGTGCTTCAATTTATAAATGAATAAAAAATCAAAAAATAATAATAGTAATAACAATAAATAATAATAAAAAATAAAAATGCCAAAGAAAGAAAATCAAATCCCAACAACGGCGCCAAAAATTGACGCGCGCCGAACGCGTCAATAAAATAAATTTTCTAAACCAACTTATAGAATAGTGACAAAGGGTCGATCCCACAGAGATTGGTGATATTTTTAAGGTAAAAAACAACGAAAATGAAATAAGTGGTTTTGAAATAAATATTATTAACTAACTAAACTAAAATAAACTAAACAAATAAAATAACGAAACTAATTTTGAAAACAATTAATGAACACCTAAGTAACACCTAGGTCTACGGTTCCACAAATCAAGATCAAGATTCAATGGCACATCATGGTCTTCAATCCTTCCCAAAAAGTTATTAATTTAAGTTCACTTAGATTAGCTATAGAAAATCGACATCCACCAGAAATTCCTCATTCTCCTAATCTCGATAGTCAGGACGTCCGCCACTAACTACTTCCATAATTAATGCATAACCCTAGACATCCGCTAATCGAGTTTAATACACTAATTGCAGTAATATATGTCTGTGGGAACACTTATCCTAAATAACCGGATCGCATCCGCTTCCGGTTTAACCTAGATTCAATTGTTGCACACAAAATAACCGAAAGGGTTTTACGGCAAACGGGTTAGTGTTCGTCACTTTATTGGTCTAAAAGTACAATTACACAGATATTATCAGTCCAAATAACTATAGATTGTCCACCTAAAAGCATGCACTGGCCACATGCATACCTTAGATCTAAGTCATATTCATTAAAATCAACAACAATGAAATATGAGAATCAAATTAAATTAAATAATAAAATAAAATATCTCACATAATATGTCATGAATCCATAATCCTGACTTGTTTCCCCGCCGACCTAGGCAATCGTCGAGAAAAGTCGATGCTCAAAAATAATAATCAGTGTTTTACCTAAGGTTCCTAATATATAAAACTACTAAAAATTGGTCCCGGGAGGTGAGAGAAACTAATTTTGTGGGTTGGTCTCGTGACTCGTGCACCGAGGAGCATCCAGGGGCTACTAGGTGTTCAAATTCAGAGTCAGGACACGTGTCCGCAGCCGATTGGTTGTTTTCCTATCGTGCGCTGATATGGCGGCTCCTGATTGGTGAAGACCAGCTGTGGTGACGTTGTTGTGTGGTGTGCGAGCGACACGTGGCAGTAAGGGAGGCGGTGAGAAAGCTCGAACGAATAGACCGAAGTTTTGGGAGACCGCACGGTGCGGATCCCGAGGTATGTCTGATGGAGGCTGAAGCGAGGAGAAAAATGGTTGGGACGTTGTGTAGTTAGTGATGGTGACGTGGCAATGTCTGATTGGTGAAGAGCTGGTGGAATGACGTGGGAGAGCGTGGAGGACCAATAGGTGAGCGACGCGTGGCAGTTTAAAGGTTGAAATCGCACAATGTTTTGAGACGTGTTGTTGATGGTTCGCCACGTGTCCCAAGCTGGCCAATGGCACGCTGCCACGTCAGCATGTGTTACTTGGTATGTCATCTCCTATTTTACCCGCTGCGCAGTACGTAACACGAGGCAATTCTTTCAGCATCTGATCACTGCGTGTGAATACTCCATTTGGAGTATTTTTCTGCCCCGAACTCAACCACGCACTCCGTTTCACCTGAAAATGACCAATAAATATAATTAAATATATATTTTAGAGACTTTCTATATTAAATACATGAAAATTAACTACTAAAATTGTATAAATATTGACTTATAAGAATCTATGGATTTCTCCCAATTATCTCCTACTTCCCCATCATCTTCCTCCCTCAATCATTTTTTTTCTTCTTATCAACGCCTCTGGTATTTTTTCTTTTCATTTATGTTTTTTTTATTCGGTCACTCTCCTATCTCCCTCAATCAAACACCCAGTCAACAACAAACATCACACACACTCACCTTCGATTTCGTCTCCATCGCCTCGGTCTCAATCTCCTCTCTCGGTCTCTCCCTATATCACCATTTTCTTCTCTTTAGTTTCAGTTTCACTGTCGAAATAAACAGAAACAGAGGAGGCAATTTGATTGTGTTGAAAACATATACATTAGATTTCCTTGAGATTCACATCACGCGAATCTCGAGACAAATCTAATGTTTCATTTTCATAATATAAATTTTGATCTTCCTCGAGATACGTACAAAGTATCTTGAGGTCAATCTTTATTTCCAAAACAACATAATGAGGCAGTGGTGATTTGAAAAAATATATAAAATTCTCTTGAGATTTTCATCGCACGACTCTCGAGGCAAATCAAAACGATTCGCTTTTTTTTATTTATTGATTTTTCTCGAGATTCATGTTGCATATCTCGAGGTCGATCGAGTGGTTATTGTAACGGTCTAAATTAATTAAACTAAGATTAGCGTTAATCTCGAGGATTAACGGTCGTAATTCAGGCATTACGTGGACCACTCGGTTGACTCGGATCGAGAACCGATGAAATATGTTATTTATGGATGGTGATTATGTATATGTGGTATTTAAAAAAATTATTATTATTATATTGCACCGCATGTGTGTATGTTGATATCAGGCGAGTTTGTGTGACGGGTGTTCGCCTCGAAAGGCGTGTCAACGCAGGTAGTGAGTAGGCGAACTACGAGTACGTTGGGAAACTAGACTAATCCATGTTAGGATGACTAGTTAATCAATTAAAATGAGTAATGTGACCATAGGCTAAGTAAATTCAAATTAAAACACTGGGCTATGGCGTGCCCCGAATTGCATGTCGAGACACGGGGCACCGGGTACCGGGTAGTTGAAGGTTAGTGGAACCATAAGTTGGTTAATTTTGATAAATAAAAAACTAACTATATGTAGTAAAATGGGCCTAAGTTAATTTGATCAAATTAAAATAAATAAAGGCATATAGTTTGGGTTAATAAATGAAAACCATATGATTTATCTTGAGATACACATTAGCATATTTAGGTGCCATGTGAGTAACAAAATGGTGTCACTTGAGTTTGAGTTAGTGGGAGTTAGTGGGATACACAACAAGAGATGGATCAATAAATGAACCTCGAGATACATAAAAACATGAAGATCAATGGTCAAGAATCAAGCTCACCTTAATATATCTAACATTAACCATGCAAATGGAAACAAAAACAAATCATCTAAATTTGCTAGAGAAGAAAAAAGAGGTTGCTGGAGAGATGGAATTCAAGGCTTTGGAGGACAAATCAAATGATTAAACTAAGGTAATTATCATCTCTTTTATCTAATGAACCCGTTTTTGATTAATTTGATGTAAAAGGAGGTTCTGAGGTTGTGTTAGATGTTGTTTTGGGGTTAATTCGATGTAGAGAATGTGTTAGATAGGTTTACGTAGCTAAATTTGAGGGGAAAAACAGAATTCTCGACTTGAGAATTTTGTCCCATAGGCTAGCTAGCGCTACCTGGAACGGTTAGCGCGCTAATCATTCTGGGTTTCCAACTGTTCTTCAGGATGAAGAACAGTAGCATGCCACATCATTTCCATAGCACGCTACACTATTTCTATAGCGCGCTAACGACATACCTAAAGTGAATTTAAAGGGTCGTTTTGAGATTTTAAGACTTAAAACATATCCCAAACCCCTATAAATATATTAAATATGTAAAATTGGACTTCAGGGACTTAGGGGACCGTAGCTCGGGTATCAGGGAGCTAGTCGGGTCGGATACGGGAGTCCGGAGAAATCGGAGCGCGAATTGAGGTGCGTAAACTCATTGAGAATGTTTCACAGAATTCATGGTTTTGATTTATCGATATCGCATTTCATGTGTGACTGTTAATGGCCACACATGGGGTTTCTTTCCTATTTCGGTTTATGTATATATTAGTTGTTGCTAAATCGCTTGCACGGGTTACTTGTGTTTAGTGCTCGTGTCGACGGCAGTAGGATATATTTACGACCGTGAGAGGGATTTAGGTTATTCCCTTTACTTGAAATAGCGTCTGGAGGGGTTCATCCGGTAACCGTAGTTGGTGTTTATTCACTATAAACCTGTAACTATATATGTGGTTCCTACTAGATTTATTGATTACTGGCTGGTGTAGGTCAGGTTTTCTCGTGATTATACGTATGCTTACTAATTAATGCTTTATTTTTTAGCTGGGTTAGTTCGTACATGTTGTTTATTTATTTCAGCTACTGCTTTTGCTTGTCATATGTTGCCTACATTCATGGGAATATGACGTACTGTTGTCAGGTGTTATATTTGCATGTCTCGTAGTTTATCAGTTTTAATTCATGAATATTGTGTGGACTTCTCTTGGAATTTTACTCACCGTACTCGTCACTGTATTTGTTGGGTGGCTGAGTGCAGATCCTTCAACTAGCAAGGGTAAGGGCAAGGGCAAGGAGATATTGGGCGACAACATATGAGATTGTGGAGCCAGCTCGTGTGTGTGATATCAGTATGTATTTATTTTACTTTTGTTAGGTTTTGGGGACCATAGAACACTGATTACATGTATATGAAACTTTTGTTATACTTATCTCGCCTTGATATATACATGGTATTTTTTATCGGGTTTTTCGCTACTTAGGATTGTTAAATATTGCATAAGTTACTCATTAAAAGACTTCCGCAGTAAAATTATAATATAACCTGATAAATTGAGTAACTGGCTAACTGAATTATTAATACTTATGTAAAGGTTAGTTAGCGTAACTATGGTTAGCTGGAAAAGTGTAAGCAACTCGTTATGTCGCGAGCCGTCAAGGAGAAGCAAGCTATGACGTGGGATGGGACGTACGGGTAGCAAGGCGGTCTAGAATTTGGGGCAGTCACAACTATCAACTAGAAAAGCATCACCTATTAACTGACTCACTATAAATCAATTATTTTGATCTCCTCGAGATACATATCACGTATCTCGAGGTAGATCAAATGGTTTTATATAACACCATACCTTCTTGATTTAGATTTAGATTGGACACCACACATCTCGAGGCGTGGACCAATCCTCTCACCAACAACATGTTCAACCATTTCTCTTTCTCGACACTCACACTACGTGTATCTCGAGGCGCATCCAATGTATATTTTTAATTCAAACTATAGGATCCATTTATATATATATTTATATATATCAACTATATTATATATAAATGCATATACACCTATATATTTGCGGCCATAAAGTCACCACGCACGTCAATGACCAACCTCGGGCGTGCACACTATTGTACACCACGCATGTCACCCTCGACCCCGCGTGTCACTAGGTACTTATGACGACCCCAAATTCTAGGCCGCCTTGCTACCCATCATGTTGCGTCCCACGTTACCAAGTCTTGCCATGTCATGGCCCACTTATCATTGATGTTCCGCGACCTACCTAGCTACTTATATTTTTCCATTTATTAGCTAATTAATTCCCATATAATTGTTAATGATTTCATTAGCCAGTTAATCAATTTATCAAGTTATAATGAAATTTTACTACGGAAGTCTTAATTTAAGTAACTTATGCATTATTTAACAATCCTAAGTAGTGGAAAACCCGATAAAAATACCATGTATATATCAAGGCGAAATAAGTATAACAAAAGTTTCATATACATATAATCAATGTTCTATGGTCCCCAAAACCCAACAAAATTAAAATAAATACCTACTGATATCACACACGAGCTGGCTCCACAATCTCATATGTAGTCGCCCAGTACCTTCTTGTCTTTGCCCTTGCTCGTCGAAGGATCTGCACTCAGTCACCTAACAAATACAGTGACGAGTCCAGTGAGTAAAATCTCAAGAGAAGCCCACACAATATTCATGAAATAAAACTGGTAATCTACGAGACATGCGAATATAACACCTGACAACAGTATGTCATATTCCCATGAGTGTAGGCAGCACACGACAAGCAAAAGCAGTAGCGTGAAATAAATAAACATCATATACCAATTAAACCAGTTTAGAAATAAAGCATTAATCAATAAACATCCGTATAATCACGAGAAAACCCTAACCTACACCAGCCAGTAATCGATAAATCGAATAGAAACCATGTATATACTTACAGGCTTACAGTGACTAAACCTTAACTTCAATAAACAACATGGTCCCTTTCCGATGTTGTTACACATCAAGACCACCATAATCCCTCCCGACAGTCGTAGATATATTCTACTGCCATCAACACGAGCACTATCACAAGTAACCCGTGCGATTTAGCCACAACCAATATATACGCATACCGAAATATGAGTGAAAACCTCATATGTGCCCACCAGCAGTCATACATGAAAAACGAAATCGATAAATCAAATCATGAATTTTGTTAGGCATTCCAATGGGCTTACACACCTCAATCCGCACTCCGACTTCCCGGGACTCACGTATTCAACCCAACTAGCTCCCTGATACCCGAGCTATGGTCCCCTAAGTCCCTAAAGTCCAATTTTTCATGTTTAGTATGTTTATAAGTGTTTGGGATATGTATTAAGTCAAAAATCTCGAATCAGCCCTTAAATTCATTTTTCTGTCTATCGTTAGCGCGCTATGGGCTTGGTGTAGTGCGCTATGTAATGGTAGCTCTGCTAGGTAATTGATGTAGTGCGCTACTATTCTTCAGGACGAATAACAGTTGGAAACCCAGAACGATTAGCGCGCTAACTATTCAAGGTAGCGCGATACGTAGCCTCTGGGACATAATTCTCAAGTCGAGAATTCGACTTTTCCCTTCAAATTTACCTACCTAAACCTATCTTACACACTCTTCACATGAATTTAATCAGAATAACAACTAAAACAATATCTAACACAACCTCTGAACAACAATTTTATCAAAAACCCATAAAAAGAGGTTCAAATGAAAGTGTGACATGGAGAAGAAGATTACCTTAGTTTTGATCTCCAAAGTGTTGAATTTCAACTCTTAAATCACCTCTCTTTCTCTCTGAATTCCAGAATGAAATCTGATTTCATTTGCATGTATTGATCAAACCATCCTTATATATTAAGGTGGAATTGATTTCTAGACCTTAATCTCGATGTGTTTACGTATCCCGAGGTTTGTCTAATGGACCACCTTTAGCCACTTAGCCCACTCACTCCCACTCACTCAGTCCATGTGACACCAATTTGCTACTCACATGACTCTTAGATGTATCAATACATATCTCTAGGAAAATCCTATAATTTCCAATTAATGAACTAAACTATAGGCCTTAATTTATTTTAATTTAATTGCATTAACTTAGGCCCATTTAAATACATATGGTCAGTGTTTTATTTATCAAAATTAACCAACTTGTGGTCCCACTAACCTTCGACTACCCGACACCAGGTGCCCGGCATCTCGACACACATTTCGAGGCACGACACCAGGTGCCCATTTATTAATGGGTTTACTTGTGTTTTATTTATCAAAATCAATACGCGATAGCCTATTGTTTTAATTTGAATTTACTTGGCCTATGGTCACATTACCTATTTTAATTGATTAATTAGTCATTTTAATGTGAATTAGTCGAGTTTCCTAGTGTGCCCGTAGTTCGCCTATCCGACACCCGCGTTGACATGCCTTTCGAGGTGAACACCCGTCACACAAACTCGCCCGATAGCAATATACACACATGCGGTGCAATAATAATTCTTAAACACCACATATACACAACCACCATCCACAAATAACATATTTCCTCGATTTTCATGTCTGAGTCAACCGAGTTATCCAAGTAACGCCCGAATTACGACCGTTAATCTCCGAGATTAACGATAATTCTAATTTAATTAATTTGGGCCGTTACAGCGCCCACCAAATTATTAATTATTTTATTTAATTTCGTTATTATCTCTTCAATTTATGTCTAACTTAAATTTTGAAAAATACCCAAAATTACAAAAAAGTTGGAAAAATTTTCATGTCACGCTCCGGAACTTACGGACACCGCATATACGCTCCTTTTGACTCTATTTTGTGTCAAAATAATATATAATATATCAAATAGGCACATCCCGAGTAATAGAAGAGTCATACAGGGGAAGGGGGCTTTCTTAAGGATTCGATATCGCACGAGAAATGAGATGCGATCTTTCCTCAAGCGTGATATCTGATCCGTAACGCGTGGGTTCCACCTCGGATACCTAAATCGCCAAATCAAATATGAAAATACTCAATTAGCTGCTTAATTAAGTTTATAAACTTCTCAGATGTCACACCTTTGTACTTTACATGTTATGACTTGTTGTTTCTTCTCATTTTATGAGTTTGCTATCATGGCATTGGTTTTTGATTAAATGGTTTCATTGACTCTAAATCTGGTGCTATGTCATTCTTGATTATTGAGATATCTAATCAAATGAAATAGCATTCTATTAGATAGGTGTTTGATGGTATTGTAAATCTAGTTTCCTTTATGCATTATATATGCAATTACATTATTGAATTCTTAAACCATGTCATTTCTTGGGTTATGAAAGTAGTTCTTGTATCTAGCTAGGATTATGATATGATAGATATGTGCGCAGCACACAAGGTTACTGGACTTTTTAGATTGTCGAAATCTCACCACTAACTTATGCAGCAGCACAAGGCATGGGACTCGGGTATACATCACATGTGAGGGGCATTTGTGAGTATTTATATATGAGATATATATTTGTAAGGATGCGAAGGCATTCAGGATATTGTTTACGCCCTAAATAGTGGAATAAGGTTGATGTGATGTAATTCACGGCCGACCGGCCCTAGATCATTACTGTTTAACTGTGTGTCAATTTCATTTTTTTAGTTGATATATCTTATAACATGATTTCTTTTTCAGCATAGTTGCTATCACTATGTTTTTCGATACTTGTTGTATGTTTGGAAATATGTATAAATGTCTCATAGTGTTACTTTCTACTTTCCTGTACTCACCGTCTTTTTATGACGGTAGGTGCACATCCATCGAGTAGCAGATCGGTAAGGAGAAGATTGATGACTACCTCTGAGCCAGTGGAGAGTTGCTACCTTTGTTGTAGGTTTTTGGTTTTGTTGTATTACTTATATATATATATATATATATATATGTATATATATATGTCTTTTATACACTTTTGGGGATGTATACTATGGGTCGTGAGATAGTTACCCGACCAGACACGTGTTGATATATAGTTATCGCCGTTTTATTATATATATGCATTTGATCTTTGTTACCTGATTTTCCACATACTTAGGTTTTATATGAATGTTTTTTTCTAATTTGTCAAGACTTCCGCTGAATAATCTTTAAATTGTATAAAATTTTAATTTACTCTGAAATACTATTAAGTATGAGAATAGTGTAAGGTTTATTAGAAAAGTAGCTAATGTGGTGAGTGTATCAGAAAGGCTGACTAATACGTTGTTAAGTCCTACGTGGTGGAGGATAGGGCTTAATGACGAGATTAGGTTGGGCGGTGCCCTAATTTGAAAAGGGGTTGTCGCAATGAGGGTGACGCAATTGGAAATTGGAATGACGATGATGGATAAGCTCCGACTGTCGCAAGTCAAGGATCCACGAAATATTTTCAACAGTATCTTCAAATGAATGCAGAATTACGTGATCGTGAAGTGCATCATCATCTTCGAGCAAACTTGATAGAGCATATCTGGGCTTGCTTTGGAACGATCGAATAAGACAATTAGTACTATATTTTAGTTAGTTTATATTCCTATATTGTATAGTCGCCCTATGTTGTAATGTTTTGCAAAAAATATTATCACAATGTCGTTGATGTATTACTTTTACGAATTAATAATCATTTAAACCTATTAATAAGATATATTTTTAAATGCATTAGATATTTTGATTTTTAATTGTCTTACTTTGTATTGCGTTTGAATTTTTTAATTTTTTTAAAAAATATATTTGTATTTTTGTGAAATATATATTTGTATGTTTTGAAATGCATTTGTATTTTATAAAAATATAAAAAATAAATTAAGTAGAGTGGATTTATATTTTGAGATAATTATGGAAAGTGTGATGTGACTTGTGGAATAAATGGTTGTGAAAGGTGAGAAAAGAAGTTAGTGATTTAGTGATGTGACACTCTATTATACACCAAGAAGTGTGTAACTGTTGCTCATGTCCTTAGTGGAGTGTTATATCATCATCATTCTATTACACTCTCATCTACTACACTTTACTTCCACAAATGATTAAACCCTTCACTACACACTTTATGGGACCCGTAATCACATCATACTATTTAAAAAAAATAAAAATTGATTCACAAAAAAAGGTAAGTTTACAAAAAAAAAAAAGGAATTTGAGCAATTAAGAAAAAGAAAATTGACTTTTGGCAGGCCCCATGCCCATTAATGTGCGTGGAGGCCGCCAGATTGCTTGTTAATGGCAGCGATTGCTGTTATTGAACGAGCAAACTATTGCACGCCCATTTACATGTGCTCCAATTGTGTTTTATGTTTGGAAAGTTAATTTCAATTTTTGTTTTGTGTTTGTTTTTGGGCAATGCCTATTTATATGTTTTAGTTAAATTAATAAGTTTGTCAGATGCAAGTATCTATATATAAAGACCCTGAGATTAGTTTGTAATACACTAATTTTGAGTCATTGAATAAAGTTCAGTGAGTTAATGTGTTTGTAAGATTGATTGTTTCCGTCGTGCGTAGTTTTTTCTCAACATACATAATATTTTTTTAACTTTTCTTTTCCTCATTAAATTTATTTTTATCTCAGTTTTCCCGCGCGGAGATGTGTACTAGTTAGTTAATTATAAATTAATGAAATACAACCTATTTAATAAAATAGCTTATTCAAGGCCACTCCAAAAGATTTGTTATATCGAAGTTTCAATCCAAAACTGTTTTAGTATACTCTCACCTTAGTCCATATCATTTATGTCATCGTCCTTAAGGTTTTTCTAATTGCTCCCATCTATTATGATTTCAATTTTGTCTTTGTTAAAAGAAAGAGGCCCAACTGAGCTCTGGCCTCTCCTCTTTTCTTCCTCATCAAAAAAATTCATATCTAGGGTTTACTTGGGGGGGGCTTCCTGCACCGCTCGAACGGCACTGATTCGGTCGGCAGCCACCCTTCACCCAACCTCTTTTGTGTCATTGGTTTTCTCTTCTTCTCTTTTCTCCTCCTATCACCCTTCTTCTTATTCTTCTATATTCCCTTATTTTGGTTTTGCACCAAGTACAGGGGTTTTGAGTAGATGATGATATTTTGCACAACGCAGAGAAGAGGCAATTTTGAGAGAAGATTGGTTTTATGAGCAATGCCCATTTGTCATGTCGATGCCCCTACGAGGTCACGTCCATCAACGAAGACATCAAGCTGTTGGAGGCGGTCCAGCGGAGCAACCCTTGCTTATCACGGCGCGGTCAGATTTGGTATTGCTTGCTTCCCTTTCGGCTCTGTTGTCTGCTCTTTTCTTTCTTGTTTGGATTTGAAGGGGTTGCTGCATAAGAGAGTCATGGGTTGATTTGAAGAAAAGGGATGTGGAAATCAAGGCTGATGCGTTCTTTGATTTTCTGGTCTTTTTTTGGGTGTTCCCTCTTATGGTTACCTCTCTGTGAGCAATATGTGAGGATTGTTGTTGTTGTTGTTGTTGTTGTTGTTGTTTTTAGTGTTTTTTTAAGATTATCCCTTGTAGGACCTTTTTTCCTTTTATTAAGGCGATTTGTTAGATAGAAATCGGCGTTTCTTCCTCATCCATCGTGCACGAGTGGCCTTTGATGGTGGTTTGAGATGAGGCTTTGTTTGATATATCTGTATTTTTCAAGGAGATCGATCTACATTGTTGTATCTAAGTTGTAATAATTCTTACAATTACTTGCAATGAAATTCATCATGCCTTGACAAAAAAAAAAAAAAAAAATAAAAATTGTCTTTGTTTAACTCATTTTCTCTCTTTAATCACTGTTTTTTTTTTTTTTTTTTTTTTTTTTTTTTTTTTAAAAAAGCTTTTCTTCAAGTCTTGCAACCATAATTTACGTTTGAAAAAGGAAAAAGTTTAGCGCCTCACCAATCCAACCCCGTGTGGCCACCGTGGGCGCGGTCGCGCCAGCACTTTTTGTCCCCAAACACGGACCAACCTCCACTGCGTGGCTGCGCCGTAACGGGCGAGAAAAGAAATCGTAAGCCCAACAACTGTTGGGCTAGGCGCAACATGGACCACGTAGGCTGACACGCATATAATAGGATGAGAGCCACGTGGCAGTGATTTTTAATATATTCCGTTGGGTTTAGCTGGAGTGCCAGTCCAAGCCACTATTAAAAGGGGATTTACTATAGATTTTCTTCTCTTTGTTTTTTTTCCTAAGCCATATAGTGCTTACTTTCGCAGAACAGTAAGACAATTAAAACTCATGCTTAAAACATGAAACTATTTTTGACAATAGCACCGCCTCAAACTCATCGTTTTTAGTAAAATCCTCATCGGCATAGCTTAAAGTACCATGATAAAATTAATTGATTTAAAATTTCCATCGACATTAACCACGCAAATGAGTAGTTGAATTCATAATCATAAAGTTGTAAAATATTCCTACATTCATCAGTAATGAAAATTTATTGATTATTACTACATAACAATTTTCAAGCAGCGTCAAATGTTGAATGAATTATTTTTTTTTGTTACAGAATATTTATTTGTTTAATTATTTATTCATTCCTTCGATTAGAAATAATGATTGTTGTTGGTCAAAATATAGCCGTTAGGATTTTTTTTTTTTTACTCATTTGTATTTTAATAGTGATTTTGTATTTGAAGGCATATAATATTTATTTTAATAGTGTACATGGTGGGTGGGACCATCAATTGCACTAAATCGAAACAATGAAAAAGTTTGATTAATGTAGTTGACCCCAATTAATTTGCAATTGAGGCTGTGTTGTTGTTGTACATGGTGGGTGGGAACTTATAATATTCTAATTTGCTAAGGTTTAGACAAATTAATTACTATTTTCTTTGGGTTTGAGATTTTCTTTCCTTCCTTCAAGGAAAATGGGATCCTGTATTTTGTAGCGTACATTGAATTAAAGTGAAAAGTTTTCCACTTTTTTTTTCAATGCTTGCCCCACCAGCTCAATTATTTTCCACAATAACCTTGTCCTTATTGTATGTAACGCTCCATCCTAATCAACAAATCTAATCCCCATTACTATCAGATTTTCATTGTGTCACCATTCATGCTTTCACGCTCCTACTAACATGCAAAATATTTCAATGACCCACAAAACAGTACACCCCACATCCATAATGCTTTAGCCTTTTAATTTGCCATCTCCAAATAAAGATAAGATTTTTTTTTTCCTTTTGGTATAAAGATATATAAGTTGCCGGATATGTTATGCTTCAAAATATACCCAAAATACAAAAAAATATTATTATTATTATTGATTTAACATTTTTAGGCTGTTCACTTGTTCCTCGACATAGAATTTGAAATAGACTTCTTTAGAAAACTAGTCGGAATCCCACACTTCGCGCACACGGGCAAGACTGAGCATCAAATTGCTTCAATCACCTCCAAAACACTCGAAAACTATAAAGCAATTAATAGCTAGCATACAAATTACACAACTATAACAAAGGCAAGTACAGTACCTCTTTAACGCGCATGTGGAGCACTTAGTACAAACTCGACTCCATAATAAACATCTAAAATATAATTTATCTTTGAAGTCAAAAGAAAAAGTATTTTTTCATTGAAACTCCTATTACCCCTTAATTTTACTACTCCATCTTCATCATCACGTCTAATACCCGTAAATTTACATTGCATACATTTAGTATTACTCAAACTCAATTTAATAACTGATTTATTTTACTTATCGAGCTAATAATTTGATAATCTCATTATTATTGAATTACTCTAAATAGTGGAGGGTTGCAATTAAGAATGAGAAATCGATACCATTAATATGTTTGATAGTTACTCGTGTGTTACAATCATAATGCAACACAATTAATGACATATATGCTACAATTACAATCTTGATATATGCAATAAATTAAATATCAAATTGCAACCCAACGTAATTGTATTACAATCCTAATGCAACACAAATATATATTATATTTTTTTTTCAAAGACAAATATATATTATGTTAATAATACAACAACTGATGTGGCGAAAGTGCAAAAAAAAAAAAAAAAAAAAAAAGCTACAATAGCAATATGAAAAAAAAAGTATTGATTGTCAGTTATCTCTTACCAAAAAAAATCGACAAAATTGCTATAATGCTTACGAAAAAATATATTTATATTTGCTAAAAAATAGCTGCTTTTGCTATTATATTTTTCATTAAATAAAAAGTTACATTCGAGAAAACTATAATATATATAGGATATGCATGATTCTTTATGATATTGTTAGTATATATTTTTTGGGCAATTGATATTTAGCTATATTTTAACAAAAAGGAAAATGCGAGAATTAACACCCCAAATGACACCCCAAGTGACACTCCTATGACGTGGTGCGGAGCTGCATCCATAGGAGCCACCGACTGCGCTTCGAGATACACACCACGCGTATTATGCACCGAGAATTATTTTGCGAACACTCATTTTTGTGTGGGCCCACACGCCACATCACAGAGGTGTCGCTTAAGGTGTCATTTGGATTGTCATCCTAGCATTTTCCTTTTGGCAAATATATAATCTTGGTACGATTAGAAAAAAAGGAAACAAATATTGGTCGGGAAAATAGGCAATATTAAAAAACAAAATTGAAAAAGCAGTTAATATTAAAAAAAAATAGTAAGTGCCACGGCCTCACACGTACGTTAACTCTCACATAAGATCTCCCTTCATTAGTAACGCCTTGTATTTACGCACTTGATTTTTACGAATGATGACATGAATCAAAGTTTCCAGCAATAATATATACAATTAATAAAAGGTCAATGTATACTATATCTTTTCTGAAAAAAAAAAAATCTCATGATATCGCTGAAAGTACTTTTTTCTTTTTAATACCAAAAAGTGAGTATAGATACTTACGTCTTCATCAAATAATATCAAGTCTAAGGTTAACGAATTCCCATTTGTTATATTGATAGAATCTCAATTAAATCCGACATACTTGTACCCGTATATTGTAATCATCCTTCGATAGGTTAGGATCAACGATTTTTGTGTAGATCTCTATTATAATTCACTTTGATAAATGAATGATAAAGTTTGGAGTATGCGAATCGAGTTTGGGAAATGATTGAGTTTGAGATTCGTGAACCAATATTATTTACAGGAAATGATTGTGTTTTGGAAATGATTGAGTTAAATGCATGGAATGGTAGAGTTACGTATAACTGTTATTGTTGGTTGGATTAGGCGGTAATCCCATTAAGGAAAGACCAACAGTTCTTGGCACTAAACATTATAGTTTTTGGCACTAAACAAGCACTTAACCTTTTTTTTAATTAGAATTTGAAATGTTTTAGTTATTAAAATTTGTTAATGTGAATTTTTGGCACTGAACGTTTTAGTTTTTATATATGAAACGTTTACTTTACATAAAATCAAAGGTAAATATTTTAGTTTGATTGCGAGAAATTTGTTAATTGAATTTTAGGTATTTTAGTATGATGACGTGTCACATACTATATATAACTCGTAATTGATGGTGTTCCATATATGAAATGTTTTTTCTTTATTAATTAGTTAATTGAATTTTAAGTATTTTAGTATGATGAGTATGATGACGTGGCACATACTGTAGCTCGTAATTAAGTATATGAAACTTTTTTTTTCTTTATTGATTAGTTAATTGAATTTTAGGTATTTTAATATATGAGTATGATAATGTGGCAGAAAGGTTTTAGTTATTACATTCCATAAAATCAAAGTAATTAAGGAGCGTTCTATATATGAAATATGTTTTTTTTTATCAAGCCAACATATTGGTGTGCCACATGACGCATCGAGAAGGCTCGAGAACGTCACGTGACACAAACCATATGTAGGTTGATGAAACCTACATCTTGAATATGACACGTGGCGAGTTGAGAATGCTAAAAAAGGCCACATGGCACATACTATATGTAGGTTGATGAAACCAATATCTTGGATATGACACGTGGCGCGTCGAGAATGCTCAAAAAGGCCATGTGGAACATACCATATATAGCTCGACAAAACCTACATATTGGGTATGAAACGTGGCACGTCGCAAAGGATACAAAATGTCATGTGGAACATACCATACATAGATTGATGAAACCTACATCTTGGAAATGCCACGCGGCACAACGAGAAGGCTTAAAACCGTCACGTGGCGCACTCAAGAGCTTATTATTCCATAAAATCAAAGTAATTAAGGGGTGTTCCATATATGAAACATTTTTTAGTAAGCCAATATATTGGTGTGCCACATGGTGCGTCGAGAAGGCTCAAGAACGTCACGTGGCACATACCATCTATAGGTTGATGAAATTTACATCTTGGATATGACACGTGGCGAGTCGAGAATGTTAAAGAATGCCACGTGGCACGTACCATATGTAGGTTAACGAAACCGAGATCTAGGATATGACACGTGGCACATCGAGAATGCTAAAAAAGGCCACGTGACACAGACCATATATAGCTCGAAAAAACCTACATATTGGGTATATCATATATAGATTGATGAAATCTGCATCTTGGAAATCCCATGTGACGCAACGAGAAGGCTCAAAACCGCCATGTGGCATACTCAAAATGTAGGCTTATTATTCCATAAAATCAAAGTAATTAAGGGACGTTCCATATATGAAACATTTTTTTATTAAGGCAACATATTGGTGTGTCATGCATATGGCGCGTCGAGAAGGCTCAAGAATGTCATGTGGCACATGCCATATGTAGATTGATGAAACCTACATCTTAGATATGACAAATTGCGACTCGAGAATGCTAAAAAATGCCACGTGGCACATACCATATGTAGGTTAATGAAACCAAGATCTTGGATATGACGCGTGGCGCGTTGAGAATGCTCAAAAAGGCCATGTGGCACGTATCATATATAGCTCGACAAAACCTACATATTGAGTATGACACGTGGCACATTGAAAAGATAGAAAACGCCACGTGGAACATACCATATATAGATTTATGAAACCTACATCTTGGGAATGCCATGTGGCGGTATGAGGAGGCTCATAATCACCACGTGGCACACTCAAAATGTTGGCTTATTATAGATATGGATGCTACAACAACATCCTAAAGTTAAACCTTAAGTCACACCAGAGTTACGTATCATGCGGGTCCTGCGAGATAATTAGTGTGACTTTAGGGTGGCGTGCGGGCCCCGCACGACGAACAACAAAAACTACCAAAGGTAAATGCTTTTTTGACATCACCAAACTCATATCCTCAAGTCACATCGGCTTAGAGAGATGTCTGTGCACACATCAAAATACGCACCACAAGTATTATGCACCGAGAACCGTGTGCGCACACATCTCGAGATGCATATGGATGGCTCCCAAGGCCAATGTAACGACTAATTTTCCAAATGGACCGCCATGAGGGCCAATGCGAGCCCACAACTTGGCCTACCAGTGCCAGCTGTGTCCCACATGCTATCTCATCCACCATTTAATCATTATTAACCTCAATAAACAACAATTTACTGTTTAAATTGTTAATGAACTCAAATCATCTGCTTATCATATCATTTAATCCCAAATAAACCACAGCGGAAGTCTTTTATCATGACAATTAAAATATGAAACATTATAGTCATGCATTTAACTCTGATACCTAGTGTAGAAAACTCATATAACATCATATATCAGATATAAACCTCAAAGAGCTCAAAATATCAGTGTATATAAAGTCCTGAAGTATCTCTCAATCCTAAATTCCTAAATTAAAAGACAAAGTATATATAATACAAACATACAAGTCTGGCTCAATGTCTCTGAATCACAAGTATTCTGAAAGTTTGCATTTCCTCGACTTATACTAGGATATGCACTCAAGCCATCGTAAAAAGGCAGATGACGAGTCAAGAGTGAGTATTCCCAAGAAAATTAAGTGAGCAACACGGAAAGTAAATACTGGAATTTAAACAAAACTATTAAATAAACATGCGAAAATAAATACATGCAACTGTGCTCATCGCATGCATAAGTAATAGTGAAAGCTTAACGTGTGTTCCTAGAGCCTAGGGTCAGACTAGCGCCATACTTCGAACTCCCAACAGACTACTGCCGGCGAGTAGCACTCAAGCAAGGCCGATATCTGGATCCGCTAGGTGGTCGGCGTGGAACCTACGACGCACCCACACGTGCCCCGACGCGACTCTCGAGTCGACCTATTCACCGAGATCACTGACACACGTGTTATGGCCTAGTGGACATACACACAGAAATGGCAAGGAGGGAGAGCCTCAACGTCCGTCCATTATAACACACCAATAATAGAGTAATGAAAGACATAATATGAATTCAAAAGCAAAAATAAAGTATTGCTCAAGAAATTTCAGTTGGGATACTATACACTCAAACCGTACTCCGTGTCCCCCCCGATCCGGCTCCGCCTAGTCCCAGATATCCAAATTACTGCCCAAAATGACCTATTTCCATTTATAATTGATTTTTAGTCAATTTGATGTGTTTTAAGTCACTTTGCAAAAATAATGTCAAAACTTGCAGGATCTAGCGCGCTGGGTTTGGGAATTAGCGTGATAGATTCCCATGCAGTTATACGTTCTCCAACATGAAGAACATTAGCGCGCTATCTTTTTGCCTAGCATGCTAACTGTCATCTAGCGCACTAGCTGACGTCATTAGCGCGCTAATCGCATTCTGGACAGCAGACTTGCTGAAAATTCTGGGTTTCTAACAACCCCCACCAATATCAACAACAACTACAACACCTACCACTGAACTTCATAGCACTTAAAACCTACCAAAACAACAACTCAACAACCACTAAACAATCCCTATTTGATTCACACCAACACCTCAAAAATTGAGATCAAAAGATAAAGAAAGATGAGGTGTTTGTGATTCTCACCTTGCTTTAATGATTTCCCCCACTCTAAGCTCCTCAAATCACTAAGTTAGAACCTCAAAACCCTTATTTCTTCTCTTCAATTCTCGGATAGAAAGATAAGGAGAGAGAAAATGTGGTGGTATGAAAGTCAATTGACTTTTTATAGGTGAATTGTGATCTCTCCTCACGTACACATCTCAAGGCAATCCAATGCACTCCATTTACTCCTTTTTCAACCTCTAATGACTCCAAAATTGACACCAATGGCACACTCACTCTTGTTCTTAACCCAAAAAGTGACATTTCGGGTATTTCGACGCCTGATTTTGCATCCAGAACCGCGACATACGCGTACTACCATGTCCCTAACCACCTTATATACATTCCATATTATTATTTAACCCATTTTATTCATTTTATGTGTGTATTATTTCCCCCGGGCTATTATTAAGTCTTCTAGACTACCTGGTACCCGCGCCGACACGTATACCGAGGTGAATACTCACACTGTCTCGCACGTCAAATGTAATATAATCACACACATCGCGATGTCGTTTACTCTATTTCAATATAAACATCACAAATTAAACAATTCAGCATACAAAATAACTATTTACCTAGCTCCAGGTGCGCACTAGCCTAGCTGCGGGTCCCACGAGCGTCTGAGCTGTTAGCCACATCTGCAACTATGTCATTAATAACGGTGAATTAAATTCAGGCCATTACTGCTCTTCCCAACTAGGTGAGATTTCGTCCTGAAACTTAAATTAAACTTAATTACTTACGAGCAAATAAGTGGGGATACCGTCGTCGCATAGTAGACTCAAGCTCCCAAGTGAGTCCCTCGGTTCCGTGATGCTGACATCGTACCAAAACTTTTGGTATCTCCTTATTCCTCAAAATCTGAGTCCTCCTATCCATGATTTCCACAGGCTGTTCCTCGTATGATACGTTAGGTCGCACCTCAATTTGACGTATAACAATCATAGGTCTCGGTCCTGACCTAGCCATCCTCAACATGGAAATATGACATACTGGATGTATCCCTGCCAACTGCGGTGGCAACTCCAAACGCTATGCCACTCTGCCGACACGTTCCTCAACTCTGAACGGCCCAATAAACCTTGGTGCCAACTTCCCCTTAATGCCAAACCTCTGATGACCTTTCCAGGGCGAAACCTTCAAATGCACCAAGTCTCCAACCTCGTAGCTCAGACCCTCAAGATACTTGTCTGCATATTTCTTCTGGCAATCCTACGCTGCCCGAAGTCTCTGCCTGATATGTCTTACCTTCTCAGTATGGTCAACAATAACCTTAGGTCCTGTAGCCGTTGTATCCTCTGGTGCTACCTAACATGCTGGTGACCTGCAGGGCCTACCATAAAGTGCATCAAAAGGTGGCATCCCGATACTCGCCTAATAGCTGTTGTTGTAGGCAAACTCACACAAAGGGAGGTAATCCTCCCACGATCCACCAAACTGTAATACACACGCCCTGAGCATATCCTCGAGAATCTGAATCAATCGCTCTGATTGCCCGTCATTCTGAGGATGGTAGACAATACTGAACTGTAAGCGAGTGCCAAACTGCTCCTGCATACTTTCCCATAATCTTGATGTAAATCTCGGATCCCTGTCAGAAACAATGGAGACTAGTACACTAGCAACCTGACAATCTCTCTCTAGAAGATAGTACTCAGCTGTGTAACAGAATATCTCATGGCGATTTGTATAAAATGTGCCGACTTCGTCAACCTGTCGATAACCACCCAAATCGCGTCGTGTCTCCTCGTCTTCTAGGGTAGGCCACTATTGAAGTCCATAGTCACGTGTTCGCACTTCCACTGAGGAATGGGCGGCAGCTGTAGCGACCCAGTTGGTCTCTTGTGTTTAGCCTTCACCTGCTGGCAAATATGACAACTCCGAACGTATCTACCTACGTCAGCCTTCATCCCTGGACACCAAAACAATCTCCGTAGATCGTGATACATCTTGGTCCAACTGGGATGAACTGTATATCACGATCGACGTGCGTCCTCAAAAATGTTGTCCCTGAGCTCCGATACCCTTGGTATCCACAATCGACCCTTTTGTCTCAAGCACCGTCTGACCCCTCAGACCACTCAGTGCACCCCGGATCCTGAGCCAGGCTACTGACCCGCAAATATCGATCATCAGCTCTCTGTAACTCAGCAACCCGCTCTAGAGACACCGTAGGAAATCGCATCAGACAGCAAATCTGTAGCTCAGCAATAGTCTCTGTTAAACACAACACCAACGCTGCCTCAAACAACCCGTGCTCATGTGTCATATGTCGCAAGTACATGTCTGGCTCTCGATGCCACTCCTGCTCAGCGCATCAGCTACGACATTCCCCTTACCCTGATGATATTCAATGGCGAAGTCATAGTCCTTCAGTAACTCGAGCCATCGCCATTGTCGCATGTTCAACTCCCTCTGAGTGGACATGTACCTAAAACTCTGGTGATCAGTGAACAACACGAACCTCTCGCCATACAAGGAGTGCCTCCAGGCCTTCAGTACAAACACGACCGCCGCAAGCTCCAAGTCGTGCACTAGATAGTTTACCTCGTGAGGTCTCAAACGTCATGATAAATAGGCCATTGGGTGTCCATCCTGCATCAACACGCCACCCAACCCAGTGCCTGATGCATCAGCATAAACGGAAAAACCTTTACCTGCCACAGGTAAAACCAAAACTGGCGCCGAAGTCGATTTCCTCTACAGCTCACAGAAAGCATTCTCACACTCCTATAACCATTCAAATCTAACATCCTTCTTGGTCAGTCTCGTCAACGACGCTGCAATCATTGAGAAATCCTGCACAAAGCGCCTGAAATACCCTGCCAAACACAGGAAACTCCGGATGTCAGATACAGACTTGTATGTCTTCTATTCAATAATCGCCCGAATCTTGTCACCATTAACAGATATACCCTAATAACTGATGACATGGCCCAAAAACTTCACCTCACTCAGCCAAAGTTGTAACGGCCGAAAAATTTGACTTGTGCCACGTGCCAGGCCATGGTCGTATGTGGGATCCACTCGTCGGAATACGTATGTCCGAATCTCGGGTGGAGACTCCGATGTATGATATGTTTCTGTGATGTGTGTGTGATGTGTGTGTAATATCCAATTTGAGATTATAATGCTAATTGTTGAGCTGTTTTACGAGTTGGTATACGCGAGGAATTTGGTGAGCCGAAACACGAACGGGGACGCGCCTCGAGTCACGTGCCGACGTGGGACCGAGGTAGCGGCTTAATGTGGCTATAGGGGCTATAGCGGTTTTAATGTGGTCACATTAAAAAATATACATTGGATGCGTCTCGTGATGTGTGTGGCGTGAGTGTCGAGATTGTGAAATGAGGCGGTAGTGGTGTGAATATTTGTGGTATATCGAGATGCGCACTGCCCAATTTTAAGGAAAGCATTGAATAAATATGTTTTTGATGTGCCTCGAGCCGCTCCGCATGAATCTCGAGGACACATTTGGTTCTTGAGGAAGAAACAAAGAGAGAGAGAAAGAGATCGAACTTGCGAGACTGGCTCGGGGGTCCACGTGGGCTTAGGCCGGGCGGGGCCCAATTTGTGGGAAATTTGGGCCGTCACAAAAATGCACACTTGCCGAACTTAGCATAAAGTCTGTGCTCTCTCCGCGTCACCAACACATCTCTGAGATGCCTCTCGTGCTCCACACGAGTTTTACTGTAAATCAAGATGTCATCGATAAACACAATGACGCATCGAACAAGATATGGCCTCAGCACCTTATGCATCAAACCCATGAAGATCGTTGGTGCATTAGTCAGCCTAAACGGCATGACTATAACCTTGAATAGGCCGTAATGTGTACTAAACGCGGTCTTCTCCACATCCTCCTCTCGAATCCTCAACTGATGGTATCTCGATCGTAAGTTGATCTTCAAGAAGAACTTGGCCCCAGCCAATTGATCGAATAAATCATCAATCCTCGGAAGTGGGTAACGATTCCAAATCCTCACCTGATTCAGCTTCCGGTAATTTACACACATCTGCATCGAATATTTTTCTTCTTCACAAACAGAACTGGAGCTCCCCAAGGTGACATGCTAGGGAGAATGAAACCCTTCTGCAGTAAGTCCTCTAACTGGGTCCTCAACTCCTCGTGCTCCGATGCTGACATCCTGTACGACCTGCTGTAGATTGGCCGAGTCCTCGAAATCACCTCAATGATAAACTCAACTGCTCTCGGTGGTGGCAATCCTGGTAAATCATCAGGGAACAAGTTTGGAAACTCGCAAACAATAGGGACATCCTTAACCTTAAGCATCGTCTTACACTCCGGCTCAAACATAGCTGTGTATGCCTCAATCTCTTGCGACATAGCTAATCTGCCTCGAGTGCTAGGTAATGCAGACGCAACTCCGACGAATGTAAACCTTGGAATCCCCTTGATGTCAAACATCATAGTCTTGTTGAAACAGTTGATCTGTGCGTGATAAGATGATAACCAATCCATATCGAACATCGCGTCGAACTCCAAGTACTCTGACACTCTCAAATCACCCGGTAGCAGATGTCCCTCAATCTCCACAATACAATTCTAGCAAATCCAGTTAGGGTAAATCTTATCCCCAGCTGCCATACTGAGAACAAGATGTGTATTTAAGGTATGTGCAGGTAACCCTAACTCTCCTACCATGCGTCCAGAAATAAAAGACAGTGTGCTACCAGAATCCATCATAACATGCATATAAATACCACAAACAGATAACGTACCCTCAACAAGCTATTTGGTAGTCTCCCTGTCAGGCTGCGCGACCCCAAAAGCTGCAGTTTGGGCCCTATCTTTGGCCTGCTCCATTTGTGGTGGTAGCGGTGCTGGTCTGGTATAATTTGCCACAATATGCCCCACCTGACCGCATCGGTAACACGTGCGAGTCTCTAATCTGCTAGAACTCCTCTAACTCTGGATCTGACCCTGGCCTCAACCCTGGCCTCTCTGACCTCTATCCTGCCTCTGCTGTCTAGGCTGATCAACTGGTGCAGAAGCCGTAGAATACGTCACCTTGCGATCATCACGTCAATCCCGGTCATCATGACAATCTCTGTCGCCTCTGTGACCCTGATTAGACTGTCAATCACCTCAACGAGGTCTCTGGCCATGTCTCAGTCGATCCTAGTCTCTCCTATTTCTCTTCGGTTTTTTTATCAAATCGAGAACTCGAAGGCGGCTTACTCTGCGACCCTACGCTGCGACTGATCGCTAGTCGGTGGCCCTCGAACCAGGTATGTCTCATGTGCAAGGGACCTGTCGTAAATCTCAGCCAGTGTACGAGCTCCACTAGATACCACTGTGCTCGCTATCCTCTCATCCAGACCTCGGACAAAGTAATATATTTGTAGTTGATATGTACCTGCTATGTCTGTGGAGTACGAAAACAAATATTGGTACCTCTCCATGTATACCGTGACCGACATATCACCATGAACCAAGGAAAAAACTCCTCCCTCAAGCGGACTCTAACCTCCATAGGTATGTACTCGTCCATAAATAACGCTCGGAACTCTGCCCAAGTAGTCATAATAGGATGAGCCGCGATGTAGGTAGTCCACCAAATCGCCGCATCAGCTCTCAAGTAGAAACTCGATAATCTCGGTTGATCAACCTCATCAACCCGAAGCAATTCATGTAGCCGCTCGTGAGATAATAACCACCACCCGGCTACCTTTGGATCTTCGGCTCCACAAAAATATCCTGGCGAAAACTTAATGAAATCCTTCATCTTCTTAGCCTCAGCTGTCACCAGACTCCCTGAAGTAGACGACATTACTGGCTCCTCAGTAGTCGCAGGTGTAAGCACCACTGCAATCTCCATTGGTACTGCTACTGGTGTAGCCTTCTCAGCCAATGTCTCGGATACTGCCACCTGCACCTGAGCCTCAGCTGTAGTAGGAGCTACAACTGCTTGAGTCATAGTAATCGGTGCAATCATAATGGTTGTAGGAGTTGTAGAAGTCTCCCGAGCTCTCATCATGTCGATCAATAACGCGAGTTTATCATCCATAGTTTGCGCTAAGGACTCCAACGTCAAAGTCGGCCTAGTCAGATAACTGGTATCCCCGACCTCAAGCTAAGTAGTATCTGAAGGCTGTACGTCCATTGGTATCTGCATCTAAGAACGTGCATCTAATCAGCCTCAGTGTATATATGTATATCGTATATAATATACAACCAAAAATATAACACGTATATCCCCTGATTTCTACCTATCTCACCTCACTTCCCAACTAGGATTCTAGGCAATTCCTTTGGGTTTCCACATCTAAAGTTTATTCATCAGGTTTATTATCAAATTATACCATAAATGTAATTGTATCAGAGTTAACTTTCAATTCCTTGAGGTTCACTAACCTTTCTCTGATACCAAAATGTAACGACCCATTTTCCAAATGGACCGCCACGGGGCCAATGCGGGCCCACAACCTAGCCTACCAGCGCCAGCTGTGTTCTACATGCTATCTCATCCACCATTTAATCATTATTAACCTTGATAAACAATAATTTACAATTAAATTGTTAATGAACTGAAATCATCTGCTTATCATATCATTTAATCCCAAATAAACCACAGCAAAAATCTTTTATCATGACAATTAAAATATGAAACATTATAGTCATGCAATTAACTCTGATACCAAGTGTAGAAAACCCATATAACATCATATATCAGATATAAACCTCAAAGAGCTCAAAATATCAGTGTATATAGAGTCCTGAAGTATTTCTTAATCCCAAATTACCAAATTAAAAGACAAAGTATATATAATACAAACGTACAAGCCTGGCTCAATGTCTCTGAATCACAAGTATTCTTGAAGCTTGCCTTTGCCTCGACTTATACTAGGATCTGCATTCAAGCCATCACAAAAAGGTAGATGACGAGTCCAGAGTGATTATTCCCAATAAAATTAAGTGAGCAATACGGAAAGTAAATAATAGAATTTAAACAAAACTATTAAATAAAAATGCGAAAATAAATACAGGCAACTATGCTCATCGTGTGCATAAGTAATAATGAAAGCTCAACGTGTGTTCCTAGAGCTTAGGGTCAGACTAGCGCCATACTTCGAACTCCCAACATACTACTATCGATGAATAGCACTCAAGCAAGGCCAGTATCTGGATCCGCTGAGTGGTCGGCGTGGAACCTACGACGCACCCACACGTGCCCCGACGCGACTCTCGGGTCGACCTATTCATCGAGATCCCTGGCACACGTGTTATGGCCTAGTGGACATACACACAGAAATGGCACGGAGGGAGAGCCTCAACGTCCGTCCACTATAACACACCAAGAATAGAGTAATGAAAGATAAAATATGAATTCAAAAGCAAAAATAAAGTACTGCTCAAGAAATTTCAGTTAGGATACTACACACATCAAACCACACTCCGTGTCCCATTAATAACCCCTGATTCGGCTCCGCCTAGTCCCAGATATCCAAATTACTGCCCGAAATGACCTATTTCCATTTATAATTGATTTTTAGTCAATTGGATGTGTTTTCAGTCACTTTGCAAAAATAATGTCAAAACTACAGGATTTAGCGCGTTGGGTCTAGGAATTAGCACGCTAGATTCTCAGACAGTTATACGTTCTCCATCAGCAAGAACATTAGTTCGCTATCTTTTTGCCTAGCATGCTAACTGTCATTTAGCGCGCTAGCTGACGTCATTAGCGTGCTAATCACATTCTGGACATCAGACTTGCTGAAAATTCTGAGTTTCTAACAACCCCACCAACATCAACAACAACCACAACACCTACCACTGAATTTCATAGCACTTAAAACCTACCAAAATAACCACTAAACAATCCAATTGGATTCACACCAACACCTCAAAAATTGAGATCAAAAGATAAAGAAAGTTGAGGTGTCTGTGATTCTCACCTTGCTTTGATGATTTCCCCCACTCCAAGCTCCTCAAATCACTAAATTAGAACCTCAAAACCCTTGTTTCTTCTCTTCAATTCTCGCATAGAAAGATAAGGAGAGAGAAAAGGTGGTGGTATGAAAGTCAATTGACTTTTTATAGGTGAATTGTGATCTCTCCTCACGTACACATCTCAAGGCAATCCAATGCACTCCATTTACTCATTTTCCAACCTCTAATGACTCCAAAATTGACACCAATGGCACAATCACTCTTGTTCTTAACCCAAAAGTGATATTTTGGGTATTTCGACGCCCGATTTCGCATCCCGAACCGCGACATACGCGTACTACCATGTCCCTAACCACTTTATATACATTCCATATTATTATTTAACCCATTTTATTCATTTTATGTGTGTATTATTTCCCCGGGCTATTATTAAGTCTTTTAGACTACCCGATACCCGCGTCGACACGCATATCGAGGCGAATACTTAACACACGGTCTCGCACGTCAAATGTAATATAATCACACACATTGCGATGTCATTTACTTTATTTCAATATAAACATTACAAATTAAACAATTCAGCACACAAAATAACTATTTACCTAGCTCCAAGCGCGCATTAGCCTAGCTGCGGGTCCCACGAGCGTCTGAGCTGTCAGCCACGTCTGCAACCACGTCATCAATAACGGTGAATTAAATTCAGGTCGTTATAGCCAATGTCACATGGGTGTGCGAGTTCAATGATGTCAAAGTAGCACTTCCCATTGCTATATGTACAAATGGCATATTTTTGGACAACTTAAACAAAGGCATGCCCTAAAGTCACAACCATTTTTCACACGGTGCTTGTATGTCATGTCACCTCGGTCTGAGTTTAGGTGTGACTTTGGGGTGTAATTGTAGTATTTTCCTATCATCAATTTGTCAGTTCAATATTTTTCCAAAAATTGCTTTATTATGGCATGTTTTTTATTTTTTTCCCAACAGTACAAACAAACTTGTCTCATTTGGATTACATACTAAAAATAGAGTTAAACAAAAACAAAGTATTCTACTCTTCAACTGTGCTCAATTTAGAGTAGGTGTCATTTCCAAATCATTTAAGTGTTGGATGTGTTATGTTTGAAAATTATACCAAATACAAAACTATATTATTATTGATTTGACATTTTTAAGTCATTCTTCGCATAGAATCTGAAAATAAAATTCTTTGATTAATTAAAATAAGTTCACCAAAAAAAAAAGCTTTTGCAAGGTTTACAAGAGGATGAGGTCTTTAATTATGATAGTTTTAAGCAATGGCTAAAATGACCCCATTTTTATTAAATGGACCCCAATTTGAAATTTTAACTAATTTTAGTTCCCATTAACGAAATGTCCTTATTGCCCCTGATATATATGGGGTTTTTGTTGCGATCATACCCCAACCTTTTGAAATCGAAAAATTATGTCGCTCCCCCTTCTCGAAACCCTCTCTAACCCCAACTCCTTCTACTCTCATTTTCCGACCAAACAAGGTTTAATCCTCATGAAATTGACCAAATAAGTCCATTATTTCATTGTTTTTTTGTTGTACTGGCTTGTTTAGTGTTATTTTGAGTGCTTGCATTGTTTTTATTTTCAAAGTTTCTGGGTCATCGATTGTTGGGACAAATTGAGCCATAGAAGATGGAAAACATAGAGGAAGCGTGAAACAGAAGTGAAGCAGAGCAGAATGAGGTGAGTGCTCGAGTTTTTCATCGATTTACGCGGAGATTTTTAATTTTTGTCATACCCGTGTTTTTTGGACTCACAGGGCCGATAAATCCAACATGCATCTCGACCCTACTACGTCGAGTAGTAAACACTACTCGTCCAATTAAACTTAATATGATTATTTAGCTTTCTGCTGTTGTGGTCTGTTATCCATATATACCTTTCAACTCCATGTCTGATACTTACGCTATAGGTATCGGTTAAGGTAGACCGAAGTTTATATTATGCGTCTCACACCTACTCCTTCGTACATATTATAAATTATGAAATTTGAGTTTATACCATTGTTCTGTGTTTAATTAGTGGTATTTTTCTTCCTTGTAGGTTCTTACGAACGACACAGGGTGTACTTCAAGTGATCCCTTCACAGACTTCACTGATACCTTCATACAAGTTATGCCATTCGATAGTAAAGAGGAAGTAGTTAGTTGGGCACGGGCTACAGCTAAAGAATGTGGAGTCGTGGTCATTATATTGAAATTAGATGCTTCCATTGGTCGGCGAGCTAGGTTATCCATTGGATGTGAGAGGTTCGATTCTTTTGCTATGAAGATTTATAAGGCGAAGAAGTTAAAGATGGTTGCTGAAAAATGAGTAAAGAAAAGGGTGGGGATGGGGCTGAG
Organism: Stephania cephalantha; assembly: GCA_039657325.1. Lineage (NCBI taxonomy): Eukaryota > Viridiplantae > Streptophyta > Magnoliopsida > Ranunculales > Menispermaceae > Stephania > Stephania cephalantha. Next base: position 47,502,827 of record CM077571.1, read on the forward strand.
GATAAGTCTAAAGAGACTGCCTTGAAGAAATGTCGTTATCAATTCAAGATGAATGTGAAACATGAGGCTGATGAGAAATGACATGTGCATGTTGTGTGTGGGGTGCGCAACTACAAGTTTTCAAACAACTTGATTTGCCATGCATATCCCGGAAGGCTTACCAAACCTGATAGGGTTATTTGAGTAAGACTAGTGCTAAAACTCGATGCATTCTAGCTAGCATTAAGGACAATAATCTGGCTAAAGTGATTGTCATGAAAAAATCTATAATGAAAGAGCCCAATTGAGAAGTATTGAAGTATAAGGAAGATAAAGATGCAGATGTTATTTCATAAATTGGACGAGCATCGATATGTGGAGCAGCATGTGTTTTGGGGGGATCAGACATCGTTAGGGACCTGTTCTTTGCTCACCCTACTTCGTTGCAACTTATTCGGTGATTTCCTCATGTGTTGATTATGGACTGCACCTACAATACTAACAGGTTCAAGTATCCTTTACTCGAGATTTTCGGTGTCACTTTCAATAGCATGAGCAACGCATGCATTCTTAGCCAAGGAGACGCTCCTGATTATGCATGGGCTTTAAGATAATTGAGAGATTTATTGGATGGGTGGACATTCCCCAGGGTCATTTTGACCCATAAAGATCAAGCTCGCATAGAGGCTTTAGAGGAAGTATTCCCAACTTGTGCGCACTTACTGTGTGATTGACACGTAAATAGGAACGTCCATTTCAAGACAAGAGAATCTTTATGGAGGAGGACTACGACCGATGGTATGGGAAGTTGATGGATGTGGTACACGTTCAGACAAAGTTAGCATACATGAGTAGGGTAAAGGAGCTTGAAGATGAATATGGAGGAGTGCTCGGTTTGGTAGATTACATTCGGAAAACTTGGTTATGTCATAAGGAGAAATTTGCAGCGGCGTGGACGGATAAGGTGATGCATTTTGGGAATGCCACTACTAATCGGGTGGAAGGTGCGCATTCTGTATTGAAGAAAGAGTTGGGGACCTTGCAGGGACACTTTGGGGATGCGTGGAGGTCCACACGCCTAGTTCTTGACACCAACAAAGAGCCGTGGAGGCTTCATTCAATCGGTTGATGCATCTCATCGCACATCATTTTGAACACCATATTTACAGCTTAATCATTGGTTTGTTTCTCGGCATGCACTAGATGAGATCAATAAGGAATTGAAGAAGGTTAACGATGGTGTTGGGCTTGATAGATCCATTTGTTGATGTGTATTACGGGCCACTCATGGGTTTTCGTGTACCCACGAGATTGCATCACATGTGTCGGACGGTAGCCCAATTACTCTTGAATAGGTATTACCAAATTGGAGGAAATTGAACTAGAACCTGACCAAAGTTGGTGAAGAACAAGAAGATGACATTGAGTATCATACTGAAATGGAAGCAGGTGAGTTTAAGTTTTGAAGTGGCGGTCCCGATTTGAGAGCAAGAATTGTCCAAAAGTTGAGGAAAATCACATGCTCGATTTCAATTGTAATTTCCATACCCAAAGAGAAAGTGAAGACTAGGGGTCGACCGCGTAATGGTCCCTTGGGTTCGAAAAAGAAGAAGTCCTGAAAAGAGAAAAAATGAGAAACTCAAGAAATCCACCACGAGGACTCCATCTGGGTTTGAGTTTGCCGAGGCTCGAGCTAGGTCTACCGAGAAGACTCGGTCTGTTGTCGATTAGGTTTATTCCGTTGCTGAGGAGGCTCAGTTTGTTGCCAAAGAGGCTTTGTTTGTTGCCGAGGAGGTTCGTCCTGTTGCTGAGGATGTTCGACCTGTTGTTGAGGAGGTTCAGCCTGTTGCCGAGGAGGTTCGACCTATTCCAAGGCTCGAACAACTCAAGAGTCTGTTGTTGGTGATTCCAATTCCATCGAGCCAACCCAATTTTCTAATATTGGTGGCATAAGAAGGGGGAGTGGAAAGGGACGCGCTCGAGCTACTATTTCAATCCCATTTGTGCTACTTAGGCGATCAAAGACTCGATCTCAAGTTTCAGGTGAGTTCGTTGATCAGGTATCGAATATGTGGGTACCATACAAGTTCGAGACGAGGAATGTTGATTCTGATGACAATTGTGAGTATCGAGCCATAGGCGAGGCATCAGGATACTAACCTATTTTTGGCTGGATGAGGGTGAGATGGGAGTTAGTGCAGGAGCTTGATAGTAATAAGGATTTCTACATCCATTTGTTCCAGTTGCCAGCCCATTTTGAGACTATTAGAAATGCCATTAACACTTTTGAGGCCGAGTTTGCACCGGGTTCTTTTTGGCTTACATTACCAGACATGTGATTAATTGTTGCCAATTATTACAGGATGGTTTTTGTTTCTTTATCTTATGGCAGGTCCGCGACTTGGCTTTCTGCCATTGGTTCACCCTTTTTTGTATTTGAGAGACGAATCATTTGGTTGTGCTTGGTTAACACTTCTCATTTTGTTATAGTGAGTCTTTTGTGTATCTTTTTAACGTTTTATAATGTTAGTTGTTCATTTAAAACTAAATTTTACTATTTTGAGTTGTAGTTATGAATAATGGGTGATGCACCTTTACCACCTATTTCGAGGCAATGTGATGTATAGCCTTGGAAGAAAGTAGGTCGTGGCCTGATGGGATGAACATTCTACCTCGACCACAAGCAATTAGACCGGCCGAATGTGTTTATCTATATTGATACTTTGTCTTGACTCTTGTTTTTTGTAACTTGATTGAATGATTGAAAAATGGTACATGCCCTATTTTTGGCGTGTATGTGTCATGTATTTTTGGTACACACGGGTGTATATGGGCGTAAATGGATGGGTATAGCAATGATGGACAAGTTTAGTTGCTTTTTAGATTTACATGATGTGTAGTTGCTATCTATTTTGTTTGAAACTTGAAACATGCCTTCTCATTTTGTGGTTACTTTCAAATATTAAAAGTAATGTATCTTTTTTGAATAATTAAGTTTTTAATTTTGTTTATTTGTGTTTGGAATGATGTACAAATGGTGTGTAGTTGATGTCCATTAAATGTTATGCTGGTTGTTGTTGGCTTTGTTGAGAAATGAAATCTTTTTAGTAGGTTCAGCGTGCTTTCGGTCTGACAGGACCGATATCTCTTCCTAGGTCACGTTACTGCATGTCCGAGAGTGCAAGTCCTACTTCGGACTTATATCGTAGTTTTACTACGCATACCCCACCATATTGCTAAACCAACCCCGAAAATAAATTTCTATATTGACCTTATGAAATTTTGGATGTGTGGGGTCGTGATGACTTGTTTAATACGACCATGTGTAACCGTAACATGTACCAAGAGAACAATATCTCGTAACCGTTTTCATATTCATACCCCACAATTATTCTATCTGTAACCCACCGTGTTTTAACAACATAAGCTATGGAGATTGAAGACCAAAATACTTCAATAGACTTCAGACACATACAACCGTCTTGCTACGCATATGTAAATTTCAAAACATGCCCTGCATTTGAGAAGGTAACTGTATTATATGAATGTTCCGAGCTGGCTGTCTAAAACGCAATTTAAACTCTTAGCCATACTACGTCGTTCAGAGCAAATACTTCAAGAGGCTTTCTTGACTATCAACAATAGGTGATTGTAACTTATTAAAGAATGACATACTTAGAATTTTGTACCATAGAACATACCCCATAATATTTTTACTCATATTCCACATTGGAGAACTTAACTAATTATAGTACCGTTCGGAGCAAGTACTTCCAGAGGCTTTCTTTACTATCAGTAATAGGTGAACGTAACTTATCAAAGTAGGACGGGCTTCGAATTCCGTACCATTGAGCATACCCCATTATATTACTATGCATACCTCGCATTTGATAACTGAACAGACGTATACAAAGCTTTGACTAGCGTAGTCGCGTAGTCCAAGAGGCTATACATTCTATCAGCTATACAAGGTCGTACCTTATTGGAAACCCCATAAAGTTTTGGGTATACCCCATAAATTTACTATGCATACACCACATTAAAAAACTTCAACTAAATTTTTAGTTGTGCTCAGAGATATAGTGCCGAGTAGCATGACCAACTATCGGCTGAGTCTTTCCGAAACTGTAGAATAAATCTCGGATGTATTTGGTTGTTTTGGTCAGTTACTCTTTAAGACCTATCGATCCCGCAAGTCTACGGTCAGTAATTTTTGCAAAAATAAATATACACACAATAAGGAACAACATTTCAAACATTTATAAATCAGATTCCAGCAGGTTCCCACAGGGAAATTAACTGCAAATTCAAAGATAGTGAAAAATTTGAAATGAGAAAGTTATGTGAACAACAACACTCAAGCACAAACAATTTAAATTTATCCATAAGTTTAAAAGAGAAGAGAAAATAAGCCAATGGAGGATGCCCAGAATTTTGAGCCATATCCAACGACAGTGGATGTTGTAGCTCTGTCGCCGTGGATGGTCGTGGCAGTCACCATCTCTTATTCTTCATCTTGAACACCAGATAACAAGGTAAGTACCGCATCCGCCATTGCAATTGCATTTTTGAGTGTAATGTTGGCCCTCGGCATGGATCTGAACCGTAATATAACATCAAGTGCCCGACAATTACGCTGTCAATAAAATAAAGTTAGTAACTTATAACATATACCCAATCGACATAAAAGAAGATAGAATATAACATAAGTAAAATATCTACCAAAGTTGCATCCACCTCAGATACATGTTCAGGATTTTCGGCAAATGGGTGACTCACGGACTGAAACCATTCAAGGTATCCTGATGCAGCTTGTCATATATGGTTTACCTTTTCACCGCGTCGTTCTTTAGCAATGAGATGGTTATCCCATTCCTCCCAAAATTGGGGGTCGTAACTATGACGACCCCTTTTCAAATCAGGGCACCGCCCGGCCTAATCCCGTTATTAAGCCCTAATATCACCATATTTGACCTAATAAGGGACTAGTCAGCCTATCACAAAAACATTTACCTACTTATTATTTATTATTTGTTTTGAATATAAACCTATACTTATCCTATGTCGATTCATAAATCAGATTTAATTAAAATTTTGTTTACTTAAAAGTTTATTCAACGGAAGTTTTAACAATCTAGCGGAAGCTTATAACATGAGTCTTAACTATTGTGGAAAAATCAGGGAATAAAGATCACATGCATATATATTATGAAACAGCTATATATAATATCACGTGTCTGGTCAAGGTACTATTCACTCAACCCATAATATACAACCCCAAAAGTATATCATATACGTATAAAAGTAATACATAAAAAATCAGACTCTACAAAATCGGGTGTAGCAGTGCTCCACTAGCTTTGAGATAATCGCCGATCTTCTCTTTGATCGGTTTGCTACTCGATGGATCTGTACCCACTGTCACAAAATAGACGGTGAGTAGAGGAAAGTAGAAAGTAATACTGAGAGACATTTGTTCACATGCCCAAATATGCAATAAGTATCTAAAAGCATGATAATAGCAACTATGCTGAAAAAAGAACATGCAAAAAAATACTTCAGTTAAACAACATGAAACTAACACATGGCTAAGTAGTAATGATCTAGGGGCGGTCGGCTGTAATCTTCATCACATCAGCTTTTCCACTATATGAAGATGGAGCTGAGCTTTACATCAATGTGAAGGTCTGAGCAGTGCTCTTACCTTTATAACCTTTCGCTGGTGCCAGTTACCTGCGATATATACTTGCCAACAACCCCGGGTCCTGTACCCCGTGTGTTGCGCAAGTTATGCTTTCCAACAACCCCGGGACTTATTTTCCGTGTGCTGCGCAAGATAGTGGAGAGATCCCGATCACCCTGGAAGTCTAGTGACCCCGTATGTCCGACGGACCTCTATAATGTAATGACCCTAAATATAAGAACCACTTTCATATTTCAAGAAATAAAATGGTTTAAGAATTTAATAAAGCACTGCATATCTAATGCACAAAGGAAATAGATTACGATACTATGAAACACCTACCTAATAGCATGCTATTTCACTGACCACATGTATTAACAATCAACAATGACATTGCACATGATTTGGAGTCAATGAAATCATTTGATCGACAAATTATACCATGAAAGCAACCTCATGTAATGAAAAAGAACAACAAGTCATGACATATTGAATACAAAGGTAAATCAATCCAAATGACTGGAAATGAACATGTAAATAGGAATGAAATGTAAATAAATATCTCAATTAGTTTACTTACAATCTACGAAATTTCCTAAGCTACTCCGATCTCCCGATACCTCAAAACTCGTATTTGAATCCCCGTAACACTTTCTTAGTTTCCTGATATCAAACTAGTCCAAATAAGTTGGGTTTAAGTCAGGTCGAATGGGTTAAGGAACTTTAACCCAAAACAACCCTTTAAGACTAAACAACACTGAAATTTTAGTCTTATATTGCAGCGCGATTTTAGGCATGAAGTTGTCCAAATATCAAAATCTTCCACTACCGCAAAGATTTTTAGTTTCTATCTTAGCTTTCCAAAAAGGTTTAGCTTTCAAAATTCCTATTTAAAACGAAAGAAATATCATATTTCTACTAAACATAACTCTAATTGAAATCTAACCCGACCAGCGGACTTAGAAAATCTATTTCTGCCAATATATACTTCCAAAAAATGTGATTTTTGGTCAAAAGGCAGCAATCATACCCAATAACAACATACTAAAAGGTCAGCTCATTTGGATAAGTAGGTAGGGAGTTATACCTTTAACAATTCTAGTTTTAAAAATCTTTTACTGCATTTCAAGTACCTATTTGTAGAGCACTTTTAGACATAAAAACATTTGAATTACAACATCTTTAGTTAAGAGAATTTATTCCCCTTTGAGTAAGCTTTCAAATGCCACTAGTTTGAGTCTATTTGGATCTAAAATGAGCAAGTTATGACCAAATTTCATAGACTAATCCCTAATACAACATGTAGAAATTCAGTTTTGGTCTCACAACTTCAAAAATTCATATCTTTATGATTTCAAAACCAAATTAAGAACTTTAATATAGCTGGATTATCAGATTGAAATGTGGAATCCAAATATATAAACCAATTGCAAAATCTTAATCATCTAACCTCTGAATTCGACCAAAAACCAGAACGGGTTTCAAGTAAATAGGGAGATATGTACCTAGTTTGATGAACACCTAGCTTAACTTGATATCTCCTTCACCAAACCCACTTTGGTTACTGGTCTTATTCTTCCTCCAATCCTTCTCCTTCTCTCTAGCAAGTTTCCTTCTCAATTAAGCAAATCAAATGAAGTTGACTTGGTTGTATGAGTTGATTACTAGCTTTATATAGTAAGTGGATATGGTTGATTAATAACCATTGATCTCATTGTACACACGTGTCTCGAGGCTCATCTAGTGATACATCTATTAACACATGTCCCACTAACTCATGCTATGTGACACCAATATGTAACTCCATTGATGTTGAGATGAGTCAATACGTGTCTCGATGAAAATCAAGTGGCTATTGTTTTAACTTACTATCTTAGCTTCATTAAGTGTATAATCATCCATAGCCATGCATAAATCACTATAAAAGCTATATATAATCTTACGCCAACTTATCATATCACTCTCTACCTCGATCCCATGTCGGCACTCAACTCGAGGCGCATTCCCACACACGTATCGACACCTATATGTAAGTAGAAATGACTTAGCAGTCTACGCATATACAATACACTAGGCATATACCACAACAAATATAACATATACCTCAGCCATCTCACCTCGGTTATGACACATATCTCATTGCGGGTCCTACGTCACGGGTCACTTGATCCTAATTAAGGAGTTAAACTCAAATTAGAAACTTGGGTCGTGACAGTAACTGTACTTCACTGTGTACGTATGGTCTAGGCTACTTTTATCAGCATAAATGGATCGGTATGGTTCTTTTGGAATGCCTTAAACATATCCCATTTGCCTCAAAACCCTTGCAAGATTGTGTGGTTCAATAACATCCAAAAACCTCATCGAACTTAAATAGAATGTCATTTCATGGACCGGAGGTGCATTTTTCTTTGTGGTATACTAAAGTACCTAGGAAAAAAGTTATTTATAACATTTTGTATATTAAATAAAGTTATTTTGTGGTTGTAGTGTACTGTAGGGTCATCACCTCATGGGATCGCATCGTATCAAGTCGCTCCTAAATTCTATGAGAATATCCAATGTTAGCCTGGACTCCTTCTTATGGTGCCACTTCATCACTCTGGGTATTCCCACCTTGTAGTCATTACGCAGACACTGCTTTATGAATAGAAAGCGATAGTACATCCAGCCTTACACAAAACAAATGTTACGAATAAAACAATAAACAATCAAAATAAAATGGTTCAATACTATACCTCTAATAATGTCATGTATCCGCAAATTTAAGTGACCCCGGAGAGACTTGCAATGCCAAGTTGGCGATACATGTAAGCAAGTGCCGCACCACCCCATGCGTACTCACAAATCCTGTCCACATCTTTCAAAAGTTGAATGAGAGTAAGGGGGACTCTTGTATCAGACTTATTCGCAAAAGGGTGACCCCAAGTAGGTATAGGATGTACGGCTTTGACCAAACACTCAACGGGAGGGCATACATAGCCCCATTTTTCCCATCAAACCCTTCTTCCTCCTCCTCTTCCCCTTCCTCTTCACTTTTCTCTTCCTCTAAAAGTTTTTTAGTTGGGACTGCAAACTGTTCCTTTAACCATGCCAACCTTACGGTGAGGCCAGACATAGTCCTAATCTTTTCATCGACTTCATTGATTGAAATTCCCAGCAAATGACTTACCATCAAAGTGACCTCAATGCGGTCCTTCGACTTGACAACAACTGTCTTTCCAGTGACATGAATCCCAAGAAGAACCCGCACGTCATCTAATATGATAGTCATCTCGCCAAATGACATGTGGAACATGTTGGTCTCGGGCTGCCATCTCTCAACAATGCCAAAGATTAATATCCAATTACTTCCATCATATGAGATATAACTTAAGGGTTCCAAATCGTAGCCCTCAATCAACTTCTTTACCTTTTCCTTCTCTGGATTTCCCTGAATAGTCTCCCAAACTGAAACTTGAGAACCATGGTTGATACACATTAGGAATCCTCGACTATACAAAAAAAAATTGTGTAAGAGTTAGATAACAATGAACCAAAACATTGCACAAATTAACTAAGACATAGAAATATGTACCTTGTTCCTCCAAATATCTAGTAAGACATGGTGTCGAAATGAGGGTAATAGCGATAAATTGATCGGGCCATCAGGAAATGAAGTGGACGTTTCATCTTCCGCATGTATGGATGAACCAGAGGAGTCATCTACACCCTCAATATCTGCAGCATTAGCCTCAGTAGCTGCAGCATCACCCGATGGTGTATGATTAAGCTCAGTTTCTTCCTTAATCCCAACCCTAACTGTAAGTGCACCTCTATCTCCAACAGAAGAAGTTGCACCCCCATCATCGACACCGGTCTCCATCAGGCGCGCCTTACTCCTATTGGCCTGCTTTACCAGTTTTCGATGGGGATATGATTATTCTGATCCACTTTCTTCTTCTGGTTCAATGAAATCGGACATTTCTTTTCAGGAAGGGCAACCTCCACTTGGGAGGCTGCGGTACTTCCATCACGAGCCTTGCCACCCCTCCCACCCTGCTAATAGTCGGAGACCTCCCTACTTGGCTTTTTATTCTCCTCATACCTAAAAATGAAATAAATGATGCTCAATATAGTCCCACTACAAAAGCACTATAAGCATGCCTAAAAAATGAAAAAAACGTAAATTTCATGAGGTTTGGAGCTGTAGGGCCGATATCATTAGCATGAGTTTCCATCAAATGAAATCGGAACCTTTATATCGATTACAGTTATGGATGTCTGAAACCATGTAGTGATTTCGGACAAATAGTATTGAAAGCAAGTGAAGACATTCAGTCATACAATTTTGAAAGTTTAAAATCCAACTCGGTTGGACAGGGCCGTGGCGGATTCACAATTCTCGGCCCTGTGAGCCTGTTGGAATCACACTACTTAAAACCAACAAAACTCACACCCAAATTGCACCAACCAAAATTGACCAAAATACAAATCAAAAGATGCAGAATCTCATGATGATCATAACTCCCAACATTTTAATGGTAAAAACTTACCCGATCGACCGAGAAAACGTGACGACTCCGGCGGAGCCTCCCCTTGCCTGTCGACATCTGCCAAGCATATATATGGTAGGGTTCGATCACGACTAGCCTTCCTCGTGCACCCTCGACCTCGATATAGTGCTCAGATTCACCAACTAGCGAGGAAATTGTTTATTGGTGGATTCAAGTTTTGGGATTCGAATGGAACGACTGGGATATATGATAGGGGCTTGTTTGGTTGAAGGTATGGGTAATTTGGGAGTAAAGTTGAAAAAGTGGGGTCCGTTTGGTAAAAAAAATTCAAATTTAATGTACAATGTAGTAATAGGGTCCGTTTGGTAAAAACTGGGGTCCTTTTAGCGCTGCTTGGTATTATTTAGGCCACGGGTATTCGGACCCCATGTTTTGCTCCATTTACCCCGTTACTTCATTGTACCTTATTTTTGAATTTTTTTACTGCTTTTACCTCACTTTTTTTTGTAAATAATTCTAAAACTATCCCTCACCCTCAACAAATTTTTACCCAATCTCCTACCTTCATCCCAACACCCCTCAATCATCTTCATTTCTCAGTTTTAGTCATTGTAGAGCACTTGTACTAGGTTACCAAGTATCGTAGGAGTGTTTTTTTCGTTGAACAAGGTCGGATGTGGTCGCGTCATATCCAAGAAGTGAAGAAGTGTCGCCCGCGGGGTTCGACAAACTCCGACCAATACCTCTAAAGATGTAATGGCCGATTTCGACCGATACCTCTAAAGAGGTATCAACCGACTTTGACCGATAATGCGAAGTGAACTCGATTTTAATAGGTCACGGAGGGGTCCAGTCGAGACCTCTTGAAGAGGTGTCGGCCTTGTATGTCCGATACCTCTTTAGAGGTGTCGCCCAATGTGGCCGACACTCGCGGGTAACAAGAACGAAAAAAAAAAAAACTTACAAAACTTCTAAAAAACACATGATAATGACCAAAAAAATAGTGGGTTTTGCTCGTAATCGCTTGATATTAAAGATTTCATCAAGACTTTGTACCCAAAATGCAAGATTTAACCCCCAAATCGAAACCTTAAACTCAACAACAAAATCACAAGCAATACTAACTCGAAAAATAAAAATGGCGTCGAATCGATGTGGTTTTGCTCGAATTTCGTCCGATTTGAGTTGGTGGTGAGAATGCGATTTTGAGAGATGGGTGACTGGAGTATGCATAAGTGGGGTGGGTGGGTTATGAGTGAGTAAAAACTCTTTTATATGGAGGGGTAGTTGAGTCATTTCACTAGTGGCCATAACTCTTTTATATTGAGGGGTAGTTGGGTCATTTCGCTAGTGGCTGAAAAAAATCAAAAACAGGGTAAAATGAGCCTTTATTTATGTATGAGGTTGACATTTTTTTTTTTTTTTTTTGAAGAAAAAAGAGCTTGATATGCATTTTATTTTAAAAGTGACATTGAATCATAGCTATTCAACCTCTATATATATATTAAGGATTTTATTCATTAGGGATAAAATTCTAAAATTTGTTATCATCAATTTGCCACTTTGGTATTTTTCTAAAATTTCTAATTAAGACATGTTTTTGATTATTTTTCAACAACGAAAACAACTTATCCAATTTGGATTATATACCAAAAATTGTTTAAAAAATGTTATATGTTTTTGGACGTCAAGAATTCTTCTATTTCAATCAACTACTTATTTGACCAAAAAAATAAATAAAATCAACTTGAATAGTACCAAGTAGTATTAAATTATGTTGATATAGGAATCCCTTGAACCAAGAATGAATCAAGCTTTTGCTTGAATGGCCGGTGCAGCAACACAAACCTACACGGTCCACCCAGGAATAGTACCAAACCCATCATCAAGGAAAACACAACAACAACACTGTCACGGTTGGTATAAACCCATCACCTTTCACCACCCCACGCCCCTCGCACGCTACCGACCGTCACACCTACAGTGTCCATATCATTAACTTTTGGTGCCACATTTCAGTTCGCCCCCTCACAAAGTGTAACAAATTAGATTTTACTCCTCTCTCACACTCATGTCTTTTCTGATTTCTCTACGTTTGAAAAATATCATAAATTATTAAACAATTGAAATTACATATACACATGAGAACAACTTATAATTGATGTGATGCCGTCTTTTTTTATTTTCTTTTTTTTTGACATTCAAGATACTGTAAAGTTGAGCTTTACCTGCATTTAATAATTTTAATATGGCTACTTATTATTTATATCTACTTATGTATAAATAAAAATATTTTTGATTAATTTTTTTAAAGTTGTAGATTTTTATTTATTTATAGTTGTTATATTGAGACTATGTCAATTAAATACAAAAACATAAAATAATATACAAGTAACAAATTAAAAACTTCTTTAATGTCGCGTCAGTAATAAGCACAAGCAATCGTTGTACCAAACAAATTATAAATATAACGATAAGCGTAATTTAATTATAATGTTAATTGTAGAAATCAACACACTTTTAATTTTTAATGTTGACGAAAAAATTGAAAGTCGAGAGTTTTATGCAACTTCTTTCTATGCTATTAATTATTAATATTAGTATTAATTATAAAGATTGTATTCAAGGAAGTAAAATTATATTAAAACTATTCAAAAAAGATTATATTAAAACTTAAGGGACCTAAACCTAATTTGAAACATTTGACGGGACCACGTGCAAGACACTTGAAGGTCCACGTCGGCTTTTACAGCCATGTGACCCCTAGATATTATTATTTTCTTAATTCTTTTTTCGACCGTTGCGCTGTGCCCGATAGCCGTTTCGCTTGTCTTAACCAAGCAGTCCCTTTCACCAAATCTTACACTATTAAACCCCCCTAATTTGACTTAAATCGCCACATGTCTCTTTGCCGACACCGTTTCACTAATTAACCTTACATTTATTAGTTTAGTTTCATCAGACAACGTAACATCCACCATTGAAAAAGCGAAGAGAAGAGAAGAAAAGAAGAAGAAACCCTTTTTCGTCGCTGATAGCTCCAACTCATCGACGATCGAATTGCTCATTTTTTGGGAGGGATTGTAGGGTTTGATTGTTGTGAATTTGATGAGCTATTGTTGAAGTGAATTGGAACTGTAGTGGTTTGGGTTTTGGTTTGGGATTGTGGTCAGATCTGTTGTTGTGTAAGTGTTGTTTTTGGTTGATTGATTCGTGTTTGGACTGGATTCAGCTCACTGTTTGCTTCTCTCTCTCTCTCTCTCTCTTTGATTTTTTGGTGGATTTGAGTGGTTTTCGAGGTGGAAGATGAATGCTTGAATCTGGTTTGGAAGTTAATGGGGATAAGTTTGATTTGGTGTGGTTAGTTTGTAGTGATTTGAGAGTTTTGAAGGAATGAAAATCGTCGAAAATTGAACGAAAGTTTTGTGTGGAAATGACTGAGCCCAAGTTCTATGTGGTAATCTAGGAGATAGAATTTAAAGGGTAGTTTTTATAATGTTAGAATCGATGTTTCGGATAAGTTCAGTCCTTTAAGCGTAGGGCTTATTCGTTGCTAGCGAAAGTGAAATCTTGACTGGCTTGATTTTAGGTTGATTCTAAGCATAGGGTGTCAGTAAGGTTTGTAATTTCTTCACTTATTCACGAAGTATTCTGTCTTTAGTTGGCTCCCATGTAAGTAATGTTCGTTAGATCATCAGTTTCTTAAAGCTGGTTGGAATAGCTTTGATGTCTATTATTGGCCTATCCTTGACGATTATAGTTTTATGCTCGCAAGACTTTGAACTTGGTTTTAGAGCTTTGGTTTATAACAGCTCTCAAGTTTAAGCCTCATTGTTAGTATTTCTCGATCTCCATTTGCATATTGTGACTTGCATTTTCTTTTCTCGTTTGACCTCCCGTGACGGGGTTGCACATGAAGGAGGGTGTTGTGGAATGGCGATGCATCGATTGTTGGGCTTATTCCTTGCAGCTATAGCTTTTAGGTATACTAAGGAATCTAGTATGCCCAACAATTAATATCAAGCCTAGTGTGCAAACCCATCTTGTAGGTGAGAATCATAAATCGTAAATGTGGGAAAAGAATAAAAAGAGAATGCAACTTAAAATAAGTGTATAGGGATCAACAACTGCTAATAACAAGGCTCGAAGAAAAGTGCTATTACCAAATTTCTAAAACCAAGTTAGATTAACAGTGAACTTGAAAGCCATAGTTGTTGGGTTAGATATATTGACGCGCATGAGGATAAATGTTGAATTTGATTTTAAATATATGGATAAGGTAAGTTTGTTGGCCATGTTTTATATAGATAGAAAATGATAGAATTTGTCTTGGCAGCAGTTCTTATGATATATTTTTATGTTATACAACTTTTTGTAGATGCTCAAATTCGTCGGTGTAAACGTATTTTACTGTTGTGATATACAGCTTTGTGTTAGGCTATATTCTTTCAACTGCAAGCCTATTGCATGGGTTACATACTTAAGTTCTCTTTCATTCCAGGGTAACCGGGCTGTATTTCCTTGAAGAAAGATGGCAACTCTTGCAGATATTGGGGTTTCAGCAGCTTTTAATATTATTAGTGCATTAGCATTCTTGGTAGCTTTTGCAATCCTGCGTCTGCAACCTTTCAATGATAGAGTGTACTTCCCAAAGTGGTATCTCAAGGGTCTGAGAAGTAGCCCTACACGTGATGGAGCAGTCTTGAGCAAGTTTGTCAATTTAGATTACAGATCATACTTAAAGTTTTTGAATTGGATGCCTGATGCATTAAGAATGCCAGAAGCTGAGCTTATTGACCATGCGGGTCTTGACTCTGCTGTGTACTTGCGAATCTACTTACTCGGGTACGCTGCAACCTGCATTTTCCATTTTTCTGTATGTTTCTCTTTCCGTTGCTTTATTACTTTCCGTCATTCTAGAAGCCCATATTTTTGCGTTACTATTTGCGATGTTATTTGGTAACACTTGAAGTGTGATATGCTTTGCTGTGAAAAGTGTATATAGGTGCTATTCTAGATGTATGCTCTCACTTGTTTGCCCTAGATTTCTTCTGCATGAACGTTATTTGTTGTTATTGAGCCACAACTAAGAAGATAATATTCCTTGTCTGTATGATTTTATTACTTACTTTGTGCTTCTGACTCTCTTTTTTTGCTCCATGTACTGCAGACTTAAAATTTTTGTTCCTATCACATTGCTTGCATTTGCAATTCTGGTACCTGTCAATTGGACTAACGACACGCTCAAGAAATCAGATCTAAATTACAGTGAAATTGACAAGCTATCAATCTCAAATATTCCACCTGGATCTCAACGGTATGTAACATTCATTATTAGAATATTTTGACTATATTAGTTGCTGGACGTGATACCATACGATCATGCACACTTGCAAGTTCACGTCACTCCTCATATATCTTGAAATTCAATCCTCATCAAATTTCTCCCTGTTAGAGGAAATTATTTTGTCAGGTCAATCTAATTTAAGCTTGCGTTCAATGAGTCTTGTTGGCATTTATATTCACTAAACTTAGCTTGGTACATGATAAAATTGTTGAGAGAGGAAACTACCTTCTTTTCTTTTCTTCCGGCTGATAAGTTCTACCTATTTTTTATGTTGCAGGTTTTGGACTCATTTGGTGATGGCTTATGCATTTACCTTATGGACGTGCTATATTTTGTATAAGGAGTATGGACTTATTGCGTCAATGAGGTTTCATTTTTTGGCATCAGAGCATCGCCGGCCAGATCAATTTACTGTAAGATTCTCCTTTTGGGTTTAATTGTCTTGAGTATTGATTGTTGACTTTTTCAGTTATGCGTCATTCTTAGTTGCACGAATACCATTTAGATTCGCCAGTTAGACATAGACTGCATATACGTTTGTTTCGTTCATTTGAATTATAACTTTTTGTTGAGTAGCATTTATAGGTTTGTAGCCTTGAAACACCTGGAGCAATGTAACCCGGAAGGGTCGGAAACACCTGGAGCAATGTAACCCGGAAGGGTTGGCCTAGTGGTAAGGGCGAAGGTGGGACTGTGTGGGTTAGGCACACAGTCTCGAGTTCGATTCCACCACGACAGTCAAACGTCGGGCCAGTGGTGGTCTCTTTCCGCAATCCCAGGGCCCACGGGACTAGTCAGACAAGTGTCTGGATACCCATAGTTAATTAAAAAAAAAAAAAAAAAACACCTGGAGCAATGTGAGAGGAGTTGCAAAATATTGGCCATGGACAATAGGTTGTTATCATTCGTATGCCTCAGCAAATAACATTGTTTGCTTCCAATACTGCTCATTCAATTAGAGCAAAATGTTGTTTCGTATTAGTTGCAACTTGCAAGTTGAATACTTCAATGTATATCAACTACAAAAATGTTCATATCTGCCAATTAACATCTTAATATTCAACCAACTGTAATTTCCCATGGCAACATATTGGAAAACTACATATAATAACATGGAGTTCATTTAAGTATTTAACTAGGTATCCTGATCCCAACAAAAGAAGTGCAGATTTTTTATCTAACATTTTAAGATAAAATTGCTTTAGTTGATCCTACAATCTAGACTAATTCTTCATGATCATGCTTCTAGTGGTATTATGTAGGTGTTTTGTTTACTGTAGTAATATTAACATATCTTTATGTAATATGCAGGTCCTTGTAAGAAATGTGCCACCTGATCCTGATGAATCAGTAAGTGAGCTTGTGGAGCATTTTTTTCTGGTAAACCATCCAGATCACTATCTTACCCATCAGGTTTGTAATCTACTCTATTCATTTTCTTTCATAGAAGGAGTATTGATTAATAATAGAGACTGATTGAAGAAAGTTGCTTCAATTAAAACTGAAAAGAACTAGTGAAGAGAGTTTTTGCGGAACTTACAATATAAGCATATCTTATATAGATAATTATCTTTCATAGTATCGAAAACTCTCACTAGCCATAGGAATTTTAAATATAGCAATCTTAGAATAAGAACACATACTTATAGTCCATTAGCTTAACTCTGGTCAACTCAACAAAGTATTTATGGAGTCGGCCACACAAGTTTGCGTTTTTCTTCCAACTCCATTCAACACTGAACTTTATATTCACGTTGCGCGTGTGCTACTGGTCAACTCAACAAAGTATTTATGGAGTCGGCTACACAAGTTTGCATTCTTCTTCCAACTCCATTCAACACTGAACTTTATATTCACGTTGCGGGCGCGCGTGTGCGTGTTTTTTTTTTTTGGCCAATATCATTTTAGGCGTCTCTTTTCTTCTAAGATTGTTGTTGGTTGTAAACAGATGTCTCTTCCTAACTAATGTTATCTACTTGTATGTAATGCACATGCTGAAACCATCTTAATCGGTTCTCCTTCAATTTTGCCACTAGTTGGTGCAACTCTCACTCTTCATATTGTTCATCGAGTATTTAATCTTAGAGCATTACCACCTATACATCTCAACATTCTTATTTCTATCATATTTAGTTTAATTAACATGTTTTGTTGTTGGCCACACTTTTTTCCATACTATGTAGTTTGCTTGATTGTTGGTGGAAATGTAAATTTCTCCTTCCAACTTTGTACACTTCTCCTTTGAATTGAACTTGCTTTAATTCTATAGGTCACTTATCTTACTTTCCACTTAAATGATAGGACCAAAGTACTTAAAGTTCGTATCCTTGGCATTCTTGACTTTGATTCTTTACTTTCTCTCTCCCTTTATCCTGCCTCCCACTCGAGTTGCTTTTAATGTATTCAGTCTTACTATTTCTAAGCACTAGTTCTAATACCTCTAGATCCTAAAGGATCTCTCCAAACCTTCAATTTTAGCATCAACGCCTTTTCCACTTTCATCTAAGAACAACATACACATGGGGACATTGTCATGGAAATACTCTATTAAATTCATTTATCACCAAGGCATGAACTTAAGGCCTATCTTTGGTGTAGAACTACACGCCTACATTAATTAGGAAGTTGCTACTCCCCCTATTGTTGATTTTCTTGGAGTTTGTTGTGGGAAATAGTTATTGATCTGTTAACTGTTAAAAGAAATCTAGAGTGCTTGTATGGAAAGATGAATTATGGAGAGCGGTTGTACGACTATGGGGAGTTAATTCTGGACGTGTTTTCATTTGCTTGCAAGCATAGTTAGTTCATAAATTGGGCTATTCAAACCACCACAACCGCCCTTCCTTAGTTTTTGTTTCAATTGCAGCTAGCCCTACACCAATCAGCACAAAAAGTTAGGAAAGGGCGGTTGTGGTGCTTTTGATACCTCCAAAGACGGCTTGCAAATGCCCTAGTTAGAAAGTTTGATTCAATAGAAACAGAAGAAATTCCACAATGAAGGGGTAGACCTAAGCTAACTTGGGACGCATTGATTATAAAGGATTTAAAGGATTTGGAAAACTCTCCATTAAGTGCACTAGATCGAGCGCAATGGAAGAATTTGATTCATGTAGCCAACCCCAACTAATTTGGGATTGAGGCTTTGTTATTGTTGTTGTTGGTGCTACTCCTTTTTTTTTAATATCTATATTTCTTGTTCTATTTCTTGTTTCAATATCGAGTAAATCTAACCATAGTTTTTTTGTACCTATTCTATAGTTTGCTTTTGCTTGCCCTTATTTCCCCCTAGTCTTGTTATTCTTCTTTGCTTTATTATATGGAACATTTTGTGTTGCCAATTTTATATAGAGACATCATGCAGGTTGTGCATAATGCAAACACACTTGCGAAGTTGGTGAAGAAGAAGAAGAAGATGCAAAATTGGCTTGACTTTTATCAACTTAAATATTCTAGAAATCCATCTGAAAGGCCCACAACAAAGGTAATGAAACCTTTTAATTATGTTGTTTCATTTATTTTTCGACCCTTGAGATTGGTAAACTACCTATTTATTTATCCTTCTATTTTATGTTTTATCAATTAGACCGGTTTTCTTGGCCTTTGGGGGGCTAGAGTGGACGCGATGGACTTCTACACTGCTGAGATTGATAAGACAATTGAACAAGTAAGTTATACTTGCACGATTCTTTTTAATTGGTAGTGCTTCATCAATTGGAGTTGCGTAAATTGAGTGATTGTGCTTCTTTTTTAGTCTAAAGTTTTTGGCTTGTGGTTGTTGTTTGTTGCGTAATACAGTTATATAGAGGTAGTTATTGGTAGTTAGAGTTAGTTATAGTTATTGTAACAAAGCTATAAAGACAATGTGTGTGTATGTGATTATTACGGATATGGAAAAAGTAATTCAAATCAAATCTCTCTAATTCTTCTTCAAATTCTCTCTTCAACCTCTACTCTTCCTCTCTTGTAACTCTTCATTCTTCTCTAATTCTTTTATGTCTTTAGATTAGAAATACCCATAGAGGTTTGGAAATGCTGAGGAGAAATTGGATTGACTTGATTGACAAAACTTTTAACAAAAACTTAAGATGAAAACTAATGCCACTGGATTGGAGAAGAAGCGCTCTTGTACCAATCTTCAAAAATAAAGGAGACATTCAAAGTTATAAACTATCGAGGAATTTAACTTATGAGTCATACTATGAAATCTTGGGAGAGGATAATTGACGATAGACTAAGAAGAGAAACAACAATATCAGAGAATCACATTTTATTATAAATACATTTGGAGGCACCACAAAATAACGAGTATAAAGACATTTGGAGGCACCACAAAATAATTTTGATAAGATCCCACATAGAGTAAAATATAGTTATCTAGAAGAAGCCAATATTATAAATAAAGGTGTGTTAGTTGGATTAGACATTATGTTATCTTGATTGTAATTGGTCTTTGATTTTAGGGCTGAGAGGGATTTGAGAATCCTTTCTCTGGGGTTACTATAAGATCCCACATAGAGTAAAATATAGTTATCTAGAAGAAGCCAATATTATAAATAAAGGTGTGTTAGTTGGATTAGACATTATGTTATCTTGATTGTAATTGGTCTTTGATTTTAGGGCTGAGAGGGATTTGAGAATCCTTTCTCAGGGGTTACTATTGTGTTCTTGTTCTTGTATTCGTTGTTGTTCCGCTCAAATCAATTGATCAATATCAAAATTCTATCAAATTTTCCATTACAATGTGACTACATCAAGGATCGGCTTTACGCTCATATCTCTTTACTTTAGTTATGAATGAACTTACTACGTGTATTCAAGAGGATATACCATGGTTTATGTTATTTGCAGATGATATTGTCCTAGTAGACTAAACAAAAGATGGAGTGAATAGGAAATTAGAAACTTGGAGGAATACATTAGAATCTAAAGGCTTAAGTGGGACGAAGACAAAAAATATATCCATTATGAGTTTAGAAATACTAGATATCAAGATGATGAAGTGGTAAAATTAGGGGAAGTAGAAGTTCTTAAGGCGAACCACTTTAGATATCTAGGATCAATCATAAAAAAATGATAATATTGAGAATGATATCACACATATAATTCAAGATAGCTGGAGGAAATAGAGGAGTACAACATGTGTGATTTGTGATCAAAATATTCATAACAAGTTAAAAGAAAATTTTTATAGGACCCCAATTAGGCCAGCTATGCTTTATAGAAGTGAATGTTAGGCAGTGAAGAAACAACAAGTATATAAAATGAACGTAGTGAAAATGATGATGCTTAGGTGGATGTGTGGTAAAACTCATAAAGATAGAATAAAAAATACATTAATTCAGAAAAGTAGGATTAGCACCAATTGACACAAAGATTAGGGAAGGGTAGTTGAGGTGGTTTGGGCACCTCCAAGAGACGACTTACAAATGCCTCCCCCCTTATTTAATTAATACAGAGAAAAAAAACGCACAAGCAAGCCGAGAGCAGGGAGAAACAAAATCAATATGAGAGAACAATGAAAGGAGAACGAAAGGAGAAAGATTAGGAAGAAACTAGCACTTGCAAAGCGAGAACAACAACGCAAGATCGAAAGAGGACACCACGAAGTGGTCGTTGACTAGAAAGTTGACCGACCAAGAATTAGGGTTCTATCTCTTATACCATGTTAGGTTTTGGGGAAAATACTGAGTTGTTTATTATATGACCAATTAGGTCAATATATAGTTACATATAAATGGGTCAAACATGGGCCAAGTGGGCCAAGTCCTAATACCCACATATATACCTTAATATAGACAACCCTAACTGATTTTGGGATTGAGGCTATGTTGTTACTGTTTTGTAGAACGAGTTGAAGGCGTTCTTAAATTGTGGAATGGAGAGGTAGGTTGAACATGAAAGTAGTTTTTGAAACTTAAGTATCCTTTTCAGTTCTTTCAAAAAGGGGGCAGGTTAACTTAGATAAAGAGCGGGTGTGGAACATAGTGTGGTAAGAAATAGTTTTCTTGCTCTAGCGATAGGCTGGTTGCGAGCGTTGTGTTTACCAAGCTGGAACATGTATTGGATTTGTTTTATTTTGATAACCTTAATCCTGTTTCTTGTTTTTTCTATCTTGAAGAAGGTTGAGGATGTTTCAACTCATCAATTTACTTTATTTCGTGAAATTGCAGGTAACAGCAGAACGAGAAAGGGTTACAAATGATCCTAAGGCTATAATGCCTGCTGCTTTTGTTTCCTTCAAGACAAGGTGGGGTGCTGCAGTTTGTGCACAGACTCAACAATCTAGAAATCCTACTTTATGGCTGACAGCCTGGGCTTCAGAACCACGGGATGTATATTGGCCAAACTTGGCCATTCCATTTGTCTCACTCACAGTCAGGAGGCTGATAATCGCAGTTGCTTTCTTCTTTCTTACCTTCTTTTTCATGATCCCAATAGCAATCGTTCAGTCCCTTGCAAATCTTGAAGGAATTGAGAAGTCAGCTCCGTTTCTGAGGCCCATAATTGAGATGTGAGAATAATGTTCTTCTGTTACTCTGCGAATTGCTTGTTTATTGGGTTTGTTAATAGTTGATACTGACGCTCTAACATCTGCAAAAAGTTTGTTGAGCTATAAAATAGAATCATTTTTAGGTATTATTAACATTATTATTTAAATGATCATTTCTAGTCTTTCCATGATCCCAAAAATTATAAAATTTAACCTGCTTGTGTATTGCTTGTTTATTGGGTTTGTTAAAGCTAAAGAAGAAATCGAGGTGTTCAAACTTGGCCAAACTTGGCCATTCCATTTGTCTCACTCACAGTCAGGAGGCTGATAATCGCAGTTGCTTTCTTCTTTCTTACCTTCTTTTTCATGATCCCAATAGCAATCGTTCAGTCCCTTGCAAATCTTGAAGGAATTGAGAAGTCAGCTCCGTTTCTGAGGCCCATAATTGAGATGTGAGAATAATGTTCTTCTGTTACTCTGCGAATTGCTTGTTTATTGGGTTTGTTAATAGTTGATACTGACGCTCTAACATCTGCAAAAAGTTTGTTGAGCTATAAAATAGAATCATTTTTAGGTATTATTAACATTATTATTTAAATGATCATTTCTAGTCTTTCCAAAAATTATAAAATTTAACCTGCTTGTGTAAGAAGCAAGAAGAAATCGAGGTGTTTTTCTTTCTTGTTGCAGTTTCTGTCCAATATTCAGTTGAATATTCCATTTATTTTGTCAAGCATATAATTTTTGCCACTTGACTTCCATGCAGGCATTTCATCAAGGGAGTTATCCAAGGTTTTCTTCCTGGAATTGCTCTAAAATTATTCCTCATTTTTCTACCCTCAATATTGATGCTGTTCTCGAAAATAGAAGGCTTCACATCTCTTTCAGCACTTGAGAGGAGATCTGCATCTAAATTTTATATTTTCCAACTCGTCAATGTATTCCTTGGAAGCGTCATAGCGGGAACTGCATTTCAACAATTACATTCCTTTATCCACCAGTCAGCTAATGAGTATGTTCTTTGAGAAAAGTTCCATATGTTTCTATCCATAAGCTGCCCTTTTTTCATGTAATGTTCAGCATTTAATTTTGCCCAAATATCATATATGCATTTATTTTCTGTTTTATGCCATAAAATCTATTCCTGTCTCTAGATACCCGAACTCATTCTCTTCCAATGGTAACTTATGAGCCTTGCACTGAGATGTCTGTAATGCTTTGACTACAACTTTCTGATATAGCTTGTGAATTGTGATTACTTTCATTAGAAGGTTGTGTGGAATGTTTTAGAAATTTAAATATAAATATGCATTATTTTCTTTTGATGGGACCAACGCTTTGACTCCAACATTAGTTGAACCCCCGACCTTCCCCAGCCTTGCCTTTGGTAAGCGACGCCTCAACCATCTCACTAGAGATGCTTTGACAATATAAATTGTTAATTTCAGTTTCATTATTTTTGTTAGCTAAGAAGTAGTAATTGTGGTAACTCTAATGTTTTTCGGTTTCCTTTGGTTTAGAGGACATTAGTAAGGTGATTGAGTATGGGGCCTTGGAAGCTAGGCTGGTTTAGACGTAGGCCTGATGAGATCATCACCATGGTCTCTGGCATAAAAGATGGATATTTGAGCTTTGGACTCTTGTGCTATTCCTGGCATTCTTCAATTCTTGCTTTTTTTATAGAGGAGTCATTCTTCCCTGTTGTATTTATTTTGCTTCAGTGGAATGGATTGTTTTTTTTATCACAAACAATATTAAAGAGTATTTGTATTATGAAGCCATATTAGTCATTTGAGCTTTTAGCAATGGTGCAATATTATAAATAACTCCTTTTGATTAATTTTGTTCTTTTTTAGACACTTCTCTGGTGAAAACTTAAGTTGTTGATTTTTTTTTTCTATGCTCATTTTGTTAAAAGGAAGGCGTTCAAGTTTGACTTTGGTTATTTTATTATTCTTTTAATTGCTTAGTTAACAATAATAGGTCCTTACTTTAGTGTGACCATCAAAGTGTCATTTTGGGTACTGGCTATCCGCTATGGCTTTTCCTTTTCCTCTTCTTTTCTAGTGCTAATTTGTTGTCAACGGGCATGTTGAGTAATTGCTATCCGGTGTTGGATGTGTAGGTAGATTGTCAACTTTTTCCAAACTATGGAGTAACATAGTCATTTTGTTATATAGAGAGAGTTTGATTTAACGATATATCTACACACGCACACACAAACATGTGTTTTAAATATAAGCTTTTCATGAATGGTTATCTATTTATTAATTTTGAAGATAGTTTTCTCTACGTATCTAGAGTTGGAGCATCTATTTCATGTTGAGAGATGCTCTCCTTTATGATGATTTGAGTTTACTTTTGTGGTTATATTGCAGTATTCCAAAAACGATTGGTGTCGCAATTCCAATGAAAGCAACTTTTTTTATAACTTATATAATGGTTGATGGATGGGCTGGAATTGCTGGTGAAATTCTGAGGTTGAAACCACTGGTCATCTTCCACCTGAAGAATTTTTTCTTGGTGAAGACTGAAAAGGATAGAGAAGAGGCCATGGATCCCGGAAGTATTGGCTTCAATACAGGCGAACCGCAGATACAGCTTTACTTCTTACTTGGCCTAGTTTATGCTGTTGTCACACCTATTCTTCTGCCTTTTGTTTTAGTGTTCTTTGGCCTGGCATATGTTGTATTTCGTCATCAGGTAATATTTGATTTTTAATCAATTTAACATGTTTTTCAATTTTTTTTTTTTGTCACGTTCCAATATCGGCATTGTCTCCATTTTCGATTCATGCATGGTTCTGTTTGGTTAGAGTTCTATTCTTCCTTTTTCTCTTAGCGTTATCTCACTGAAGCTCTCTTTTAATCATTTTGTATAATTTGAATGGTTAGATCACCTTCTTATATTAAATCCCGTGACGCGAGATTGATAAACCACAAATTTTATTGTGGTAGAGTTATACTATGCACTATTGCTCATTACTTCTTGAAAGGTATCTGAAATTGCTTTTTCATACACGATAAAATCGAACACAATGCATGTGTAATTTCAAAGAGGAAGGTGCTATCAGAGGGAAGAGATGAAGTTTCTCCAACGTCAAATCTGTGTGTTGTTCGGGATTAAGAGGAAGAGTGTTTTGTTATTTTTGGCAGTGAGATTGTATTTGTAAAAGCTTTTTGCAGCAGTATGTGGCACCGTGTTGTGTATCAAAAATACAAAACTCAAAAAGAAGAGTAACAAATAACTCTTCTTATAAGTAAAATATAATATTATTCTATTATTTGCACATTTAGGAGTAGATCTACTATCTTGACACCTGGAGATTGCGGACTCAGGAAGCGGTAAAAAGGGCATCGTTACAACTTACAATTCAATTTGTGAAAATTCTTTGAGTCTTGTCTTTAGTGTACAAACTATCATTGATTCTCTTGCTATGGCTTGATATGTCTTTGTTGAAATTTCATTAATGGCACGTAGTATTTGTTACTCCTTTTTCTTTTGAGGATCTATAAATCTTTTACACTTTCACGTTTGCCACTTCTATTTTGATATAATTTTTCATGCCAATTTTCAAAGTCGATTATGTGCTGTCAGATGATGCTTCTTATACTATTGGGTTTTTCTGCTTTTTTTATTTTTCTAACGCTGATTGTTGCTTGCATTGTATAGATTATAAATGTTTATAACCCAGAATATGAAAGTGGAGCTGCATTTTGGCCGGATGTCCACGGCCGTGTTTTAGTTGGACTGGTTATCTCGCAGCTGCTTCTTATGGGATTGCTAAGTACAAAAGAGAAAGCCCAGACGACTCCCGTCCTCCTTGCACTTCCTGTATTGACAATATGGTTCTATTATTACTGCAAAAATCGTTTTGAGTCTGCATTCACTAAATATCCTCTACAGGTTTGTAAAAGTTGCATCATTTGAAATATGAATTATAGCAATGGTACACGAAAACTTGTTACACGCCATTATAACATGGCACAAAATGCTATTTTGATTGTTACTGATATTTATTAGGGTGGCTTAAATGACTGTAAAATCATCTATAGTTCAATGTTTCATGTCATATTGCTGCAAGTGTATTTTCTCCCTGCACTAGCTACACATAACCAATAGTTCAATGTTTTCCACCATGAGATATGAGGTGAAATATTATTAGTGCATGTTGCAATTGTATTGCTTGGAAAATTTAGAATTATAATTCATCTATGTCTCTAGGGTACTTATTTTGTTCGTCTAGGATACTTATTTTGGGATTGAGGCTATGTTGTTGTTGTTGTAGACTTGTACAATTATTTCTGTGATAATAGAATAGTTCAGCTGCTAGATCCTTATTTGTGCCTCTGTTCTTACAGTTAAACAAAATATCACTCTATTTTTCTATTGAAAAGTTGCATTTGTTTACCAATGCGGCTCCTCGTCCACTGCTTCATATTTCTTTTACTTTTGTCTGTCTAATTTCATGCTGATTGTTCACTGGAAAATGTTTAGGTTGCAAAAGAAAACAGACATGTGAGTAAATTGCATGCACTCCTTTTTCACCAGAAAAATGAGGTTATTTGGCCTCAAAAAAAATAAAAAAATGAAGCTATTTGATTCTACAAATCAAGCAAATCTCGAGACTGACTGAAGCCTTTCATTCTCTAATTTCATGATTTTTTTTTCTTTTTTCTTCTGTTGCAGCCATAAACTCACTAGATTACTATTTAAGATCACTGCCTGACCTAAAGCTAGAGCTATTAAGTAGATGCTCGATCAAGCGACTGCGACAAATTAATCATCATGTTTGTCGTGATATACTGCATTCCATTACAGTGCTTGAGAAACTAAATTATTTATTTGTTATGGATTATAGGAAGCTATGATGAAAGACACGCTGGAACGGGTAAGAGAACCGAACCTGAACCTGAAAGGGTATCTGCAAAATGCGTATATACACCCAGTCTTCAAGGGTGATGACGATGACGAAAGTGTGGAAGTGATTGATGAATGGGAGAAGGAGAGCTTGGTTCCCACAAAGCGGCAGTCCAGAAGGAATACACCATTGCCCAGCAAATACAGTGGTTCATCTTCACCTTCCTTGCCGGAGGTTGTCCACGAAAAAGCTCAAGGAGTATAATGTTTTCATATCGATGTAGCTGAGAGGAAGAACTTGTACAGAGAGAAGACACTTATAAATGGACCCCCTCCCCCACCACCTCCCCCCAGCATTTTGGCTATAGATGTACATGGTTGACCAACTTAAACTGGCCATCATCAATTAAAAGCTTCCTAAGTTCCTATTTTATCTCTACATGCATGTAACGAAGTCCATGTGAAAAAACTGTACATCAATGTTTAATATTATTTGGAAGAAGAATCAAAATTATTCTCATATTGTTTCGTGGGAATTTTTGTTGTGAAGATGGTAAGAGACTTTTGGTTATAGCTCCACTGACTGTATCTGGCAACTCCAATTACAATGCAATAAATTTGCATTCATAAAGATAAGAAAATAAGAGTGGAACAAAAGCAAGTAAAACTTTTTAAAATTATTTTGACATGTAAACTACAAAAAAGGTATATATTTTATGTGATTTTAAAAAAAATATATAAATGGATTTTATGGACTCGTCAAGGCTCGGCCCGAGCCAGCTTAGGCCCAACCCATAAACATGTCTTGAGCCAAATAATCTTTTCATTAAGGGTGCGGCCGAATGGATCTTAATTTTTACTCAACATACCCCATTACTCACCCATATCCCAGATCCTAATTTTTACTCAACATACCCCGTTACTCACTCATATCCCATTTTTGAATTGCAATTGCTGAACGTATTCCATTTTTTTCTTATATGAAATCTCAAAAATATTGTTGCTCATCTCATCATCACCGTCAACTTAACCCATTACCCCTTGCTTTTTTCATTTCTCGATTTTTGGCCACCAGGTAGGAAGTGTCGTACGAATGTTTTTTAGGGCCGCTAAGGGCACCCCACCATTTAACGGAGGCACCCAGTTAATGTGGGCACAAACCGATTTACCTGGGGCACCCAAAAATTAGACCCGAAATACCTAAACTACCCCTCGTGGAAATCCATCTGCACCCCACCACCCCCAAAGACACCATCTTCTCCTTTGGACTCCAAGAACCCGTTTTGTGTGAACCAGACCAGTGAGAGGAATCTCCGAAATCGTGTCTCCGTCTCTCGCCTTGTGTTTCTCCTTCGATTTACGGATTTTTTGCGATTCGTAGGGTCGTGGTGTGAGCCGATTTCGTCTCCAAGTTAGGGTTCGGTTGAACATCGTCGAACACACGCAGATTTTGCGCGAAATCGATCGTTTGAAGTTACGTTTATAGTATAATTAAGTTACATTTGGTAGAGTAGTTGTAATGTGTGTGTGGCGGTTTGTAGAATGGTAAAAAAATTGGGAAATCGCGGTTCTTGGCCACACAGAGCCGAGAGGCGTGTTAAGCTTGTCTCGCCAAGCATGACGAGACGAAGCTAAATTTTTGGGAACTCGCAGTCTCGGCCACGAAGGCGGAAGAGTTCACAAGTGTCTCGATTACGCAATGTTTTTTGGTCAAACTAGGTCGAATTTGAACTTGCTGGTGCATAAAAATGGGGAAGTGTCATCCGAAGGTTTTGATCACACAAGGTCGAGATGACGGCCCCTATCGACTTCTTCAAATGTCTTAGTGGGAGCCGAGGTCTCGGTAGGAGCCAATCGGGCCCTATGTGATCGAAACCCTCGGGCGACAAGAATGTAGATTTTTTTTAAAAAAATTGTCCATAAAACTCATAAAACGAGTAAAAATTAGATGGTTTAATGGCAAATGGCTTACTCTTCTCGAATCCATCCATATTTCGCCTCCAAAACCTAAATTAGAGCCCAAAATCAAAGCCATAAACTCAACCGACAACAAAAAAAACAACTTCAAATACCGCCAATCAGCCTAGAAATCGAACCCAAAATGGTGAGAATAGCTTCCCCGATGAAGACCTAATGTGATCTCGCGGGAATCACATTGAATTTCCACACGGATGCATAAATTTTAGGGAACAGTTATACCCCTTTTAGAATTTTAATTGCTGAACATACGCAATTTTTTTTTTCTAAAATCCCCCAAAATACCATTTGCTAAATGTACTCTACTTTTTGCTGAATATACCCCAATACTCAAACATCGAGGATATGTGGGTTTTGGACATATAGAGTCGAGGGCTATGAAGAGGTCTCGTTCGACTTCATGCAGCTCCCACCGAGACATTTGAAGAGGTATCGATCTCGGTAGAAGGCGATCAAGACCGCTTCAAAGGTCTCGGCTGACTCCCGTCGAGACCTATAAAGAGATCTCGGTGGTTTAAGTGTTAACCATTGATGATCATAGACATCATAAACAGAGGTTTAATGTGTTGAGATACAGCCGAGATCTATCTGAGTGTATATGTATGTAGTGAGAGTATTATTGTAATTCAGTGTAGTAGTTAGTTAGGTCGTTGCATTATATATGATCAACACCCTACACGTGTACGATATATGTTTACTCAAATTCTTTATAAATAATAACCCTTGGCTTCATCTTCAAGTTTGAAGAGACTGAGATATTTTTAGTCATCCATTTGATATAAGAGCTGTAAAAGGCTAGTCGCCATGGATGATCCTAGAAACTCAGCACGACATCAATTTCTTTATGGAGCTTCAGATTCATCATCAATGGCACATTGTTTCATAGCTCCTTTCGGTAATTCTTTGGATCAAATTGTTTCAATCAAACTAAGTAGTACAAAGTTTTCGTTGTAGAAATCGATTGTTGTACCTCTGTTAGAAGGATGTGGTCTAGATGGAATCTTTGGAATCGCACCTTGTCCTCCAAAGTTTCTTGAAAATGGAAATGTTGGTTCTGATTTTCAATATTGGTTTCATTGTGATAGAATCTTGTATGGATGGTTGTTGTGTGCTCTAGAACCTAAGACTACATCACATGTGACCTCTCAAAGTTCTAGAAAGAGATCAGCTCATGAACTATGGAAAAGTATTGAAGAACAGTATGGAGCATACAACAAGGCACATATTCAATTTTACAAAACTGCGATTAGGACAACTCGCAAAGGTGCCATGAAAAAGAGTGAATTTTTGAAGAAAATGAAAGAAACCTCAAAAAATCTGGCCACAGCTGGATCACCGATTCAAGTATCTGAATAGATTTCATGTACTTCAACTGGATTAGATAGTTAGTATCTGCAATAATAACAGTTCTTGAACAGAAAGAGTTGTTAACATGGCAAGAACTGCAATATACTCTACTAAGATTTGAAGCTTAACTTGATCAATTTCAAAGTCTAGCATGTATCAATTCTTTAAGTATTCAATCACCAAATCAAGTGAACTCTGCAGAAGTAAAGCAAGGAGGATCTCAGTCGTGGAATACTTCAAAACACACATATGGAAATGGTGGAAGGAATAACAACAACAATAGAGGAAGAGGTGGAAGAAACAACAGAGGTAGAGGTACTTTTAAGTTTAACAATAATAATCGCCCTACATGTCAGATATGCAACAAAATTGGCCACACAGCTGTTGTATGTTATTGCAGGGTTCAATGGAAATGGCCAAGGAAATCAATTTTCAAACAGTAATTAGCATGGTCTGTAGAACATGAGAGGTGGATTTCAGGGATCACCAAGTGCACACTTTATTGGTCCACATAACAATTTTGCTAGTTATGGACAAGGGAACAACTTTTCTTCTAATGAATCATTTGTTGATAACCCATGGTATGCAAATAGTGGAGCTACATCTCATGTAACTCCTGATTCTTTTCAGATATCCAATCACTCTCCTTACACATGTATTGAATCTCTAATTGTTGGAAATGGTAATTCATTACCTATTACCTGTGTTGGAAATGCTAGAGTTGAATCTTATAAATCTAAGCTGAAATCCTCTCACACACTTTGTGTGTACTTGATATAAAAAAGAACTTCATTAGTATCTCCCAGTTGATAAAGGATAACAATGTGGTTATTGAATTTACTAACTCATATTGTTTGGTGAAGGATTCTCTAACTAGAGAAGTATTGCTGTGAGAGATTCTCAAAGATGGACTATATCAATTTGGTAACTCTGGCTTACCAAGTTCTTCATCCAATGCACCTTTCGAAGCTGCCAGTTATGTGTTCATGGCTTCTAAGTACTCACCATACTCACTGTGGCATAAAAGGCTGGGTCACCCTTCTCACCAAAAACTTTAACAAATTCTTAGAGCACATTTGAACATTTCAGTCTCAAATAATGAATTACGTTCTGTATGTCCACTGGGGAAGCATCATGCTTTGCCATTTTTTTTTTTTGCACTTAATCGAGCACAATGGAAAAGTTTGATCCATGTAGCCGACCCCAGTTAATTTGGGCCTGAGGCTATGTTGTTGTTGTTGTTGTTGTAGTTGTAGCAAAAATGTACTGGAATTAATTTACACATATTTGTGGGGATATGCTCATTTGTCTTCGATGATGGCTTCAATTATTACATTACATTTCTTGATGATTTCTCAAGATCTACTTGGATTTATCCTCTTCGATTTAAATCTGAAGCACTTAAAATTTTTCAGTTATTTAAATTGCAAGTTGAAAATCTGTTTTCAAAAAAGATTAAGAAGTTAAGATCAAATTGGGGTGGTGAGATTTTAATCTTCAAATCATTCTTAGAGAACAATGGGATTGTGTCCCAGCATACTTGTCCATACACACGAGCATAATGGGAGAATAGAGAGAAAACATGGACATATTGTGGAAACAAGCTTAACTCTTCTTGCTGAAGCAAAATCACCTTACAAGGATTGTTGGAATGCTCGTGAAACTGCAGTGTTTGTAATCAATAGATTACCAACGAAAGTCCTTCAAGGTTTCTCTTCTTATGAGAAGGTATATCAAGTTAGCACTGGCTATACAATTTTAAAGGTGTTTGGATGTTCCTGCTAACCTTGTACTAGTCGATACAATACAAATAAGCATCAATTTTGGTCATAGAAATGTTTATGTATGGGGTACAGTTTAATCCATAAGGGATATAAGTGTATGAATGCTATAGGAATGACTTATATATCCACACATGTCGTAACGACCCAAATTTTTAATAGTAAATTTGTTTTTAATTAAGGGACATTGATCCATGATGTGGCTTGAGAGCGGGTACACAGTCCCAATACTCGACGTGAGGACCGAGAGATATATTATTATTGGTGTGATGGGTGCCTAATGTGATGTACGTGTGTACGCTATACCCGAATTTTTTTATGTAATTTGATTATTCGTAAATTCGATGTGTAATTAGAGACACGCCTCGAGATGCGTGCCGACGAGGGGCTGGGGGTAGAGAGTGATGTGGTAAGTCCTAATTTGTTAAATGTGATTAGAATAGTTAATTAAATGTGCCTATAGTTGAATTTATGTAAATGAGGCATAAGTTAAGAAAATAAAACACTAAGCATTGATATACATCGGGATGCGTGTTGTCACCATCACTATATAACTTAGTGTATGAATTTGTGTTAGTATGGATGAGTTAGTGGGTTGTAGGACCAAGATGTGAGCCATGAGATGATTCTAGAGATGAGTGTGTAAACAAGATCAAGGGCCACAATTAGATCTCATCACTATATAAACAAGTTTAGTGGAGATTTCATGCAAAATTAATTCATTTTCATGCAAGGAAGAGAAAAGAAAATCTAGAGAGATGAATCCTACATCGAGGCGAGGAAAATTGATCAAGTTAAGGAAGCATTACAACTATGGTGGCCCCGCACCCCGAGGCTGCCGGGTGAGCTGCTACGCGGGTTTCGCAGCCCTGCCGACGTCGACGCCACATCAGCATGCTCGTAGTACGTGCAAACTTGTCTTGTTTTGTTATACATTTAACTAGTTATCCAATATTTCTTAGTGCTGAATTATAAGTTGGGAAGTATGGTTTGTGCTTTACAGAACTTTACAGTTAATAATCAAAAGAATATAGCGGAAGTCTTAAATAAAAAACATCTTACTGTGGAAAACCCGAAAGTAAAATACCATGTATATAAAGCAACAAAATACACGAAAATAGGCATATACATGTACAGTGTCTCTTATAGTCCCCCGACACCCATAATATAGCAAAATATCAAAATATAAACACCTACGAGTATGTCCAAGACCGTCAGCAGAAAGAAATAGTCGCCTAAGATTCCCTTCGTCAGTACTCGTAGAAGGATATGCACTCGGTCACCCAACAAATACAATGATGAGTCCAATGAGTAAAACCCCGAGAGAAGTCTACACGATATTCAAGCAAAATAAATCAAATAAGAGTACAAGACATGCAAATATGCTATCTCGCAATAAAAATACATACTCCCATGAATATAGGGCAATACAAAAGACAAACTAGAGTTTGCAGGTAAATAATCGGAAAATAGAACAACAATTATATAAGTAAGCAGAAATGTAAATACATATAGCCCTGATGAACCACTCAACCTGGTTAATTAGTCTCTCTTATACCATGTCTAGGAAAACCCCGGTGAACCAACTCAATCGATTTTCATAGCAAAACCATGGTGAACCAACTCAATCGATCTTCATAACAAACCCCGGTGAACTAACTTAACCAGTCTTCATAACAAACCCCGGTGAACTAATTCAACCGGTCTTCAAATAATCCCATAATGCATGCATAAGACCCCGGTTATTCAACACGAACGAACAACAGTAATCATAATAACATCGAAGTAAAAACAGTCAAAGCAACCGAAAAACAAATGTTAAAAAAGAACTAAATTATGTGAAACATTCTCGTGGGTTTTACGCACCTCAAATACGCGCTCCGTGTGACGGCCCCAAATTCCAGACCGCTTTCCTACCCGCTACGTCGCATCCCACGTCAACTAG
The DNA here is from genome assembly GCA_039657325.1 of Stephania cephalantha. Lineage (NCBI taxonomy): Eukaryota > Viridiplantae > Streptophyta > Magnoliopsida > Ranunculales > Menispermaceae > Stephania > Stephania cephalantha. The sequence goes on from CM077571.1 coordinate 47,536,732, forward strand.
CCTTACCACATCATGGCTCGTTTCTCCTTGACGCCTCGCGACCTAATGAGTTGCTTACACTTTTCCAGCTAATTTTACAGCGGAAGTCTTTTAATGAGTAACTTATGCAATATTTAACAGTCCTAAGTAATGAAAAACCCGGCAAAAGATACCATGCATATATCAAGGTGAGATAAGTATAACAAAAGTTCCATATACATGTAATCAGTGCTCTATGGTCCCCAAAACCCATCAAAAGTAAAATAAATACATACTGATATTACACATGAGCTGGCTCCACAATCTCAAAGGACTGCCCAGTACCTCCTTGCCCTTGCCCTTGCCCTTGCTCTTGCTCGTCGAATGATCTGCACTCAGTCACCCAACACATACAGTGACGAGTCCGGTGAGTAAAACCCCAAGAGAAGTCCACACAATATTCATGAAATAAAATTGATAAACTACGAGACATGCGAATATAACTCCTGGCAACAGTGCGCCATATTCCCATGAATGTAGGCAACATACGACAAGCAAAAGTAGTAGCATGAAATAAATAAACGGCTCAGAAATAAAGCATTAATCAGTAAACATCTGTATAATCACGAGAAAACCCTGACTTACACCAGCCATTAATAGGCAAATGAAATAGGAACCACGTATAAACTTACAGCCTTACAGTGACTAAACCTCAACTTCAGTTATTGGATGAACCCCTCCAGACGCTATTTCAAGTCAAGGGAACACCCTAAATCCCTCCCGACTGTCGTAGATATATTCTACTGCCATCGACACGAACACTAAACACAAGTAACCCGTGCAAGCGATTTAGCCACAACCAATATATACGCAAATCGAAATAGGAGAGAAACCCCATGTGTACCCACCAGCAGTCACACATGAAATGCGATATCGATAAATCAAAACCATGAATTATGTGAAGCATTCTCAATGTGTTTACGCACCTCAATCCGCGCTTCGACTTCCCCGAACTTCCGTATCCGACCCGACTAGCTCTCCGATACCCGAGCTATGATCCCCTAAGTCCTTGAAGTCCAGTTTTACGTATTTAGTATGTTTATAGGTGTTTGAGATATGTATTAAGTCAAAAATCTCAAAACAACCCTTTATGTTCAGTTTATGTCTGTTGTTAGCGCGCTAAAGGAATAACATAATGCGCTATGTGGTGGTAGCGCGCTAGGTGAATTATGTAGCGCGCTATTGTTCTTCATCCTGAAGAACAATAGGAAACCCATAACGATTAGCGCACTAACCGTTCCAAGTAGCGCACTACCTAGCCTCTGGGACAAAATTCTCAAGTCGAGAATTCTGTATTTCCCTTCTAATTTACCTACTTAAACTATCTAACACTTTCTCCATATGCAATTAACACTAAAAAACTGTTAAACAACCTCAGAACATCAATTTTGATCAAAATTCACAAAATCCCATAAATCCTCAAATTTTTCCAAATTCTTCAAAACACCAATTCTATCTAAATCAGCTGTAAAATCTACATGAGAATGGTCTATAAACATGTAATTCATCTAGTTTCCACCAAAAACCAGGGATCTAACCCTTAAATTCGATTTTTATCAACAATACATAAAACGGGTTCATTAGATAGAGTAGATGATGGAGATGATGATTACTTAGGTTTTGTCTACTAATTTGACTTCCAAAATGGTTGAATTCCAGCTCCAGATTCTCTTATTTCACTCCAGAACTCTTGAAATTAAATTGGTTTCCTTTTGCATGCTTTGATCAACACCTCAATATATATCAATGTGAGATTGATTCTTGGCCCTTAATCCTCATGTATTTACGTATCTCGAGGTTTATCTAGTGGTTCACTTTCAACCACCTAGCCCATTCACTCCCACTAACCAAACTCAAATGACACCAAATTAATACTCTCCTGGTTCCTAGATGTGCCAATGTGTATCTCAAAGACTATCATATAGTTTTCATTTAATTTACTCAAACTATAGGCCTTTATTTATTTTAATTTGATCACATTAACTTAGGCCCATTTTACTACATATGGTTAGTGTTTTATTTATCAAATAACCAACTTGTGGTCCTACTAACCTTCGACGACTACCCGGTACTCAGTGCCCGCGTCTCGACACGCATTTCGAGGTACGCCATAGCCTATTGTTTAAATTTGAGTTTACTTGACCTATGGTCACATTAACCATTTTAATTGATTTATTATTCATCTTGACATGGATTAGTCGATTTTCCTAGCATACCCGTAGTTGGCCTACTCGACACCCGCGTTGACATGCCTTTCGAGGCGAACACCCATCACGCAAACTCGCCCGATAGCAATGTACACACATGCAGTGCAATATAATAATAATTTTAAACACCACATATATACAACCACCATCCATAAATAACATATTTCCTCGGTTCTCGTGTCCGAATCAATCGAGTTGTCCACATAACGCCCGAATTACGACTGTTAATCTTCGAGATTAACGTTAATCTTAGTTTAATTAATTTGGGTCGTTACAATTCTTCCCAACTAGGAGAATTTCGTCATCGAAATTTAAATCTCGAGTATACTCTTGTGTAACTATCCTATCCCTGTGTGACCACTCCTCACACCTTGATAGTCCCCTTCTACAGTCCCTTGAACACCCCACTACTCCTATAACATGGAACGTAGTGTTACCCTGAGACCTAGGCGCATGTTGCCGAGGTAGTCAAGATCAACCACTCTCTTCCAACATCTCCGCAACCTACTCTCAGTTCGATTTTTGTGTTCACGTTTCTCTAACCCAGTTACCTAACACCAATAACTATGAAGCTCTCATATCATGTATCCCAACATGATAGTCCTAACCAACCATCACATACCATGACAATCCCATGCCATGCCATAACCTATCCTTACTCACCATGACAATCCCATGTCATGCCACGACCTATTCGTACTTACCATGACAATCTCATGCCATGCTACGACCTATAACAATCCCATGTAATAACACAATAAGTTACCATTGTACCACTATTATCTACCATCGACCACTATGCATGCATAAACCTTAAAATATAATTATTAAGAATTTAAAATCACGTACCCTGAACCCGCTGTTGGGACGTCTCCTGACATGGCTCAGTCACCATATGCATCGGCTCTCGAGTCTGCACCGGTGTCACCACTGTTGGAGTCGCCGATCTCTGTGAACAGTCTCTCCTGACGTGACTCTCCTGTCCACATCGCCAACATATGATCCTCCATCCTAGTCATGCTCGCTGACTCCATGACCACTGGCCTTGAACCTGTGATCTCTAGTCTCTACCTCCCTGGTCCAGAGTTTGTCTCTGTGGCAGCACTGGTAATGTAGGTACAACATTCGCTATGGCTGGCCGATCATCATCCCTACGGCCTCGACCGTGCCCTTTGTAACGACCCGTTACCTTAAGCTGGTGATTAGTACTAATCTAAATCCTAATTAACCCGAGTTAGGCTCGTGGTTAAGTTTGGCGTACCTTGATTAACGTGTGCGTGCGTTTGCATGATGAATGATGTTTGTTTGGATTGTTAAATCAATATATTATCGTATAATACGATACACAAAAAATGACGAGGGAGTTGTGGCATGAATGTGCACGCTCAAGGATACTTGTAGGCAAGTCCGGTAAGTTGATTGGTGAATAATACGTGATATATATTTATAAGTTTTTAAATATATAAATATATATTGGAAAATAAAAGAATATTAGAAAATATATGGATTATCGGATCGTCTCGAACGAAGCGTAAGTGCTTGATATGTCAAATTTCGTGTCACTTTAAGCTGTGTCACTTTAACGCATCAACCACACGATCGGTCTCGAGATAGCGCGATGCGTATCTCGAGAAAAATCCATATATAAAAATAAAAACTCATTCTTATCTAAATTATTCGAACAATCGAGAAGGATTCGGGAGGTCAATTTTGATTTGGACCGAAGGGAGATCGTTTCGGAAGCCGAATTCAACGAAGTTGAGGAGCGTAATTGAATCAGCAACACGAGATCAACGTTTAGGTATGATTTGTTCTTGTTTTTGTTGAATTCCAATTTGATGGTGATGCTAGGAATTTAGTTAATTATGCGGTTTGATGAGTAGAATTGGTTTATAAACTCATTAGAGGTCCTCCCTGGTGATTTGGGAGTGTAATTGTTGAGTTTCGAGGTGTATTGGATTGAATTGGATCAGCAGAGGTACGCTACTGTCCCAGGTCTGATGCGTATATAGCGCGCTAGGAACTGGCCATAGCGCGCTATGCGTACTGGGGAGGATGAACTGACATGTGGATAATGCGCTATCCATGTCATGTAGCGCGCTACTAAACCCCTGAAACCAACAACTGTGCTGTGTTTTATGAATAATTTTTGGGGGACTTAGGGACTGGTCCAGGGGTTCTAAAAGTAGTATAATGAACCTATATTGATCCCAAATGATTGGTGATTGGTTGAGGAACATCGAGGAAGAGTGAAATGACCAGAAAGTTAGGGAGTTTGAGAAACAGAGACTTAGACTGAGGTAAGTACGGATTCGTTTATTTATCAATATTGCCTGGCTATTTAGTATATATAGCTCATGTAGTTGTTGGATTGAAATGGGGGATTATGTACACTGTGATGATTTTTCTAATGAACAGAAAACAGTGTTTAATGTGATTCACGAGAGTAAGATACTGGAATTGAGACGAGGTGATATAGGAAATGTGTTAGCTTCCCTGCCTATATGTAACATCCCACTCAGTTTATAGGTGGCGTAGGTTACATTTACACTAGAGGGTTTGGGATAGAACCATTGGGCATTAATGGATGGGCTAGAGAGCACATGAGCGCGATGTGTTGGTTTAGCAATCGCATTAATAGCGCCGGTGGGTAATTGGCCCTAGTTTTATAAATAAAATGGGGTCACACAGTGTAATAGTCCAAAACATTAGCTTTGCATCCGTTTATGTATTAATTTATATGATTTCCATGTTCTTGTTAGATATCATTGGTGCATGTTGTTATTGCATGATATCCTTGAATATTATATGTAATGTTGATGATTATTGTGAATCCTTACTTACTGAGCAAGTTGGAGCGCTTACCCCAATTAACATTACATGAAGATTCGACAAGTGCTACGACTACGGGATGGAGAAGTTATAGGAGTCTTGAACTTCTCTTCGATGTAATGACTTCCTCTGGTCTTATATATTCGTGTTGAATTACATTTTTGTAATATCACATGGGATAGGTGATTTATATAACCGAAGTTTATTCCGGTTTGTTTTAAATACTGTATATCTTATTTTGATTATCGAAAAAGTTTTAAATTTTTGCTGCGTATATTAATTGTTTTGTTTCGATAGTCGATATACAGTAGTGCTTATCAGGTGAAGGTGGTAAGGCTGCTGGCTCTAGTTAAGTCTGGTAAGGGTAATCTGGGCTTAATTAAGGTTTTAGGCCGAGTATTGCCCTAATCAGGTTAGGGGATGCTACACCTTCTGTCCTATATGTCATCTCGATCTCTCGGTCTCTTCTGCCCAAAACTCTGTCCAGTCTGTCTCTCCGACTCAGTAGATGAACGCCTATCGCTCATCTGCATCGGATGTGTCTCATAAGTAAGCGCTATATCATACATCTCCTGCAGTGTCAGCGCTCCGAAGGAAACTATGGTGCTGGCTATGTCCTCAATCAACCCTCATAAAAAGTAATAAATCTACAGTCTCTCTGTGTGCTGCGACATCCGTGGCAAACGTATCAGGTACCGATATATATCCATGTACTGTAACACACTGATCGGATACCCTGTCTCAACGCTAGAAACTCCTCTCTCAGCCTCAACTTCACCTCCATGGGTATGTACTGATCGTAAAATAACTCTCTAAACTCTGCCCATATCATTGGCTCTGGGTGAGTATCTGTATACGTTGTCCACCACACAACAACATTCCCTATCAACATATGCCCTACTATCCTGGCCTGTATGCTCTCCGGGATCTGTAGTAGCTTATGTAACCTCTGATGTGCAATCAACCACTTCCCAGCTGCCTTTGCGTATTTGCCTCCATGAAAGTATCGGTGATCGAATTTGATAAACTCCCTCATCAACTTGACCTCTACCGTCATCGAAGTCTCAAACATGCCAGTCTGTGCTGTCGTAGCAGTCTGCGTCCCCATCTGTGCCACTCGGTGTAGCAACCATTACCGAAGTCTCCTGTACCACTACATGCGTCGGTACAGTCTGGATAGTCGATGGAACTGTCGGAGCAGCTGTCGTCTCAGTCATGCTCTATACCCGAGTGGTGGTGGGTGATGCAATCGCTGTTGTCTGTGTGCACATCATATCCATCAATAGCTCGAACTGCCTATCATGAGCTATGAATCGTACGGCTACTGCCAAATCCAAACCCTCATCTCTAGTCTGGTCTCTCGTTTGACTAACATCTGTAGTAGATGGAGTCGGCTGGCCATCCATCGTGATCTGCATCGAAAAGCATGTGTCGGATCACCTTCCATATACGTGTTTATAATATATACAGTCAAAAACATAACACGTATATAAACCCTATCACTAACCATCTCAAATTGCTTCCCAACTTAGATTCTAAGTCAGGATCTTTGGGTTTCCACATCTAAGATTTGTTTGTTAACTTTTATTCTCTTTTCTTTAATTTTTTTTTATCCTAAGCCTTATCGACCTCGCTCTAAAACCAACTGTGGCATTAGTATCTAGTTAAATTATGCTTCATTCCCTAAGCACCATTGACCTTACTCTGATACCAACTGTAACGACCCCAAATTCCAAACCGCCTTGATACCCGCCACATCGCATCCCACGTCAACTAGCTTTGCCACGTCATGGCTCGTTTCTCCTTGATGCCTCGCGACCTAACGAGTTGCTTACACTTTTCTAGCTAACCCTAGTTACGCTAACTAACCTTTACATAAATATTAATAATTCAGTTAGCCAGTTACTCAATTTATCAAGTCATATTATAATTTTACAGCGGAAGTCTTTTAATGAGTAACATATGCAATATTTAACAATCCTAAGTAATGAAAAACCCGACAAAAGATACAATGCATATATCAAGGTGAGATAAGTATAACAAAAGTTCCATATACATGTAATCAGTGTTCTATGGTCCCCAAAACCCATCAAAATTAAAATAAATACATACTGATATCACACACAAGCTGGCTTTACAATCTTAGAGGTAGTCACCCAGTACCTCCTTGCCCTTGCCCTTACTCGTCGAAGGATCTGCACTCAGTCACCCAACAAATACAGTGACGAGTCCAGTGAGTAAAATCCTAAGAGAAGTCCACACAATATTCATGAAATAAAATTGATAAACTACGAGACATGCGAATATAACTCCTGGCAACAATACGTCATATTCCCATGAATGTAGGCAACATACGACAAGCAAAAATAGTAGCATGAAATAAATAAACAAGTACATACCAGCTAAAACAGCTTAGAAATAAAGTATTAATCAGTAAAACATCCATATAATCACGAGAAAACCCTGACCTACACCCGCAAGTAATTGGTAAATCAAATAGGAACCATGTATATACTTACAGGCTTACAGTGACTAAACCTCAACTTCAGTTACCGGATGAACCCTTCTAGACGCTATTTCAAGTCAAGGGAACACCATAAGTCCCTCCCGACAGTCGTAGATATATTCTACTGCCATCGACACGAGCACTAAACACAAGTAACCCGTGCAAGCGATTTAGCCACAACCAATATATACGCAAACCGGAATAGGAGAGAAACCCCATGTGTGCCCACCAGCAGTCACACATGAAATGCGATATCGAGAAATCAAAACCATGAATTCTGTGAAGCATTCTCAATGGGTTTATGCACCTCAATCCACGCTCCGACTTCCCCGATCTCCCGTATCCGACCCGACTAGCTCCCCGATACCCGAGCTACGGTCCCCTAAGTCCCTGAAGTCCAATTTTACATATTTTAGTATGTTTATAGGTGTTTGAGATATGTATTAAGTCAAAAATCTCAAACACCTTTATAGGTGTTTGAGATACGTCATCGGGTTTCACCGCATTTAAACTCCGCTGCATATGATTTTATATATATATATATATATCCTAATGTGTGGACTATCAGGTACTGAAGACCGGTTTGTCAGGCTGACTAGGCCTTTATTAACTCCGCACTAGTTTACCGGGGGTTAATGAAGGCCTAGTGGCGGGCTGTGCTCAATTTGTAGGGTTGGGGCTGTCACAAAAGCTTACTCCACCGAGCGGAATCGCACTACTCATTACGAGTCAAAAATGACCCGAGGACTACCAAGTGAGGTGCGAAAGCTCTCGTGACGAATCAAAAACGTTTGAGGATCTACCTATTGAGTAGTGTAGGGTCTGCAAGTAGAATCGGTCGGCAGCCACCGACTTGACAATGTTGCTGACCTTCGGCCTTGCGAAAGAGACGGACTTAGTGGCCATTCCTTTATATTATTTTGACATTCATTATTTATCTTCATTTCCGGTCTTAACTTATTTCCATACAGTTGATGTTTCTCTTTCCTATTTATTTTCCGTATGGACTTAAGTTATTATTGTTAATTTCTTATGAATTTATCATGGGCTCCTCTAAATTTTACTTACTGGAATTTGTTACTGTTTGACAGTAAGTTGCAAATCCTACGACGAGCCGCGGCCAGGAGGTGCTAGGCGACTACCTTTAAGACTGCCTTTGACTTCTTACTCTCGTAGGTGTTTGGTATATATTATATTTATTTTTGTGGGTTTTGAGAGACTTGAGGAACACCTGATATATGTATCACTTTTGTACCTATCACCTTTGATGCATTATATCTATGTATATTTTGCCAGGTTTTCACCCCTTAGGACTTTTGATTAATGAAAATGAACTATATTTGTTTTTCATTGTTACTTCTATTTAAGGCTTCCGCACTTATAATTGCTTAATTTTATTAAACCACTCAACTCAATGATAAATGCTAAGTCAAGTGCTAACAAGACAAAAACTTCTCCAAAAAGGTTGAATAATTGACTAAGCATTGAAAAATGTGTAAGTTAAGTAATAGGAATTCAGGCTGTTATCGAGATGCATGCGGTGACGTGGCAGTCTTGATGATGTGTTCGGGCAAAGTGGCGGTGCTCGATATGTACTGGGATTCGGGTCGTTACAGTTGGCATAAGAGCCTAGGTTTGAGAGAACCTAGGGCAAAAAAATCGAGATAAGATTTTAACAATCAAACTTTAGATTGGAAACCCGAAGATCCTAACTTAGAACCTTAGTTGGGAAGTGAATGTGAGACGGGTAGAACCAAAGATTATACGTGATATATTTTGATTGTAATAGTATGTTTACATATTATGAGGCTGATTCGAAAACACGTTTGCAATTGCAGATTTGATATGGACGAACATCCGACTCCACCCGCGACTGATAGGGGTTAAACGAGCGATGCGACACGCATTGTCAAGATGGATCAGAGTATAGCGGATAAATTCGCGGCACATGATCGACAGTTTGAGAAGATGCTGATATTTATTTGTGCTCAGTCTGCGACCATTGCGACACTCATAGTCGCTTTTATCCCGAGTACCCCTGAGACAACCGTTATCCAGTTGTTCAGGGTACACCGTTGACTGCAGTGATGGCATAAACTACACCTCCAGCCTTAGTTACAGAGACTACCCCTGTCGCGACATCGTCGCAGATGCCTGTTCAGGCGCTTGCTTTTAACACTTCCTTATCGGCTAAGGCTAAGCTAACCAAGGAATTCGTACGTTTCCAGCCTGGTTACTTTTGTGGAGGAGACCCAAAGACAGCTGGAAAGTGGTTGTTAGCGCACGAGAAGCTTCATAAGCCATTAAGGATCCATGAGAATATTCAAGCTAAGCTGTTCGGGTACATGCTTAGAGGAGAGGTCGGAGTATGGTGGACAACTTAAACAGCGACACATCCGGAGCCGAACATCTGGACAAAGTTTCGAGAGCTATTTTACGAGCAGTACATTCCAAGAGAGGTCCAGCTAAAGCTTAGACATGAGTTTTTGAGATTGAGGCAGGGCACTAGGACATCAATATAGTACATGGAGCGATAACGTTACGGGAGACTTAGCACGCACCGAGAGAGACCAGGTGCACTACTTTGGGATCAAACTGATTAATGAGATATTCGATCTGTTATGTCGATTAGGGCCCAGACTCTAGAGCTGATATACGAGAGGGCATTAGCACACGAGGCGTACTTATTACTCGAGGCGCGACACCCATGTTCTTGACCACTTCGATGTCAGCTGAAGAGAGTACACTATCAAATGGTAGCGAGAAGAAGAGAAAGGTAATTAAGAGAGAGCAGATGAGGCAGAGGTCGAAGCAAGAGCGCTACCAAGAGTTTAGCACTCACGTTGTGGTGCCCACTTCACCAGCATCCACCTTATCGAGCCGACTAGCAACTCAGCCGACACAGACTAGGCAGGCCTATAATTATAGGGGTAGAGATAGAGGCCATCGGGGCCGGGTCAGAGATCAATACCTAATCAGGCGGCATCGACAAGATCTAGAGGACCATCGATTTGTTATAAGTGTAGATTAGAGATTATGTTCACGCAGTAGCAGAGCCAGCCCGCGAGGCAACTAGACAACTTAAAAAAGGTATGATTTACATTTTGGTGGTCAATTCATGCAAGTTAAAGAATTTAAGGTACATGGTTTATGTTATACATATATGCATGACTAGGAGAGTTCAGGTTTTACGCTAGTTAAAGTTAGCAAATACCTACATACCGTCACAACATTGTGCCTCTAGACCAATAGATACTCCAAGTAAAGTGTTTGTTGTTATGTCAGGACACCCGCAACAAGGTTTCAACGGTTCAAGAAAAGATTGGCGTCATCGTGTGAGTACTTACAACCAAACTTACCAATTGATATTGGTGGGATATTATCAGAGGCTTTTGTAGAGAAGACCGATTATTGTGTCTCCTATGATATTAGTCTTTACAGAGAGTTGGAATGTCTCCTTTATGATGTGTCGGAAATGGTTTAGAGTCTACCAAGTGAGCACATTTCTCCACTCTGTATATGTTGGGACATAGCTTCAGAACATGCAATGTTACATGAGGAGTTCAGGTACATTCGCCAGTGTTTTCCTAACTACTATAATAGGTGATAAGGAAAACACAGATTTGCACCGAGTAGAGCCAAGTTATAGATTCGTAAAACCATTTATATGAAAGAGTCCCACCTAATTAGAGCCCAATGGTTTGAGTGTTAAGGAGATTCGCAAAACGTGGCGTAATCAATTGTCAAGGTCAAGATAAAGGTGCCTTTGATGTAAAAAAAATTGTCATGTTGATAACGGATCGGGCTATTTCCTTATAATCAAATATCAGGCACTTTAGTTGGGAAGATTGTAACGCCAAAATCAATTAAATCGAGGTTACAATCTAATTAGAGATTAGCAACACATAATCCGAACTAACGTGTTAAGCTCGAACAACACCTTGAGCTCGAAAGTCGAGGTAACTTGTTATTTATGGCGTGATGCATGCATATTTCATGTAAATATTTAAATATATGTATTGCGCGATAGTTCAAGACTTATGCCGAGGAAATCGCGTGAGTTTCTGTAACTGAGAGTGTTATCTGGGGGCGCGATATAGCACATGGCTTCGGACAGTCGAAGTTAATAGAAACTTTTTTAGCTTAGTTGAATTAAGTAAGGTGAAAAATAATTTTATCCTAAGCTATATAAGTGTGGCTAATTAAATTAAACTTAATGAGATAAAATTAAAATACATTAAGATATATGATTTGATTTAGTTTAATTGACCTTAAACTTAATGCATAATTTTTGAATAAGTTTGGTTAAATTAGGTATGGCTATTTGTGTCACATATGGGTGTGTGTATGGAGAAAATGAGATTCCTTAGATTTAGTTTGGGGATGTGGTTGGTGTGAATTTCAAGGACATACTTGGCTTTAGTATAAAGAGAGATATCTCACTCTATCTTTCTTGTTCATAATCAAGTATTGCAAGTGAGTGAGACTAGTAGGAGAGAGAAAAATGAAGATATTGTGAAGCTTGGAGAGAATTATTGAGGGCTTGTGATGTAGATTGATAGATTGGCACGTGGGGAGCGTAAGTCCACCAATTTAAAGCAAGATTGGTAGAGGATTTTAGCTTCAAGGGAGCCTTAGGTGAGAACTCAAACCCACACTTTTAATTTCTTAATTAAATAGATTATCTTCTAATTTATTTTGAGTTTTCTAAATTGATATTTATAAATTGTTTGATTTTAGTTATTACTAAAAAAAAATTAAAAAAAATGCCTTGATTGGCAGCAATGTAGCTACCAATTATGGGCATCAACGTAGCCGTGCACGCACTTCAGGGGCGCGCCGTGCACACACTTTAATGTGCGACGCACTCGCATGTCGGATTGCGATGCACACCCATATTTAAGTCAAATTGACCAATATATTATATAATATATACGATATATAATATTACATTATCTATTATATATAATGTATGTCTATATAGTCAAAAACTTATTAATTGGTTTCAAAAAATGGGAATAAAAATCAAATTCAAGAAAATTGGTTGAGGTGAGACTTGTCTAATGTGGTTCGATCGAGACGTGGTCAACGATGCCACCGAGAAAATCTCATATTTTGTATATTGAAAGTTTGATTTTGAATGCGTTCTAACACAGATAAAACATGCTAAAATTTGTATTGTTAGGACACCAAGGACTTGAGAATTTATAGGTGGGTGTCTATCACGAGTTTCGAAGCGTGTGTAGTTCGTTATGTAGTGGGAACTTGCATTGCTTGAGGTAAGTAAAACCAATAGGAAACCATTCATGAATTCATGTTTTGTTTTTTATTTAAATTCAATACTGCATACTCTATTCTGGAAATGAATGTCGTGGGCTAAGCCCGTCGAGTTCCTCTCGGTAGTGAGTCGGAAATGGCAAAAGCCTACTCCACCGAGCGGAAACTGTACTACTCATTACGAGTCGAAAATGACCCCAAGGACTACAAAGTGAGGTGCGAAAGCTCTCATGACGAATCGAAAAACGTATGAGGATCTACCTAATGAGTAGTATGGGGTCTGCAAGTAGGATCGGTTGGCGGCCACCGACTGGACACTGTTGCTGACCCTCGGCCTTGAGAAAGAGACGGACTTAATGGCCATTCCTTTTTATTATTATGGCATTCATTATATATCTTCGTTTCCAGTCTAAACTTATTTTCAAACAGTTGATGTTTCGGTTTCTTATTTATTTTCGGTATGGACTTAAGTTATTGTTGTTGATTTCTTATGAATACATCATGGGCTCCTCTAAATTTTACTCACTGGAATTCATTACTGTTTGGTAACAAGTTGCAGATCCTACGACGAGCCACGACCAGGAGGTGCTAGGCGACTACCTTTAGGATTGCCTTCACGACATCTAGAATTTAATGATTCTCTTTTAGGAACAATTGAAGGAAGTTTGTCTGAAGGTCTAATTTTCTTCAACTGTTTTATAAATTTCACATTAAGTCTTTACGATCAATTTGCTCATGAAGCATCAACATTAAGTTTATATGCTCAAGGATTCAAAATGAAAGGAGTATGCTCAAATGTCGCAATTGTGTATAGAATTTATTATAAGTTAATGCATACAATAGTTCCTACTGTCGCAATGCAAATTTACAAAAAGGAACATCTACATTATTTTTAACAAATATACAAAATAAGGCTAATTAATTTAGGACTGAGGCTATGTTGTTGTTGTTGTATACAAAATAAGGTTATCACTAGAAAACAATTAAGTTGGAAAGATATTAATATACCCAAAACATGGTTGATTCATAATAAAAATAAAGAAGAAAATCCTTCGATAACACAAATGATCTAGTACATAATATTATAACCCATGATGACGGGTTAGTAGAAATAAATCTTGCGTCTCGAAAATCTTGCTCATCCATATCACCGACTTACGATTATGGAAATAAACCACAACCAGCTAGAGCATCAACTTCTGGAAATCCTATACATGTAGCTGATCCAGTTACACCTTCTGAAGATAACGTTAGTATAAATGATTTCGCATATTATCAAATACATATGGTTCATATTGACCACAAAGAAATATTTGAAATGGATTATAACTCTTTACAAGAACAATTTCTTAAACATCCTTTAACTCCTATTTTCTGCAAAATCTGTTCCAAATCACAACAAACAATTATTAGAGAAAAATATTTTGCTCATATAAAAGAAACAAAACAAAATATTCTATTTTTTGATTATTTAGCTCAATCCTATCCAAAAATAATAAATAAAATTAATACGATATGGGATGGATGTAAAGGTGAAAAATACATTCAATCTCGCCCCCATTAGCTCTTATTAAAATAACTGAAAATATTAAAGCCGTCCCATTAAAAGGAAGTTTTGATGAAGAGAAACCTATATCTAGAAAAGATCTAAATCATCTCATAGAACAAAATAATTTTACTAATGTTTATCTATCCACTTTGTCAAACCATTCTAAGAATACAACCTCTACTAGTAAACCATTTAATAATGAAGCAATTTTGAAAAATCGATGATTAAAGACTCCTTAGGATCTTTACCAATTATCAAACCTAAATATTCAGACGAATTACTCCAAGCAATAGCAGTCAAATTAGAAACACTGCAAATCGATTATGATAGTATCAATAAAAAGGATAAATCACCCTTAATAGCTAATTTAGATAATATTGATACTCAATCTCTTATATCTTAAACATACCAAATAAGTAAATCGTAGAATTAAATCCTCTTGACATAACTTATGATGAGACTGAAGTCTGATTTAGAAATACAACGAATCCATAAGCCAAGGAAACATCCAACCTATAATGTTAGAAAAACTAAGCATTATTATTCACGACCATCACTAGTATCACCATTGATTTAGTATTAGAAGAAGATAAAGCTAAACGAATTAAATTTGATGGTAATTATGTTTATGAATGGAATATTGATGGTTTATTCGAATATAGAGCACTTGAAATAATCCAACATATGTTAGTTCTATTCCAAAGCTTGTAAAATGCATCGTCATCCCTAAAACCATATAGCTAGTGCCATAGCAGTCGGTTTTACTGCCCAATTACACTGCTGGTGGAATTGCGCTTTAACTAATGAACAACGAAATGAAATCATAAATTCAATTGTACGAGATGATAACAACAATCCAGTTCTAGATGCTCGAGGACAACAACAACTAAATAGTGTTTTATGTCTTAGCACAAATATAATTTGGCATTTCTTAGGAACAATATCTACAATGGATGAAAAAACCAGAGATCAATTACAAAGCCTCCGATGTAAAACCTTAACTGATTTTAGATGGTATAAAAATACTTTCTTATCTAAAGTATACACATTAACAACAACTGATTCCTCATTTTGGAAAGAACGATTCATTGCTGGGTTACCTACATTTTTTGCTGAAAATGTTAAAATCCTATTACGAAAAAGGTGGTGGCACTATAAACTATAACAATTTTACTTATGGCAATTTAGTTCAAACAACTCAAATGACTGGTTTAGCTATCTTGTAATGATATCAAACTCAAGAAACAACTAAATAAAGAGAATAAAACAAAGCATAGAGATTTAGGTGACTTTTGTTATCAATTTGGCCATGATGCCAAAATTACAACATCCAGGAATACTAAAAATCGTGAACGACTTCATCGTTTTTCTAAAAATAATAATCAAGATGCTTACTATAAGACTAATAAATGTCGAACTTACAAAAAGAAATATAATAAGACTAATAAAAATAGAGATAAAGCAAATACATGTTACAATTGTCGAAAACCAGGCCATTATGCAAATAAATGTCATTTAAAAAATTATAAAAAGAAAATAAATGATGTCAAGAAGACATTAGTTCTTCTGAAACATGTCAATGTTTAGATAATATTCAAAATACTTGTACCTCTACCTCTAATACATATATAGATAATGAAATAAATATATTAACAACCCATGAAGAATTAATTCTAGAAATAGGTGACCAAATAGCAGATCCTACTCTAAAATATAAATATTTTACAGAGATATTGAACAAAACTATTAATGAAGAATCAACGTTTCAAAAACCAAAAGCTAACTTTAATTTTCAAAATCAAATGGAATAACATGATATTTCTCATACAATGCACGCTATTCTGCAAGAAGTAAATAAAAAACGTAATGATCCAACAGAATCTACCATTCATTCTTTACAACAAGAAATAAATCAATTAAAAACAGAAATAAAATCTCTAAAGGATCGAATGACAAAATTAGAAGACGATAACGTCAATTTTGAGAATTTTTCGGTTTATGACAATAATGTATTCATTGAAACACTCACACATTACATTCATCAACGATGGTTTACCCCAATTACCTTAAAAAATAAAAAAAAAAATTAAACATACAGGCCATGCTTTAATCGATTCAGGCGCTGACTTAAATTGCATTAGAAAAGGTTTAATTCCCCTCCAATATTGTGAAAAAACTAATAGTCGAATATCTACTACAGAAGGAAATAAATCCATTATTAAACTTAAAATACCCCTGGCACATACATGCAGAAGTAATGTTTGTATACCAACTTCATTTATTGTTGTAAAAGACCTCCAACATGATATGCTATTGGGCACTCTATTTTTACAAAAAATCCAACCATTTTCTGTTACCACAGAAGGAATAAAAACTTTGCTAGAACATAAAGAAATTACTTTTCCTTTCATTCAACTACCAAAAACTAGATATCTAAATCAAATCATAAACCAAATCGAACATAAAAAAAGCTTATATAGGATTTTTAAAATCAGAAATTAAAAATCTAAAAATAGATCAAATAATTAATACCCCCACTTTCCAGTCAAAATTAAGTACTTTTCAAGAAAATTTAATTAATAAATGTTGCTCTGAAATCCCATCTACATTTAGGATAGAAAGAAACATTAAGTATCACTACCATATGTCGATGATTTTCATGAGACCCAAATTCCTACTAAAGCCAATCCTTCACAAATGAATGACAGACCATTAACTCTATGTGATAAAGAAATCAAAGAACTTTTAAATAAGAAATTGATAACTTCATCCAGATCACCGTGGAGTTGTACCACTTTTTATGTAGAAAATGCTTCTGAATTAAAGCGAGGATCACCTAGATTAGCCATCAATTATAAACCATTAAATAAAGTCTTAAAAACAATCATATATCCATTACCAAATAAAAATGATTTACTCAAATGTATAACCAATTCAATTATCTTCTCTAAATTTGATCTTAAATCTGGATTTTGGCAAATACAGATTAAGAAAAAGATAGATATAAAACTACATTTAATACTTCTTTTGGTTAATATCAATGGAATGTCATGCTATTTGGATTAAAAAATGCCCCTTCTGAATTTCAAAAAGTAATGAATGAAATTCTCTATCCCTATCACAAATATTCTTGTTTACATTGATGATATCCTTATTTTTTTCCAAATCTCTCGATCAACATTGGAAACATTTAAATACTTTTCAACACATTATCATAACCAATAGTTTAGTATTATCTCAACGAAAATAAAACTTTTTAGAGACATCAATCAATTTTTTAGGTTTTAAAATAGCACAACAAACGATAACACATATTAATCAAGTTATTGAATTTTTTGATAAATTCCCAGATCAACTCACTGATAAAAAACAGTTACAATGATTTTTAGGATGCCTTAACTATATAACCGATTCTTACAAAAATGCTGCTAAAGACCGAAAAGTTCTCTAAGATCTTCTCAAGAAAGATGTCAAATTTCAATGGACGTCTGAACATACTAAAGCAATCCAACTGATCAAGTCTAAAGTAAAATCACTTCCATGTCTTCATTTAGCAAACCATGCTTATCCAAAGATTATTCAAACAGATGCCTCTGATTTAGGCTACGGATGTGTATTGTTGCAAAAACCCCTACGGGAAATGAACAATTAGTTCGTTATACCTCTAAATTATGGAATGACACCCTAAAGAATTATGCAACAGTCAAAAAAGATATATTAGCAATAGTTTTATATGTTCAAAAGTTTCATTCCGATGTTTTAAATCAAAAGTTTTTTATTCGTGTTGATTGCAAAGCTGCAAAAGAAATTCTTTTGAAAGATATTAAAAATTTAGTTTCAAAACAAATATTTGCTCGATGGCAAGCTCTTTTGAGTATTTTTTATTTTGATATCAAGTATATAAAGGGAGAACATAATTCTCTTCCAAATTTCTTATCTTGAGAATTCCTCTTAACTCCTCAAATTCATTTTATACAGATCATGGCCGATAAGGAAAAACCCTCCTCACCTATCAAAAATCCATATATACCAATAAATTCTCTCCTTTGTTTAATTCCTATAATAAATCTGATGATCGATCAATTTATTTCCGTAGCAACCAAAACATAGTCATTCTTATTGAAAATTCCCTTATGGACCAATCTTTTGAAAATCAAGTAAAAATTATTATGCCTCATTCCTATCATTTTATCCTCAATCACCCTCATGTTTCTATGAAGTTTTATGAAGCATTGCTTTCTCAAACACAATCCGTAATTTTTGAACACTTCAAAAAATAAAGTTTTGATGAAATCGCTTATTCTAAAATGAAGATACATAAAGTCCTTACTTTGGAGGAATGGACTCAGAGAGTCTAGTCAAACAATCCTCGTTTTCTCATCAATCCATGACAATTCTATCATCCTATCCACCTATGCATGTCAGATATAAAGATTATATTGAAGCCTGGAAAGTCATTCTATTCTATAAAGACCCGTCTGAAGGTCATTCATGGTACATTACCATTAAAAAAATCATTACGAATTACTCTCCCTACCTGGTTCTTAATAGAGTGGTGGCCAAAACTTGGCCCAATTGAGAAAAACATGTCTGGCAAGGTCAAAGCCATACATGAAAAAGAAAAACTCTTTTTTTTCCAATTCATCCAAAAAATACCATCCGATGGATCCTCAAGTAGAATTGTGCCACTCATAAAATTAGCCAACCAAATAACTGAACAGCTACCTATCAGTGCAAGAAATCCATGTAAAATGGTGGGATAAATTTGATGTTGATTCAATCAAAGAATGATCGATTACTCCTATTCCAAAAAAAATAACTCCAATTGATCCATTCGATTTAGTCCTAAAACCACCATCTACACCAAAAACTTATAAAGAAGCCAGCCTCTCTAAAGATGACATTCCTGAAAAAATTAAAACAACAGCCATCTTCTTCTACCCAAATTTGTCCAGACATCGCTACAACAATTCTGCAACAATTGTAACAAATGGAACAAAGAATTGAAGCCAAAATGGATGCCGAAATCGAGCAATTAGAAGAACTCTATTATGCAACATCACAAACTAATTCTGAAGGAGGAGCAAGTTCAGCGGCTCCAGATTTCTTTGAGCTTTAAATTCAGGCCCATGCCATCATAACTTAATCAGAACCATACCATCATCAAACATTCAGAACAATCAAGAACTTATCTATTTTGCGGCCCATGCCAAATATCATTTAAGGCCCATGCCTGCCTTCAGGCCCATCCCACTCATCATTTCAGGTTCATGCCTCCAGTCCCATCTGCCTGCCTCAACCCTACAGTTCAATAATTCGATCTACAATAATTCAGTCTACAACTATCCAGCCACTTGCAACTGTCTCTCCACTTTCACATCAACATGTCAAATCATGTCATTCAGCCGTCTACAGTTGTTCGTGCTATTTACCATACAATCATGTAACGACCCAAAAATTTTACTTGTGCCACGTGTCAGGTCAAGGTCGTATGTGGGACTCACTCGTCGTAATCCAGATCGAAATCGACGCGAAATAGGGTCAAAATAAGGTTTAGATGCGATGTACCCGTATTTCATAGTGTAATGGTATTTTAATTAATTTTTGGCGAAAACGGGGTATTGTTCGAGGTTTATTTCGGACACAAAAATTGAGGTGATAAATAAAATAAAATAAAGTAAAATGTACATTGGATGCGCCTCGTGATGCATGTGGCGCGAGCGCCGAGATGGTGAATATTTGTAGTGTCTCGAGATGCGTGTTGTCCAATTTCTTAGGAAAACAAGTGAATAAATATGTTTTTGGATATGCCTCGAGTTCCGCTCCGCATGAATCTTGATGACATATTTGGTTCCTTAAAAAGAGAATCGGATAATAAGGGAGAGGAAGGAAGAGAGAGAGAAAGAGGAGAGACAAGAGAGAGAGAAGAAAAAGAAGAGAGAGAGAGAGAGACGCCGGCGAGGAGCTCGCTGAGGGACGACCGGTGGCGACGACGGCTCTCGGTGCAGCGACGAGCAGCAGCGGCAGCGATGACGCAGTCCGTGAGCGTGGTTGGTGGCGAGATCGGACTGCGCAGCGGCGACGGACTAGCGGTGGTGCAGCGGCGCGGCGACGACGCGGTTCCCACGTCAGGAGCTGGCACGACGCGGAGAGCGGACGTCAGCAGCGGCGGCGTGGAACTGCAGTGGCGGGGAGACGGCAGCGGCGGTGGCGGCGGCGGCGCGAGCGGAGTCGGCACGACATTGGCAACGACGCGGTGAATGGCGAGGAGCAACTGCGCGGTGGCGCGTTGTCGGATCGATCGATCCTCGACGAGGGGTGCGATTCGACGAATTTCGACAACGCGATGGAGGTGAGGTGTACTTCACCTAATTTTAGTTGCGATTTGAATGATTTAAGTAATATGACCCCAATGGTATAAATGACACCATGGACTTAGGAGTCGGGTGTTGGGTGCGCATATCGAGGCGTGAGCGAGACGTCTTGCGGACGATGTGGATTGTTCGCGAAAAATGTAAGTAAAACCAGTTAGAAAATGTAAAGTAGTTCATTGAGCTTGCATTTTTGTTTGATGTTGAACCATGTCCCCTTCTTGGAATTCCTACCCACTTATGAGTGTCCGAGGGTCAAGTGAGTCCTACGAGTGTCTCTGATTGGAGTGGTCGCCGGCTTGCAACCGGGGCCATGACATCGAGTCACTTGAGTATTTGGTGGGAATGAGATGTGTTTTATCCGGGGCACCGTTGATATCCCTCATTCGCGACGTTCTAGGTACAGATGGCGATGCCGCGTCCTATGACCCGAGTCTGCTTGGCGTTGCCACGACTCTATGACCCCGACCCTGTGGCACTCGCATTCGGTGGTCTTGGACTACTTGGGCACCTCTCTATTGTTTCCCGTGACACTCATTCTCGTTGTACTTCCATTGTTTTTTTACAGTCTCATTATCATGCATTTCATAATAGCTTTCTTTCTATCCGCATGACTTTTAGACTGTTTCATGTATTTTGAATTACTGTTTAGATTCGCTGGATTTTACTTACCTGGGCTTGTCAATCTCGTGTTTGACTGAGTGCAGAGTCGCAGACAAGTAGCAAAAGGGAAAGCTTCATAGCTAAGTGAATTTTTTTGTATATCTTTTATTTACTCTCCTCTGGGTTCCACAATTAGGTTGCCTAACTCCTTGATATTATTGTTGAGTTATTTCATGTAGTATTGCTTCCGCTAAATTGTAAAAACTTGAAAAATACTAATAACTCAACTTAAACTTTTGAAATTACTTGTAATAATGGATTGGAAGGTTGACTAGGCTGCGTTGACCTTGCGAGACTGGCTCGGGGGTCCACGTGGGCTTAGGCCGGGCGGTGCCCATTTTGTGGGAAATTGGGGCTGTCACAAATCACCTGATAAAGCATCAATTGTTCTACCAACAAATCAATCATTCTGTCAAATCATCATTGCCTTATCCAGCCAATTCAAATCATACTGGTGTTCATCAATTCAATCAGACAAATCAAGTTTTACAGCTGTCCTTCCAACTGTCCATCCATCGATCAAGTGTTTCCTTTTCTTTTGTAAAGCAGTCTGTTGAGAATCTACTTTATTAAAGTAGATGCGTTGTGTCTTGGATGATCCTTCACACCAAGGGCTAGTTGGACTCCACTATTTGTTTCTTTGTCTAAAGTTTGTCTCAAATCATCTTTTTAAAAGATGATGCGTCTACTTTTTCTTTTGCTTTAAAAAATTATCTGTACATCTGTTGGACTATCTTTCCACGATAGTGCGTCTTTTTCTTTTCTTTTGTATCTTTTATTGTGAGCCATTCCTTTTAGAAAATGTGTTGTTTTGGCCACATGTGTTTTGAGTGTCTTGAAGTTTGTTTAAATGCTAGCTCACTCCTAAGAGTTAAGCATTCAAAGTTACAAATTCGAAAATTTGTATTGTGGTTTTGAAAGTTTAAGCAATATAGCTTCATATGTCTTATCAACAATTCTCTCTTTCTCTACTACTTTTCTTTGATGACTCTTCTTCTCATCTTTTTCTTCTTCTTTAATTTCGCTCGCTTCTTTCATTCTCACGTTTGCTCGCTTCTCTCATTCTCTCACGTGCTTCATCAAACTGGTATCAGAGCCAAGTTCCTCCATCAAGTAATTCAGTTCTTCCATCACTCCCAACTGTAAGTATTTTTATTTTGGATTTCAAAACAGATTTTGAATCAAGTTTTCCAATTGTAATTTTATTTGAAAGCGTTTCTTTCATTTTTAAATTATTTCATCTCTTGTTTAAGGTGTTTTTCCAAAAGTGGGGGACATTTACGTTTTATTTCACAAAATAGGGTAGTTTACTTTTAATTTTCAAAAATAGGTGATAACACCTTATGAAAAGGCGTTATATCATCTGAGTTGGCTTCATGGGTGTGAGGTGGCGGTGAGGTGGCGTTGAGTTGGCGAGGCAATATGTATAGATAGCTCCTTTTGAAAAGGAGCTATCTATACAAAACTATACTTTCTATTGATAGCTCATTTTCAATACAAATTCTTTTCCCCATGACCGCCACGTGCATATGGAGATGGAGGACCTGCGCCACTCGCGTATCTCGAGGTAGACAACCAATGTAAATAATGCGCACGCATATCGACGTGGACAACCCATGCAAATGTGACCCATGTATGCCGAGGTGGAGATTTCATGCAAATGGCAGGCACGTCTGTCGAGGTGGGCGACCCATGCAACCTCGTGCAACTCATGCAAATGTCACGCACGTGTCTCGAGGTGATAAAGACATTTTAAACGTCGCGCGCGTATTGCGAGGCGGACAACCCGTACAACCCGTGCAACCCATAGGCGTTATTCGGTCGGCTCATGTTCACGCGGTCATTATACGTGGATTGTGTTACACGGATAGCGCCTTTTCAAAAGGCGCTATCCGTGTAACACAATCCACGTAGGACCGTCTACGACAGTGAAAAAAATCTACCCAACTAATAGCGCCTTTTGGAAAGGCGACATAGCATAGTTTTTGAATAAAAAATAAAACCACACTTATTTTCCTCATTTAAGGAGGAAGGTAATGTACTTTTGTAATTTTTTCTCATATATTAGTGACAAAATATCAAAAATCTGAAGTTGACACTTCCAAGCTACGGAAAGTACATTTGCACACAAGTAGTTGCAGTACTCCCAAATAGTTACTGCTAAAATGTATAATAAAACAACTAACCATATATTATAGTTCTATATAGGCCTTGGGGCAATCAATTCAAAATTATAGATTGCATAGGCCAAGACTCCATAGGATCCTGTACAATAGAAATTACTTTTAACCCCAAAAAAACTGCAGTAAATGAATGTGTATAAACAAATTACAAAAACACCTAACTTGGTAAAGCTCTGCCCTAGCCATATTCACATTGAAGTCCCTTTCTTTATATTCTTTCATAAATGATTATAATATCAATAAGATTGATTAAATTTATTGATTAAGCACCGAATTTTAAGTCAATCACTTCAAGAACTTCGATACCGTACCCTAGACTCTTAAAATTAGTACTTAAAATTGCCGAAAATAAATAAGTAAAGCACCAACCAACTTGGAGGTCAATGAACCAACCCTGGGTTTCATGCATTGGTTAGGACCTAGCTAGCTACTAGTTGTTTAATTAATTGAAGTTCTTTAAGGTTATAAGTTCGAATCTTCTAGTTTTTCGAGATATATATATATATATATCTTTCACAGTGATGAGTTTCTTTTATGGAATATTCAAGAGTAATCACAGATACCACAATATAATAATATGGAAAACATGAGAAATAAGTTTATTCCATGATAAGGTTGTATACATCAACTTCGTTCACCCAAAATATAAGATGAAACAAATCACCATGACATCAAGAAAACTCATCATGCAGGTATATTACAACGGTTACGTTGGCGTTGTTGCTCGGTGATGCAAACCGGACGTACTCTATGTCTAGTTGGACGATGTGTTTGTACATCCGGATGAAGGTTTTTGACGTTGCTGGTCTTGCATTTAATGGCGTCGAGTAGATTGATGTTCTTCCTCTGGTGCTTCACTCGACTCACCTCTGCTACTGATGCTCCAAAAAATAGGAGGTTGAACCATCCCAAAATATTGGCTTCCTGTATGCGGTTGGGGGAAAGGAACATGAGGCTGCGACATAGTCAACAAGTTCATGAATGAGCCATTTCCACTATATGGCATATTGTAATTATAACATGGTGGAGTATATGGACTCGGCATGTATTGAGGCAATGACGGATACATTTGAGGTTTAGGCATTCCATGGTGCACATATGAAGACGACGGCCCGGGTGCATAAGGATCAAAATGGTAAGGAGGAAGATTCACGATCGGAGGCCTGGGTATAAACATTTGAGGTTCTGGTTGCATTGTGGACGATGCAGGAATGTACCCATGAGAAGAATGACTTGGTGGGGATGATCGTTGGCTACTCTCGCCAACAGTCTCTGTTCTACTCGCTCTCGGACGAGATGAACGTGCTGGAGGAGAACGTCTGCTACTCTCTGCAGCAATCTCAGTGTGAGTAGATGGACGTGGTGGACGAGGACGTCTGGTACGTTCCCGCACAGTCTCTGGTCGTGTTTGTCTTCTTCTCACATCTATGTTTGCTTCGCCCTGATTGTCTTCTTCATCTTCCTGTTCATTATCCTCATTTATGTCCTGTTCGACGTCAATTCCGTCATGCCAAATAGTAGACCTTTGTCTTTCATCTTCGTCTAAAATTTTAATCCCTTCATCAAGCGCAGCAAGACCTTGCTCGTACCCATCCTCAATAAACACTCGCCTCAGTCGATGCACCAAGTTACACTGATATAAAAACATGAGTTCAAAGCACGCAATATAAGATATTAGTTGTTCGAGAAAAAGTAAGAGTTAGAAGTTTACCGAGTAGTCACGTAAAGCCCCGTCGTGTCCAATGAATCTCCTAGTGACCGAGCGATACCACGTCATGTAGTCTTGATGATCGTGCCCTTCATTATGTGCCGCTGTGGTAATGTTGTCGCCACGATTTTCCCACATGTGTATATAGCTTGCGTGAAAAGTCACCCAATTTTCTTGATGACGTCCATGCAATTCGATGCGGTGCAGTTGGGTGTCGTAAGCACAATTTGGTGGCACCACTTGTACCATTCCGAATTGTCTCATAACCCTTTCTGGTCGATGCCACTCGACTATGTGGAAACAAATAAGGGGACACGTCGAAAGCCAACTACCGTGACCGTTAGTACAGTAATTGGGAAGAGTCATATGGTTGCCATACCACATCATCCTCATGCCTTTGCGAGTCGAGTGCATCACGTTAAGCTCGATACGACGTGCGTCGCACTTTGTGTAACCGAAAATGCATCGAGCCTAGAAAACAATAAGTTAAGAAAAATGAAATTGGACTAGATTTTTAGCAAATTAAGGAAAAATATTTGTATTACCTGTGTCCCAGTGGAACGTCCATAAGCATATGTTCTCCATCAACTGTTCGCGATTGAACTCTAGAAACACCCAGGCGCCGCGGTGCTATGAATGGAAATTTGTCCCATGCCCATAGTTGTACAAGAATTGACGCGCCTGCAACCTTATGTGCCCCTGCGTGAGATCCGCGACACAACTCCCTGTACAAATAAGCCAAACATGCACTCCCCCAACTATATTGTCCAGCTACTTGGAAATCCTCCAGCAATGGTAGGAACATCAAATGTACGAATCGATTGGACTTGTCGGCGAAAAGACAACCACCGATAAGTTGGCGAAAAGACAACCACCGATAAGTTGGCGAAAAGACAACCACCGATAAGTTGTAGTATGTACGATCGAACATAACGTTGCACCGACTCCTCATCGCTATCATCATCTATAGCTGGTACGTTACGTTCAAGCCATTCGACTTTAAGTATACAACCAATAACGTCATCTCCAACATGAGTTCGACCAAGTAGCCTCTCGCACACATCAGCATAGTCTGTATTTGTCGTTCCCATCACAGGCATACCTTCGATAGGTAAGCCGAGCTGTACCTGCACGTCCTGGAGTGTAATTGTGCACTCCCCACAATGCATGTGAGATGTATGCGTCTCAGGGCGCCATCTCTCTACCAATGCAGTAATCAAAGCCCAATCAAGGCTGAGAAATGCTATGCGGGAAATCCCATAGAACCCATTGGAACGAAGATATGGGATCATCCTCGAGTGATACTGCACCGTTCGATCAACGACCCCACGTCTTCGACGTACGCGCATTGTTTCGTACACCTTATAATTGATAATGTCTTAATCTATATTTTTGATACGTTTATGCTGTAACATTTGACATATACATGTAAAAAAGTTTACCTCACCCCTCCAGGTTCGCGATGATCTGTGTGTAGATTGGAGTTGCAAAAGTGAAGGATCTGAAGGACCTGGATCCATTGTTGTACAACTACAAATGAATGATATAAAAAGAATTAGAGTGTTGTTCGAAACCAAACGATAACTCTTTCATATATGTTCACACTTAAACAAATGCGTAAATGCTCAAAATCAACATAGCTACGAACTTAAGTTATGACAAACAATATACAAAATCGACTATAGATTTTCATTGGAAGGTTGAGGTCTGCTTGGACAATTGTTTTTGTTATGTCCCTCTGAACGACAAATACCACACCGGTTCTTCCGAGTTGGGACTCGTTCACAATTTCACCGTACGCATAGAATAGAAAAAAGATGTTCCTATGTTCCATGACCTACATAAGTTATTGAACATTGATGTAAAAGGATTACACACAAATGCACAAATATATTAAGTGAAATAGTTGGTTACTAATGGAGTTAAAGCGCAATCGAACTTTCTGATGTAGAAGATCGCCATAACATAGCGCAACTACAGAGCATACTCATTTCTTTGCACTCCCAATCACGTACTAAGTCATACTTACATGTCAAACGATCAAACCTACTGAACTAGTTCATAAGAGACACGGTTTTCGTTTACAAATTTAAGCCAGGAATTTTATTCTTCCAATCAGCACTTTAAACACAAATGGAACTTTCTGATGTAGAAGATCGCATTAATAGCGCAACTACAGAGCATACTCATTCATTTGAGTTTGAGTTACTGAATGTTTTAAGCAGACATACCATTAAATAAACATATCAACCATTTTGAAAAACCACAACACCTATGTCACTACATATCATGCAAATTATAACAAATCCAAATATGTAATGATGAAAATATTAAATTTGTAAACTTACTGTTTTCACTACATATCCTACTTAACCGCCTTAATTAACTAAACAAACTACCATTACTAAACCAACTAACCTAAAGACCAAAAATAAACTAACTTAATTGACTTAACTAACTAAACAAACTAACTAAACTAAACTAACCAAACTAAACTAACTAACCTTAACTAACCTAAATAACTAAACTAAACAAACTAACTAAACTAAACTAACCAAACTAAACTAAACTAACTTAACCGCCTTAATTAACTAAACAAACTACCTTAACTAAACTAACTAACCTAAAGACCAAAAATAAACTAACTTAATTGACTTAACTAACTAAACAAACTAACTAAACTAAACTAACCAAACTAAACTAACTAACCTTAACTAACCTAAATACCTAAACTAAACAAACTAACTAAACTAAACTAAACTTAACTAACTAAACAAACTACCTAAAAATGATTAACTAAAATACTAAACGAAACTAAACTAACCTCATCCTCCTTCTCCTCCATTGGGACATCGGTGCCCATTGCCATTGTTCCGCGCTCCTCGCGCAGCCTTCGCTCCTCCCTCGATCAGTGCCATCGCTCCGTGCTCCCCTCGCATAGCCTCCGCTCCTCCTCGCTCTCACCTACCGCAGCCCGCCGCTCCGTCAACTCCCTCTCCTCCTTCTCCACTGTTGGTCGACAACCCCACGTCTCTCTGGCCAAATCCCGACCCTTCGCCTCTTCTCTCTCGCCAAAACCAGCCACACTTTCTCCTTCAACCGGCCCTCTGCCCCTCCCCTCCTTAAATACCCGACCCACCCCCCTACAACACACCCGTGACCTACCCTACTACCCTAAAAGCTTAGTATGATTCTTCTTCTTCCCGAAACAGGGACGCAGAGAATATATTCTTTGCGTCCCTGTTTCGGGAAGAAGAAGGGAGGGTACACAGATAGCGCCTTTTGAGAAGGCGCTATCTGTGTACCCCGATGGCCAATGTCCACGTGGATCCACGTGGACTTGGCCCGAACGAATAACGCCTTTTGAAAATGCGCTATTCGTTCGGGCCAAGTCCACGTGGGCATGTACACTGATAGCGCCCACGTGGCCAGGACACATGGATAGCGCCTTTTGAAAAGGCGCTATCCATGTGTCCACGTCAGCAAAAAATGCCATCCATTGTGATAACGCCTTTTGATTAGGCGATATTGCCTATTTTGGGAAAAAAAAATTTCACCTCATTTCCCTCTTTTAAAGTAAATACATATGTACTTTTGTAATTTTTTCCTTGTTTAATCTTAGGCTTTTAAGTGTTAAACTTTTCTTGTCGCGTCGTAAGTCTAGCAACAAGATGAGAGTAAGTCTAGCAGTAAAACGTTGACCAAGTTTCCTTTTTAGTCTTAAGAACTAAACACGAGTGATTTAATTAAGAAAATGAAAGGTAGTCTTTCATTCAAAAATCCATCCGTTAAATTTGAGTCATCATCCTTTTCTGAAACCCTACATGATCATAAATTAAAACCTGAGAAAATACAATCTAAAATAGATTTACGAAACATTAGTGAAATTTCGTATAACGATATAGAACAATCTCTCCAAAATTGGGATATGCCTATAATTGATCCAAAGCAAATATACACTCAATGATCATTTTCAAAAAATCAAGATTTTATCATCAAACTTGAAGAAGACGTTAAATCTATAGATGAAGAAGGTCAAGAAATACTCTTGATCACTCCTGAAAAAATTCGACAATACCGAGAAAAATATAAATATTTTACATATTGGACTCATTCAAGTTGCCATAAAACCATTAACAACATTAGGTCTAAACACCTCTATTTTGGCCTCCGTTCGAGATAAACGACATCTAGAATTTAATGACTCTTCATCTCATCTTTCTCTTCTTCTTTAATTTCGCTCGCTTCTCTCATTCTCTTACGTTCGCTCGCTTCTTTAATTTAATTGACCTTAAACTTAATGCATAATTTTTGAATAAGTTTGGTTAAACTAGGTATGGCTATTTGTGTCACATATGGGTGTGTGTATGGAGAAAATGGGATCCCTTAGATTTAGTTTGGGGATGTGGTTGGTGTGAATCTCAAGGACATACTTGGCTTTAGTATAAAAGAGAGATATCTCACTCTATCTTTCTTGTTCATAATCAAGTATTGCAAGTGAGAGTGAGTAGTAGGAGAGAGAAAAATGAAGATATTGTGAAATTTAGAGAGAATTATTGAGGGCTTGTGATGTAGATTTATAGATTGGCACGTGGGGAGCGTAAATCCACCAATTTGAAGCAAGATTGGTAGAGGATTTTATCTTCAAGGGAGCCTTAGGTGAGAACTCAAACCCACACTTTTAATTTCTTGATTAAATAGATTCTCTTCTAATTTATTTTGAGTTTTCTAAATTGATATGTATAAATTGTTTGATTTTAGTTATTGTTAAAAAAAATTAAAAAAAAATGCCTTGATTGGCAGCAATGTAGCTGCCAATTATGGGCAGCAACGTAGCCGTGCACAAACTTCAGGGGCGCGCCGTGCACACACTTTGAGGCGCGCCTCGCGCGCTTCAAGGTACGTGCGACGCACTCGCATGTCGGATTGCGATGCACGCCCATATTTAAGTCAAATTGACCAAAATATATTATATAATATATACGATATATATAATATTACATTATCTATTACATATAATGTATGTCTATATATTCAAAAACTAATTAATTGGTTTCAAAAAAATGGGAATAAAAATCAAATTCAAGAAAATTGGTTGAGGCGAGACTTGTCTAATGTGGTTCGATCGAGACGCGGTCAGCGATGCCACCGAGAAAATCTCATATTTTGTATATTGAAAGTTTGACTTTGAACGCGTTCAAAATAGATAAAACACGCTAAAATTTGTACTGTTAGGACACCAAGGACTTGAGAATTTATAGGTAGGTGTCTGTCACGAGTTTCGAAGTGTGTGTGGTTCGTTATGGAGTGGGAATTTGCATTGCTTGAGGTAAGTAAAACCAGTAGGAAACCATGCATGAATTCATGTTTTATTTTTTTTATTTAAATTCCAGTACTGCATACTCTATTCTGTAAATGAATGTCGTGGGCTAAGCCCGTCGAGTTCCTCTCGGTGGTGAGTCGGAAATGGCAAAAGCCTACTCTACCGAGCGGAACTGTACTACTCATTACGAGTCGAAAATGACCCAAGGACTACCAAGTGAGGTGCGAAAGCTCTTATGACGAATCAAAAAAGTCTGAGGGTCTACCTAGTGAGTAGTGTGGGGTCCGCAAGTAGGACCGGTCGACGGCCACCGACTGGACACTGTTGCTGACCCTCGGCCTTGCGAAAGAGACAAACTTAGTGGCCATTCCTTTCTATTATTCTGGCATTCATTATTTATCTTCGTTTCCAGTCTTAACTTATTTTCACACAGTTGATGTTTCTCTTTCTTATTTATTTCCGGTATGGACTTAAGTTATTGTTGTGTATTTCTTATGAATACATCATGACCTCCTCTAAATTTTACTCACTGGAATTTGTTACTGTTTGGTAACAAGTTGCAGATCTACGACGAGCCACGGCCAGGAGGTGCTAGGCGACTACCTTTAGGGTTGCCTTCGACTGTTTTCTCTCGTAGGTGTTTGGTATATATTGTATTTATTTTTGTGGGTTTTGGGTGACTTAAGGAACTCCTGATATATGTATCACTTTTGTACCTATCACCTTTGATGCATTATATCTATGTATATTTTGCCAGGTTTTCGCCCTTTAGGACTTTTGATTAATGAAAACACACTATATTTACTTTTCATTGTTACTTCTATTTAAGGTTTCCGCACTTATACTTCCTTAATTTTATCAAACCACTCAACTCAATGATAAATGCTAAGTCAAGTACTAACAAGACAAAAATCTTCTCTAAAAAGGTTGAATAATTGACTAAGCATTGAAAAATGTGTAAGTTAAGTAATAGGAATTCGGGTCGTTATCGAGATGCGTATGGTGACGTGGCAGTATTGATGACGTGTCCGGGCAAAATGGCGATGCCTGATTTGTATTAGGATTCGGGACCGTCACATGTTGGCACTCCACACAGTTGATGTTATTAGCGCGACACACGATGGTTTAGAGTCCCTGGGGATGTCGGCTGACTAAACCTATATTTGCATGATCATTATGTCTATCATTCCTTGTAGAAGCTTGACAACTGGTTGCATACTTTCCTTTCGGCTTATTCTTATTCATAGATATTGTATGCATTAAGTTACCGTTCTTTGTATATTTTGGAAATGTGGATGAAATAGCCTTTATGTTTTACTTTCTACTTTACTGTACTCAACGTCCTTTTTATGACAGCGGGTGCAGAACTATCGAGTAGCAGACCATGAAAGGAGAAGATCGACGACTACCTCTTGAGCCCATGACATGTAGTTTTGCTACTTTTGTAGGTGATCATTTTGTGTATTTATTACCTACGTGTTTTTGGTATAATTTTGGGTTGTATAATGGGTTGAGAAAATAGATTCCTGACTGATACATGTGTTACTTTGTTTAAGATCACGTGATCGTCTATTTACTTAATTTCTACAAAGTAGGTGTTTTGATAATACTTCCGCTAATTTTATTAAGTCTTTCGTTGGTAATATTGAAATGATCAAAAGTCTAATTAACTATGAAATCAGAAACAAGGATAAAATGAATAATACTGATTCTAAACACGTATAGCGAGGTCAATGAGACAAAAAAGCTGACCGATACGTTGTTAAGTCATATGTAGCGTAGATTGAGGCTTAATGATGAGATTAGGTCGGGCGATATCCTATTTGGGGAAACGAGCCGTCACATATGTATTGTTTGATGAACATGACTTTCCATATATATATTTGTTCCGTCCAAATTCTACAGATTATGGGATATCTTCTACTTTAGATCAGGGTCCTAGTATAAGCTTTACCCGTTGGTTCTTCAAGAATGGTTCCTCAATGTGCTCAGTAGACTAGTTCAAATCATGATCAGACTAGTTCAGTTCCAGCTCAGTCTAGTTCTGCTCAGCTGAGTCCTGATATACAAAATGCTTCAACTACTTCATCTACTGAAATTGATTTTGTTTTAGCATCTGTTCCAGTGAACACTTATTCTATGATTACAAGAGCAAAGGCTGGAATTACAAAAAGAGGGTTTTTGTATCTACAACTTCATCACCAGATTTAATTCCTAAACCAACTTTAGAGGCTTTACTTATACCGTATTGGAAGGAAGCAATGGATACTGAATTTCAAGCTTTGATGATGAATAACACTTGGAGTCTTGTCCCTGCTTTTCTTCATCACAATATTGTTGGAAATAAATGGATATTCACCATTAAACGTAACTCGATGGTTCCATCAATAGATATAAGGCCAGATTGGTGGCAAAAGGATTTAAACAAGTTCATGGCATTGACTTTACTGATACTTACAGTCAGTGGTAAAGTCATCAACCATAAGGGTGAAATTCTCAATTGTTGTTACTTTTGGTTGGGAAATCAGATAAATTGACATCAACAATGCATTTAATTCATTTTTAAATGGCATTCTCAATGAGGAAGTATATACATCATCAACCAGAGGGATTTATTCAATCTTATCAATTTGGAATGGTATATCGTTTACATAAAGCTCTTTATGGACTTAAACAAGCTCTTTGAGCTTGGTTCACTCGCCTCAAACAATAACTCTTATCTTGCAGATTCTATAACTCTAAATCAGATTCTTCTTTGTTCATTACTAAGAATCAAGGACATATGCTTTATGTCCTAGCTTATGTTGATGATAGTATCATCACAAGAGCAAAACCTAAGCTGATTCAATATTTTATTGATAGCTTAAATCAATCATTTGCCCTAAAAGATATTGGGGATATTGGAATGTTTCTGGGGTTTGAAGTCCATAGAGATTCAGTAGGGTTGTATCTCAAACAAACCAGTTACATTCATTCACTCCTTCAAAAAGTAGGTATGTCTTCCAAAAACATGTTGATACACCTGTTGTCATGAGGAATGAACTCTAATGATTCTACATCTATGTTTAGTGATCCTACACTGTATCGAAGCTTGTTATGAGGCCTACAATATGTGGTTCATACTAGATTTGACATTACTTTCATCGTCAATCATTTAAGTTAATTCCAACAATCTCCTACTAATTCTTACTGGCAAGCTCTAAAACAGGTTCTCAAATACTTAAAAGGGACTAATTGACATGGTTTTTATCTTAAATTTGGATCTAAGTTAGTCCTCATTGGGTATTCTGATGCAGATAGGGCGTCTTTAGTGGAAGATAGAAAGTTTATAGCTGTCGGATCTCACCTAATCAGGGCATCTGACTGGCCTAAATTACATTAATCCCTGATAATCTAGCAGCCTTAACTTCTCCATCAATAAATAAATAAGATTATAATGGAATGACATTGGTCTCTCCTCTTACACTTAAAAGATCTCGATTTCAAGCCCTAAGAACAAAAATAGAGATTAGTCGGGGCAAAGTTCCGGATACGACGATAATCATTAAAGGAATGAGTTGTTGGAATACACGTACGCACATAAAGTGGTTTGGGTAGTTTTTGTAACTGATTAAATAACTACTTAGTAGTTATCTATATTAGAGATAAATAAAGAGATTGTGTTTATCTCCTAACAAGAAATTCACGCACAAACTTTCTTGTTTTTCTCTCTAATCTCTGCAAGAGTACTTAGGCTGTGATTATTGGGCATTTTTCCCTCTTGGTGATTTTGCCTGTGACCAGTGAACAAGTAAAGGCTATCTTTTGCTTCCGCTTCGGGTATGTGTTTTCTTATTTGATCTTTAGGATTCAACATTGGTATCAGAGCATGATTTACTTGTTCCTTGTCTGTTATCATAGCGGTTTAATTTTAGTGGGTATGATGCCATGAATTGATCCAAATAAAATAAAAAAAAAAAAACTTTGATTGTCGTTTTTTTTGTTTCGTATAATATCAAAACTTGATTTTATTACGGATCAAATTATTGTGGCTATTTGGGGATATACTTATATTAGAATTTATACCTATCATTGATCCAAAGATTAGTTAAGTGTAAATAAAAAAAAATTGTTTTTGAACTTTGTATGGATCGATTAATTTTTTTTTTGTAAGAAATGCAACTTTGCTTTGTTTTCTGGGCCTTAAGAAGCCTTAAGAAGCCTTGGGCCTTACGAATTCAATTGTGGGATACTGTTCTGATCTTGCTTGGACTACTGATTGTTTCTTAATTGTTTGAGATTTTCATCTCAAACTCGAAACAGAGCAACAAAAACAGAGCAAAACAGAGTTCCTGATATCAATGAGTCATGTTTAAGAGCATGTGAAATTTGATGTTGGATAAACATGAAATTAGATCAAAAGGAACTCGTTAATTTATTATGATATAGGATTATGTCTCGTATGCAAATGTATGTATCAAAGTATGTCACCCAATCACAATCATATGTATGCATCGTTATTTTTTTTAATTGCATGCATATGCATAATATATATATATGTATATATATATGCTTATGACATGTTTACATGATTGCATACATATAGCATTTATATGTTTGTGGGAAAATGATATGATGAAATTTTGTACAATTCGATAGACTAATAATAATTACACACATAAATATAGATGATGATTGTGACACTTAATTTGTGCACTTTTGACTCTATACTATGTGAATAATTATAAATTATCTATTTGAATTGTGACAAAATAACTAAGTGTGGTATGCTAGGCATTAATTGATATGTGCATATATGTCTTTATTCAGATACATATTTCTTTGTGAAAATGGCAAGTGCTAGCAAGAACATTGTTGCTATGAAATATGGAGTTTGAAAATCCAGTATGTCCTGGAAGAGCAAGAGGCTCTTGAAGTTCTGAACAATATCTTGACTGAGCCTGAAGATGGCAACACAGTTCAACATAGAAGGGACCGTGAGGCATTTGAGGCCTGGAAAAAGAAAAACTCAACGGCTCACATTACATTGCTTAGTAGCATGGAAAATGATATAATGCGAGAGTTCAAGAGTTATGATGTTGCCAAAGTAATATGGGAGGCCTTGAAGAAGAAGTTTGGTGGAACCTTTGTCACCAAGCTTCGACAGCTCACTATTAAGTTTGACACATACAAGAAACGCCCTAACCATAACATGAGGCAACACTTAAGGGAGATATCAAACATAATCAGTGAGTTAAGGGAGGCCGGGCACATTCTGACTGATGAACAACATGTTCAGGCTGTTATACGATCCTTACCTCACAACTGGGAGCATATGAAGGTTAATTTGACCCATAATGAGAACATCAAGACCCTTAATGATTTGGGCGTCATTTGGAACTTGAGGAAGATCACATTGAGGCTTCAAGGCCACGATACATCGATGTGTATATGGCTAGCTCAAGTAATAAAAAGGGTCATAGTGGCTATAAAACAAGCCTCATGGTGGCTACAAAAGGCAAGGATCAAAGAGAGCTAAAGGTGATCATCATTGTGCAAAATATGATCATCATGGAAAGGGTAAAGCTCCTATGGCTCATCGAAGAAGAACAAGGCTAAACTCAAGTGCTACAACTGTGGAAAAAAGGGTCACTTTGCTCGTGAGTGCAACGAACCAAAGAAGGTACAAACCCTTGATGCATTTTCTATAAATAATGTTTTTAGAAGTGCAATTTTTGTTTCTAGTTCTGTTTATTTGACTGAATCTCATCCTTTGTGGACTGTAGACTCAGGAGCAACAAACCATGTAGCTAATGACCGTGATGTGTTCGTGGAGTTTCGTCGAGTTCCTCGTGGAACAAAATGGATATATGTAGGAAACAACTCACGTGTTGAAGTAAAAGGGATTGGCACCTGCAAGTTGAGCATGCGTGGTGGACGACCTCTTATCCTATATGATGTGTTATATGCTCCAGAGATTCAACGAAATTTAGTTTCTGTTATTGTTCTTCTACAGTGTGGATTTGTTATGAACTTCTATGGTACTAGTGTGAATTTGTTTCTAGAACAAACTTATTATGGTTGTGGCTATGTGTCAGATGGTTTTATTGTATTGGATATTGACTATGTTTCGAATAGTAATATGTATCGTGCTTGTTTTTCCCTTGTTACATCTTCTATTGATTCAAATGTTGATGTGAATGTTTGGCATGCTAGACTTGGCCATATAGGTCAACAAAGAATGAATAGATTAGCAAAAGAGGGCCTATTGGGGCACCTTGAAAAGGTTAATTTACCAATATGTGAAAATTGTCTAGCGGGAAAAATGGCAAGAAAACCATTTGGCAAAGGAATGAGAGCTGAATTTCCATTGCAATTGATTCATTCGGATATTTGTGGTCCGATGAATGTGAGATCCCGTCATGGAGGTGTTTATTTCATCACTTTTATTGATGACTACACACGTTTCGGTTATGTTTATTTGATTTCTCATAAATCTGAAGCTTTAGAGTGCTTCCAGAAATACATTAATCTTGTTGAGAATCGATTAGACAAAAAAATAAAAATGTTGAGAATGGACCGAGGA
This sequence comes from Stephania cephalantha, assembly GCA_039657325.1. Lineage (NCBI taxonomy): Eukaryota > Viridiplantae > Streptophyta > Magnoliopsida > Ranunculales > Menispermaceae > Stephania > Stephania cephalantha. The sequence goes on from CM077571.1 coordinate 47,573,934, forward strand.
CGTGAATATTTGTCTGATCAGTTCAAACAATTATGTGATGAAAAGGGAATAGATAGGCAGTTAACTATTCCATATACTCCACAACAAAATGGAGTAGCTGAAAGAAGAAATAGAACTCTTCTTGAAATGGTTAGGTCTATGATGGCCCAAGCCAACTTACCAATCACCTTTTGGGTGATGCTTTGTTAACTGCCACTTATATTCTCAATCGCGTACCCTCCAAATCGGTTTCATCCACTCCTTATGAGTTATGGACCAATAGAAAACCAGATTTATATAATCTAAGACCTTGGGGTTGTGGTGCCTATGTTCATGATTTACATCATCAACATGGAAAATTAGGTCCAAGAAGAAAAAAAAATATATTTATAAGATACTCTGAACATTCAAAAGGTTATGTGTTCATTGGTGAACATTCGAGTAGGAGCATAACTGAATTTGAGTCTCGAGATTCTACTTTTATGGAAAATGATTTTCCAACAAAGGGTGAGATAAATCAATCTTTATCTCTCTATGAGATGCAAGATCAAGAAGATTCTACTTTGATGAATCGTTTGGTTCATGTGTCTGAACAAATGTCGATAGTATCTCATCCAAGTGGGAACAAGACAAAAGATGTTGAATCTGTTTCAACTGAATCACAAATAAGGCGCAGCAATCGTGGCAATATCCCCAAACGCCATTTTCCTATTGAAAATGAGGTTTATATGATTGCACCTCAAGATGAGGATGAGCCTAAAACTGTTCAAGAGGCTCTTACTTGTCCTGTTAAAGAGAAATGGAAAATTGCAATGGAAGAGGAAATGGAGTCCATGAGATCAAACAATGTTTGGAAATTGGTTGACCTCCCTGAAGGACGTAAAGCTATTGGGAACAAATGGGTTCTCAAAATTAAACGAAAGACTGATGGTTCTATTGAAAGGTACAAGGCACGACTTGTAGCCAAGGGGTATACACAACAAGAGGGAATTGATTATGAAGAAACATTTTCCCCAGTTGTGAGATTTGCCTCTATAAGGTTAATTCTAGCCATAGTTGCAAATTTAGATTTGGAGTTACATCAAATGGATGTAAAAACTGCATTTCTAAATGGAGAAGCTGGAAGATGAAATCTATATGGAAACAACCTATAGGTTTCATAGTTGAAGGTCAAGAGCAAAAAGTGTGCAGACTATTAAGATCTATTTATGGTCTTAAACAATCTTCCAGGCAGTGGTACATAAGATTTCATCAAGCAATTATTTCTTATGATTTTGTGATGATTGATGAAGACCACTGTGTGTATGTCAAGAGATCTAATAGTAAATTTGTGATTCTTTCACTTTATGTGGATGACATACTATTGGCTGGAAATAATGAGGAGTACTTAATAACCATTAAGCAATGGTTGTCCTCCAATTTCGAGATGAAGGACATGGGTGAAGCAAAGATATATACTTAGTGTAAAAATTAAAAGGGATCGATCAAAGAAGATGCTAGCTCTTTCACAAGAGCCATACATCAAGAAAATTCTTGAGAGATTCCATATGCAAGATTGCAAACCCATTGATACTCCTATTACAAAAGACCAAGGTCTAAATCAAAGAATGTGTCTTAAGACTCCACATGAAAGAGAACAAATGGCAAAAGTTCCTTACACTAGTGCTGTTGGAAGCCTCATGTATGCAATGATGTGTACAAGACCTGATATTTGCTTTGCTGTTGGCATGGTAAGTAGATATCAGGCAAACCCAAGACAAACCCATTGGAGAGCTGTCAAAAGGATACTTAGGTATCTCAAAGGCACTGTTGATTATTCATTGTGTTATCAAGGCAATAATTTGCATCTAGTTGGTTATACAGATGTTGATTGGAGATGAGATTTAGATGAAAGAAAATATACCTCAGGTTATGTTTTCTTACTGAACAATGGAGTGATTTCATAGAGTAGTAAGAAACAATCATGTATAGCCTTGTCAACAATGGAAGCTGAATTTGTAGCATGTTCAGCAGCAGTGCAAGAAGCGGTTTGGCTTAGGAGATTCTTGAGTCACTTGGGATTTGACAAAGATGCATCAAGTCCAGTTTTGGTGAATTGCGATAGTCAGGCTGCAATTGCATTCACAAGAGATCCCAAGTACCACTCGAAGACCAAACACATTGATACCAAGTATAACTTTGTCAGAGACATGATTGCACAAAAAGAAGTGAAAGTGCAGTACATATCTACGCAGAAGATGATTGCTGATCCTTTTACTAAACCTATACCTAGAGATGCATTCAATGGTCATATGAAATCTCTAGGATTGCGTAGAGTTTAGCATGTATGTATTGTACTTGATGAAAAACAATTTGTTGTTATTCTTCCTTTATATTTGTAATATACTATTTACTATATATTAATGCGTATCAAAGTCTTGTGCTTTGTCTTATCATGCATACACACACATCTATGTTATGTACATAAAAGTAAAGGTATGTCGGACAGTAGATTGGCCTTCTCACACAGGCAATCGCTTCTATGACTTAGTAGTGCATAGAAATGAGATTGGTTTTAAGCTTTTGTGATATAAATTTGGAGAGCTCGAGCTTAAAACGAAAAATTGCCTTGATAGTGAATCAAGATGAGGTCACTAAATTAAATTGTGATCGAAAGGTAAAACCTCCCACAAGTTTACCTTAACTGTCTTTATATGCCAGGTGGGAGTCCTGTGATTATAATTTGAGAATTTAAAGTAGAGTTGTGGACTCAAGTTAGATATTGAGTATATTTGAACTATCACCTGTACAATATTAGTTAGACATACGCTCCATAACAAAAGGAGAATAATATTGTAGCATGTGTTTCATACCACATGTGCATTTTGCGACCAATAAAGGTAACATAAGTTTTTGATCTCTACTTCTAAGTTGTGTGAGCCTTAGAGATTAAGGAATCTCATTTAAGTATCCTCAATACTTTTTGACTAATCTTGAAGTTTTATCTCAATGTTAGTTATCTTGAAATGTCACCAATGATTATGAATCATTTGATCTAACAGGGCGTATTCAGAGAACAATTGATTTAAAATGGAAAGATAAAAGTTGAAAAGGAAGATCATCGAAGTGTCTCATTTGCTTAAGTTGTATCCACTGGTCGACCAATTATATTTATTTGTTAAATATGATTGTGGGTACACGAGAATTTGAAATAAACATATAAAAGAGATCTTAAGATATTCAAATGTGACTGATGTATCTAGGGTATTGCATACATACTCTACTTACAAGTTGAGCTGTTGTATATACCTAACAGTTATATAGCTATGAGCTCTCAGATATTAATTGTATCGGTCGCACTGCCTATTTACTTGTATGAATATGTTTTTGCAGAGATAAGAAACATTGTTCTCTATAGATGAAACTTATGAGAAATTAAACCCATTATGTGCGAGTGGGAGATGTTGGAATACACGTACGCACATAAAGTGGTTTGGGTAGTTTTTGTAACTGATTAAATAACTACTTAGTAGTTATCTATATTAGAGATAAATAAGGAGATTGTGTTTATCTCCTAACAAGAAATTCACGCACAAACTTTCTTGTTTTTCTCTCTAATCTCTGCAAGAGTACTTAGGCTGTGATTATTGGGCATTTTTCCCTCTTTGTGATTTTGCCTGTGACCAGTGAACAAGTAAAAGGCTATCTTTTGCTTCCGCTTCGGGTATGTGTTTTCTTATTTGATCTTTAGGATTCAACATGAGTAATGAAAGCAATTCAGGACCTGTTCCCATAGAAGATTTGGTTCCTCACTCCCGCGTTTTCAGCTCTCTTTCTTTATTTGTTCTTCAACTCCTACTTCGACTCGGATCCAACAATCTCTCCCTTTCACTCTCAATCCAAAACCCACATTGCCTTCACAACACCACCACCACCCAACATGCCGCCATGATCATCACCGACTCCATCTTCTTCTCTGATTCGATTTCGGCTTCATAACCAAAAACCCATTTGATTCCCAACCAAATCGTTCTAGATTTCGATTTTTAGCATCAATGGCGGTGCACAACTCAAAGAGGGAGGAGTTCCAGACCCGAGCGAGAGTGACAGAGGTGAAGAGGGCGAAGAGGCAGAGAACTTCCGAAAACCAATCGGTTTCTTCGCATGGGCGTGGAGACTTCAGATGTGATGATGCGAAGAGGGTTTCGACGAGGAAGGGCGTCGTGGGTATTGGAGATAACAACAGGGCGAAGAGTTTGAAGGTTAGTTCAATTTGTGGTGGATTTGTTTGTTTGTTTCTGTGATGGTGAATGCTGAACAAGAATTTTTTGTTTGTTGTGGGGTTTAGGATTTTTGGAGGAAACTGGGGAAGGGAGAAGAGGTTATGCATTGCCATCAATGCGAAAAGAGGGAGAGAATGTCGGTTGTTCCTTGTTACAATTGCAAAGACAAGATTTACTGTACTAGATGTATCAAGAAATGGTATTTTCGCGCCGAGTTTCATGTCGTTTTTTTCTTTGATGGATTAGTTTGATTGTTATTGTTCTTTTGTTTATGTTGCATGTATTGTTTTTGTTGTTATAACAGGTACTCTCATATGAAGGAGGAGGACATTGCCGCCGCGTGCCCGTTCTGTCGAGGGAACTGTAATTGCAGCTCTTGTTTGAAAGCATCAACGAAAGTTTCTAAGGTTCAGTAGTTGTGTGCGCTTTTGGGGGATTGGATTTTTTTTTTTTTTTTTTTTTTGATGGGCATGTCTAATGTGGATTGGTTTCGCCATTTTTTTAGGTTTCGCGTATGAATTTTAGTAAGCTAGAGAGATTGCAGCATGCCCAGTTCTTGATTCACTCTCTTCTTCCTTTTTTGAGAAAAATAAATAGAGAGCAAATTGAGGAAATGGAGATTGAGGCTCGGATTCAAGGTTTTATTTTGCGACTTTTGCTGTCGGTTCTGCACTCTTTTTTCTCTCTTTCTATTTGTATGTGCTTTATATTAACAATGCATGTACTTGTTGTACAGGAAAATCTCGCCATGACTTGGCGTTGAAAGAGGCGCCTTACTATGGTGAACGAATCTATTGGTATTGTTTAAATTGTAGTATTTTTAGTTTAAATAACATGGTTCTTTTTTTTTTTTTTTTTTTTTTTCAAATGCCTATTGATTTGTGCCTCTTTTGCTGCAGTAACAACTGCCAAACTTCAATAGCTGATCTTCATAGGAGCTGTCCGAACTGTTGTAAATATGAGCTTTGTCTTAGTTGTTGTCGGGAGATTCGACAGGGGAACCTTGTAACTGGTGCTAACAAGGTAGTTTGTGAGTACCCGAACAAAGGGTATGATTACATGCTTGGTGGTGAACTTCCTGCAGAATCCCATAATGTGCAAAATTTTTCTGTTGACCAATGCAAGGAGAGTGTCAATTGGAAAGCAAATCATGGAGTGATTATTCCTTGTGCGCCCAAGGAAATGAGAGGTTGCGGTTATAAAATGTTGGAGCTTAAGAGGGTCTTTCCCCAAAATTGGATTTCTAGCTTGGAAATAAAAGCAGAATCAGTTATAAATAGTGAATTTTCAGAAGTCACATTCACAGATGGAACTATGGATTTAGGCAGTGAGATGGTACGTAAAGCATCTTCAAGAGAAGGCTCTTCAGACAATTTTTTGTATTGCCCATCTTCAAGAGATATAAAGGAGAATGAAAAAGTGCACTTCCAAAGGCATTGGGCAGATGGTGAACCAGTCATAGTCCGTGATGTATATCAACCGGAATATAACTTGAGCTGGGAGCCGATGGTTATGATGCGTGCGCTATGTGACAGCATGAACTTGAAGACCAGCTCAAATCTAATGAAAGTGAAGGCTGTTGAATGCTTGCCTGATTGTTTAGTTAGTTTTCTATGCCTGTTCTTGACGCGATGCTCATTAATGTTCTCTTTGAATGGACTTATATTTCTTGCTTGCTCATAATCTCAATATTTTGATTTTCATTTGCACTCTATGGGTGGCCTGACTTCATTCTTGTCACCATTGGTTGATTCAAATGACTAAGTAGTCTAAATTCCAAAAAAAATTCAAATCAATTAACAAATAATGCTGCCTAGTCAATAAATAATGTGCCACTTTGTTTCTAATGAGGTTGGATCTTCTCATGCAGCGTTGAAGTTGGTAAAGAAATTTCCTATTGATGTCTGAGTAGTTCTTCACCTTTATTTCCACTTTATAGATCTTTTCTAAGTAGTTACTTTTGTACTATGTGCAGGTGACAGTTGATCTTCAAGAGTTTTTCAAAGGGTATAAAGACGGAATCCAATTTGCAAATTCATGGCCTCAAATGCTTAAGCTGAAGGACTGGCCACCATCTGCTGCCCTTGAGGATCTTCTGCCTCGCCATTGTGAAGACATAATCAGTCTTTTGCCATTCCAAGAGTATACTAATCTTTGGCATGGACCACTTAATCTTGCTGTGAAGCTCCCAAAAGATGTTATGAAGCCAGACATGGGGCCCAAAACATATATTGCCTATGGATTTGCTGAAGAACTTGGAAGGGGGGATTCTGTGACAAAACTTCACTGCGATATGTCAGATGCGGTATGTACCACAAGAAATTACCTTTCACAATCTCCAACAATCAGCAACAAACTATTTTGTTCTCTAAGTGCATCTTGCTTCTTTTGCATCCTCAATCTCTATATAATTTTGGTCATATATAGTACCCAAACCTTCCCCTCAACAATTTGCGTATAGCAAATCAGGTTTCATTGTCATCTGTTCTGCTACATGCATAGAAACTGATAAATAGTTGTCAAATTGTAATGTAAAAAAAAGCAGATAGCAACTCGGGTTTCATTGTCATCTGTTCTGCCATTATTTTTCCATTTTATCTATGAGCATGTTTGCCAGTGGGGTTTGCGTGCTTAGTTTTTAGTTTTTCGCTCAGACAATAAATAATTGCATTTTGTTTCCTTAGGTGAATGTTTTGGTCCACACAGCCGAAGTGGAAGTAACCGATGAGCAGCGCTCCGACATAGAAAGCATAAAAGAGAAACATATAGCTCAAGATGAAAGGGAGCTCCCAAATATCACTAGAATGTACCGAGATAAGCAGCACTCAAAGCTTTGTTTCAAGAATCAGGAGGAAGAAACTGCTTTTCCTGGATTCATTTCTGAAGAAGAAAGTGATGAAACTGGCAGTGCTTTGTGGGATATTTTTCGGAGACAAGACGTTCCTAAGCTAGAGGCTTATCTCAGGAAGCATTCGAAAGAGTTCAGGCACTCTTACTGCTGTCCAGTTGAGAAGGCAAGAGTTTAAGCAATTGCAGTTATAACTTTCAAACATATATATATATATATACTCATGTTGATATGCACTGATTAACAATGCTCAATTTTGCTTTTTTATTTGTTAGAGATGTTCATCTATTTCAATGTGTTTGTTTTTCTATAGGTTGCCCATCCCATTCATGATCAGACTTTCTATCTGTCATTTGAACACAAAAGGATGCTGAAAGAAGAATTTGGTTAGCATTTCTGCACTGTTATTCGCCCTTACCAATCATTGGCGATGCTGCATTTCTGTTAGAAACTATTAATCTGTGCTTCCTTTGCAGGCGTTGAGCCATGGACATTCAAGCAGAAACTTGGGGAGGCCGTCTTTATTCCTGCAGGTTGCCCACACCAAGTCAGAAATCTCAAGGTAATCAAATGCATAATTGTAAGTCCTCGCCTGCAAGTGCATTATATCCAATTTTATCTCCTGAAGCTCTTTGTTTTTATATCTGTAGTCATGTACAAAAGTTGCACTTGATTTTGTCTCGCCACAAAATATCAAAGAATGCCTTCGACTAACCAATGAATTTCGACAACTTCCAAAGGAGCATTGTGCCAGAGAAGACAAACTAGAGGTAAGTAGTTTTGCCATTTATACTGAGATCAATCTTCATGTACAGAACCATATTTAGTTATATTCATTTGTGTTTGTAACAGATAAAGAAGATGATTGTTCATGCAGTTAACCACACTGTGAAGGAATTAGAAGAACTCATGGCAGTATAGAGAGAGTGCCTGGTTCCATCACTAACCAACAGACTTCACGATTTTGCTTTTCAATTGTAAAAAGTATCATCTTTATTCTCTATATTTTTGTTGTAGATAGCTGAAAATGCATAAAACATTCATGTAAACAACGTGGCAACAAATGTTTTGCATCATATAAATGTTACATGAGTGAGAGTCTAAATTTGGTTTAATTTGATAATTTTTCATCTCTGCTGCACACCATATTATCCCCTAACCTTTTTGAAATTGAGGGACCAGCACTCCCACACCATTGGACTTTGAGCCTCCCAAAATTTATTTTTATTTTTTTAGATTATAAGATCATGAAGTGGTAACTCCTGCCCCTTTAAAGAGACAATTGTAAGCTCATGAGAAGTAATACAAGTCTTGCTAATGTTTAATGGACAAACCTAATTAATGACCAATAGAACGTAGGTGAGTCACAACAAACCTCTAGAGCCTATGTAAGTGTAGTGTATCAGGCAGACCAACATAACTTAGAAGATCGATCCATAAAACTTAAAAGATCCATAGACGATCTGAATTATTCTACTAAAATCCATAAACGATCTGAATTATTCTAACAAAATTCATAATAAATCTAGACTAAATATCAATTGTTTAATAGGCATCTTTGATTTTTTTTTCATGCTTATTTGTATGTATCTCGATTGTTAAATGCCAACAAATTTGAATCAAATCCTAAAACTAGATGTAGACGTTCCTTAAACGTAATGAAACATAGATCAAATAAAGAATTACCCGCGGAAGCATTTAGTTTCTTAAAATCATCAAGATCTTATCGCCCTCATGAGCCTTGGAACTTTCATCATTTTTACTATGGCTATAAATATTCTTCTATAGGTTAGAAGAGAACCATTAAGCTTTCCTACAATAACACCAATTTTCAATAAGTAATGTGGGTTACATATATATCTTAATGGTTCTCCCACTTGACCCACATTATAACCAAACATTACATAAATTCCCTATTAATGCACACATATGTTTGATATTATTAAATCATTATAAAATAAAATAGCAATGCGAGTCATAACGATTATACATCAAAATAAGATATAGTCCATTAATTATATGTACCACAATTATTACTAATTCATTTTATATGATCCATAACATAATGTATCCTTGTCAAATACTCAATTCACTTTAACCATCGTAAAAAAATAAAAATAAATAAAAATAAAAAATAAATAAAAAGGTGTGCACATGCATTGGTAGAATTATCACGATAATGAGATCTCATAAAATGAACATGAACATAAACATAATAAAATCCCAAAATAAAAATCATTTAGAAATTACAACTAAAACCCATTCCGTTAACATGTTTTTTAATGTCTTTAGTTGTAATCCTTTCGTTAAGGGATTTGAAACCATAAAATATGTGCTAAATGTTTAATTAACACTCTTTTCTTTTAAAACACTTCTTTAACTGCAAAGTATTTTATCTCCATATGCTTTGCATCTATTGAGAACCATTCATTTTTTGGAGAAAAATATAACTGAAAGGTTGTGACAGCCTAATTTAAAAATTATTTAAATATCTAATTTCAGACTAGGACCCAACTCAGACCCATGTGGACGTCGCGGATTAGTCTAGGGCACGCCTATCGAGGTACAATTTATAATGTTATATTTGCGCGATGGTTGTTTATTATGGTTGTTTTACTATTAATTATAGCATTAAACCATGTGTACCGTTGATTATCGCGTTTTACGTGAGTTAAGAGTGTGGCGAATAGCGTCTCGAGATGCGTGCGACGCGCGTACTGGAACGTGATAGCTTAGACGCATAAATAATCAATATACAATGATATTCTAAGCTAAATAATCAAACAAACTTTACCTAAGTTCAGCAAAAACACTAATAGGTCAAAATGGAACCGACATGCTTCGTGATGCCCGACAATGCCGAGTAAGGAGTAGGCAAGACTTAGTCTAAGCATGATATGTAAATTGACCAATAAAGTATAGACTAAGTTAATTAAATTATTTAATGTGCCTATGGTATGAGTTTTAGCTTGATTCATATAAAAAGAGGCCCAAAATAGTATGAATAAAAAATTATTTGGGCCTTAGATAAATCTTGAGATGAGTCATCTAGAGGCCTAAAATAACACACTTAGTGGGCATCCATGGTAGGATGAGTCAAATTCAAGCCCTTGATGGACCTAGAGATGAGAGTTTTATGCAAGATTAAAGGCTAGGAATATGAAGTGGGCTAGTATAAATATATAACTAAGCCTTTCACTTTGATCTCATTCATGCTTATTCATGCAACAAACAAAAAGAGAAATTTAGCATTTCTAGTTCATGAGAGCAAGAAGGGCTGGACATCCTTTGATCTGGAAGAGTTTGTGTCAAATTAGTGATGTTCAAGCAACAAGAGTAAAGAGTTTGCATCAAGACTCAAACTAGGTATGGAATCCCTCATTTTTCATGCATTTCTACTCCAAAATTTGTTTGAATGAGTATTAAAATTTAGGGTTCTTGACCCAAAATGAGATTTTGATGGTTAATCTATATTTCCTCATGTTTTTAATGTATAAGATGTGATGATTTCATCTCTAGACTTCCAAAAATTCAGCCATTAAAACTTTTGTTCTTATTCTTGAGGTTTTTCAACTAATGCATGTTAACTTACCTAAATTAAGGATTTAAAACATGAGTTATTGTTGCATTGGGTTAATTATGAGTAATTAAGGACAAATCATTCCATAATGGGCAAGAATTTCTTGATTTGGGTAAATATTTGATGTTGAAATTTAAGTCATTCTCGTGCATGTTGGGCTATTGAAGATGATGAATAGTGTATGTGACTACAGAGAACATCTGTTACCACGGGACGTTTGTGCCCACAGGGGATGGGTGTGCCCACGAGACGTCTATGGACGTTTGTGCCCACAGGGGACTTCTGTACTCACAACCAATGTTTGTGCCCACATGGGACAGTTGTGTCCACAGAGGACGTTTAACTATGAATCTGTGCCCACAAGGGATTTATGTGGTCACAAGGGTCAGTAAATCACAAGTCATATGGCCACAAGAATGTTGCAACAATGATATGTCAATCTAATAGAATGAGCATCTAACACACCAAAAATTTATGCAACTGACACAAGGGACTTAAGAGATATATACTCTATTGTCGGGAACGTATCGGAATCGAAGCTTGTAAGGATCGAGTTTTCATCGCATCTTGTAAGTAAAACCCACCAGAAAAACATGTAGCATTTATTTACTGCTTTATTTCATTATACCACTGTATTATGCCCGTTTGGGTTGTTTGACTACTCCACTCTGCGTGTCATGGTCGACGGGACGGGATATCACCCCTCACCGGGTCCCTCGTGATTAGCGATCCGATTGTTGCTACGGTTCCGGTCATGCCTTAGGCTACGCGTGAGAATTTCTCCGCGAGTCGATGAATCGAGAGATGGTGTCGCGATGAGTTAACTCCAACACAGATTCATCTCCTTTGAAGCAGTTGGTCGGGAGTTGTAAACTCCCGACCAACGGAGTTACTCATCGACCTTGGAGCGGTGGCGGGGAGTTACTTCGTCACCAGAGTCTTCTCGGTCAGATGCTATTAGTCCCAGAGTTCGACAGATATATACCACACTCGCGTCCAACATTTATTGTTTTCCTAGTGACTTATCTTCATGCTTAATATCCCTTTTCAGTGTATATCTTATCGACTAGCATGATTTGTAGCCGCTTTATTTACATTCTTATTAAATGCAACTTGCGTTTCTTCTGGGGATTTACTCACTGGACTCGTCATCTATTTTTGCATAGATGACTGAGTGCAGACCCTACGACGAGCCAGGGGAAGGCCATACTAGGCGACTTCATCTGATTCATCGAGAGCCTCCACTAGCCCATCTCGTAGGTGTTTGTATACATTATGTTACTATTTTTTGGTATACTTTGGGAGACTTAATACACTGATACATGCATATTGACCATATTGTACATTTTGTTGCCTTATATATACATGGTATCTTTTTAATGGGTTTTCCACTGCTTAGGGTTTGTTAATGAAGTAAATTTCTGATATTTATCATTTGCTTTAACTAGAATGAAAGACTTCCGCTATTATTGATAACTCACACATTTAGTTGAAAAGACCAAGGAACAACTAAATAACTTACCATATAAGTGAGATAAATGGATAGGCTAACTAAATTAAATTTAGGACATGTTTTCATAAAATGCATGATAATTGAAATAGTTAGGCTAAATGAAAAGGTTGAGTACTTGTCGCGGGCCGTCATGGACAAGCAGGCAGATGGCGTGGCATAACCTGGTGACGTGTCTGACGGCATGGCGGGGCCTAGATTGCCTTGGGATTTGGGGCCGCCACAATGGTCATATTGAATCATCAATGACTTGAAAATTGACTTAATAGTACCAAGCCCTTAAATGAAGCTCATCAATCATAATCAATGATTTGTAGCTTCAAAAACAAACGGCAAAATCAATTTTCATAGTAGAACTAGTCATAATTGTTTGTTTAACACTATTTCAAGAAATTTCTATATTAGTGAAATGAAAAACATACCAAAAAGTAAATTTCTATTGTCAAGACAACAAGAAAAGTATACATGTGTATGAATAACCAATAATTCTTGGATTATCATACTTTTTATAAGTGAGCATGTATAATCTTTTGTCCATTACAAATACCATAAACCTTATTCTTTGCAGCTCACTAATGGTCCATGTAAGGGATACTTTGGTAACATCCCAACATGTCAACAACAAAACTGATATCTGATCTGGTATATCATTTATTTTAAAGTGTTGAAAGAAAACTCTTTGATCTCATAGAGCAAACTGAGATTACTACTGTCAAGCAAATGTCACTAATGTATAAAATCAAAATATGAAGTTGCCCCCACTAATGTATAAAATCAAAATATGAAGCTACTTCAAATATATGCATCATCAATAACATTTTCTTTAAATACGAGGGATGTTATGGTATCGTTAACTTAAAATATTATTCTTGTTTTAATCCATATATTGACTTTTTAATTTAGTTTGCAAACCAGATGGTCCTTTCTTTCTTCTGTTAACCATTTAGGCTGATTTATATGAGACTTCTTCAACTAAAATCTTACTTATAAAATAGTATTTATATCCGTTCGATGTAACTCTAAATCAAAATGAGCCACTAAGAGCATTTCCAATGGGACCATGGATTTGGGTGGAAATGGATCCACTTAGGATACAATCCACATCCAATCCAAAAAAATGCTCTTCAATAGGACTATGGATTCATAATGTCCATCCTATGTGGCATGGAATCAAAGTGGATGGTGTCTACCACAATATCTACTTCTAGACATTGTGATAGACTGCCACGTCAGCATTATTAATTCTTTTAAATTTTTTATTTTTTTCAAGCCTTTATTAATATTATGAAAATTGAAAATAAAAGTGACAACTCATCAATCCATGGTCTAAATCCACATTACCATTGGAGATAATTTTAGGAGGCGAATGTCTATCTAGTGCCACATAGGATAGACATCCTCTCCACATCCATGATGTGACACCAATCCATGATCTAAATCCACGTTACCATTGGAGATGCTCTAATATCATCATGATTATAAAAGAATCATTTTTATATACAAGTGAAAATGACCGTATAATTAATACATTCTTTCTGAGTAAAACTTTTAGCTACAACGGATACGTGAAAGAAAAAATGAATCTTTATCACCCACGTAAGACAATGCGTTCATCCAAAAAAAAAATATGTAAGACAATGCAAATCGCACAAAAAAACTTTCTCAATATTAATGCATAATAGCATAATAACACATCTGAAGACATCTTCAAAATATTTCAAAAACTAACTAAAATTTAATTATATACAATTAAAAAAAGGTAAGCATAACCACAATTACAAAATGCAAAAGAGAGATAAGTCACTAAGATGAAGAGAATACTTCGAAAGAGCTATTTCAAGCAGAAAAATTAAAATTTAATTTGAAAAGTATATAAATAAATTGTTACGCAACGTTTGATCGCAATAATTTTTAAATTGTGAAAAATTTAAAATTTTTATGTATCTATATATATATATATATATATATATATACTAGTTTCAAGACATATATATATACTAGTTTCAAGACGTGCTACGCAGACGTGCGATACGATTGACATTTTCATTTCGCGGGAATTAATTTCTAGTTAATCAACCAAAATTGAAAAGAACCACTACAATTAATAGAAAACATGAAAAACAATAAGTAGAATGCGACTAACACTTGAAACTAATTGAACAACATGATCTTCTAAATCTTCCTTATTTTGTAAAGTGCGGAAAAAACTTGCATATGGATTTTTCGCAAGCATACTAATTAACCTTGCCAAAATTGTCTCTTTCATCCTATCAGAGCAATGCATTCGGTTTTGCACTTCATGATCAGTATCATAAAAGTACAGTTGCAAAAAAGAATGATGCTCATTGTCAGGAAGTAAATTATTTATAAAATGATGAATTTGGCCCCGCACTCTAAATGTATATACACCTACATTACTTTTGGCATACACTCTCTCGCACTTTACACCAAAAGATGTAAAACCAAAATTGGTGTTATAAGTACGGATGTACATAAAAAACTCACGTTTCTCTTCAGTGTTTGAAGTGAATAGGTCGAACATTTCTTCAGGGACAACATTAGGAACGAGGGTTACTTGACCGTTTGAACAACGGAAACTATTAGATTCATGAAAAACCTCTTCGCACTACAATTTCGACAAGAGTTTACAGATGGTAACACATCTGCTGAACTTGCAACATGCTCAAAACCCATAGCGACATAACGTGGTTTTGCATTCCGATGACCTATACATAAAAAAGAAATAAAGGCAACTTAATTTCTAAATTATTAATTAATATCATTCATTTTGCTTCATAGCATTTACCCTACTCAATATTTCATAGAATATTTTGTGAAGTTTCAAATCCATATTGTGATCATTCAACTCTTTCTTTTCACTCCTTAGTTGTCTTCGGCGAGCCCGCTTAATTTCTTTTTCTTCCTCCATTGCAAATTTATGTTTCAAATTATCCACCTTCCTACGATTAGTATTTATTACTTTTCTTACAGCGTATTCACTATTGTTGATAACTCCTAAGTTTTTAAATATGGTAACTCGCTAATGCAAGGTAAAATGGTTATACTTAATGAATTTTTAGATGAGATTGTTAAACTACAATCCAATGAAACAGACATTAGAGTAGTAATTAAAAAAATAAATAATGTTAATTTAATATGCAACTAAATATAAAATTTAACTTAAATAATATGTATGAGTTTGAACAAACTATGTAATATAAAATCCAAACGTACATAATTTGAATACGTAAGAAGTAAAAATGCAATTCAAGAAGTATCATTTAGCAAAGAAAAAAAATAGAAAGAAAAAAAAGGATCCATAGGAACGAAATATCAAATCAAAAGACGTGACAAAATTGACTTCACAATTGTGGACACATATATTATAAACGTTGTTAAACATTACATGAAATATACTGACGACATGAACCGCTCATCTAAATACTATCTTTTTTTGAAAAAAAAATAGAACTATAAATCAATATTTAGCTCTGAGGTTAATGACTTTTGGCTGTTAGTCCTCCCTAGTCTTCCAATAGATTAGCACACAACTAGCAAATATCTTCTTTTGAAAAAAAATATAACTATACAATAGACTTTTGATCAACTCGCAAATATGTCTTGTTAATTTTTATAGTGTTTAATTATTTGTTCTAGAAAATAAAAATAAAAAGAAACAGTAGCCTAAAATTTGAAAGATGACCAACTTTACAAATTGGACTTGTTTGATGAATAAAGTGGAAAGCAAGAAAGAAAGATTAGAGAGTTATGCCAAAGCATCTCTAATTAGATGAATTAATATTGAGGCAAATGTCAAAGAAAAGGTTGGGGGTTGACTCATTTTGGAGTCAAGTATGCTGTATCTAATTAAGTTGGCTTCTTATCAAAACAAAAGATTATGGAGTTATTATTTACGAGTTAACTCAATTTAGAAGAAACTCTTTCAATTTTCTGATGTTAAGTTATAACTACCGCCACCAAATGCAAGTAGTTTAAGCCACCCATTGGAGGATTGAACTTCTTATGTGTAACTTTACCTTAATTAGACCTTTACAACTTAAATACATTAAAACTTAATTAGATCTTTAAAACTAAATACATTAAAACTTAATTAGATCTTTAAAACTTCACCAAATGGAAGTAGTTCTATATAAAGAGCAAATTACAAGTTCAAGTTCATATTACCTATTAAAAAGGATTTTTCACAAGTTTTTCAAACTCGGATTACTAAGAAGAATTGCTTACGAACACATTTTCAAAATATAAATAGGGTGGAAAGATGGATGAGAACTCTAAGAATGGAAAAGCTTTAAAACTCTTGCAAATTATTGTAGTCCTACATTCCTCGAGTCCAAAATTGGTCGGGGCAAATCCCAGGATACCTCGAGAATAATCTAGAAAAAATGGAAAGAGGGATGACAACTGCCTCAATAAGGGGTTCTCTCATTATACTTCAATTGATGTTACAGATTATTCTTATTTTATTATTCCTTTATTCGCTTTATTGTCAAGATCTACTTTGAGGAAATTAATTGAAACAGAAAACCACAGAAGAACGTGTCAGTCATAATTGTAAAATTAAGATGGTAGATAAGCATAATTGTAAAACTAAGATGGTTCATCATTTCATCTTAACTATGAATTAAGATGGTATTTCTGCACATATGGAAATTAAATGATCGGTTGAAGACCGCAATCAAATAGTGTATGCATACGAGAGTGTCGAACATACATCATAATGTTTCATAATCGAGCAAATGCAATAGGCTTTGCTCCTCGATATCAAATTATAATATGATAAACCACAATTATTGAAAATATAATTTGGAGACAGTTTGTGTTTTTAGTTCAACTTCAGTTCCAAGTTATAATAGGATTAACATGTATTGTGGTTGTGACCTCTCAAAAGAATTATGCACCATAAATTATGTATCACAAAGATTACTTCGAAGAGCTTGTTCAACAAGACATAAAAGACATAATTTAGCAGAAAAATTAAAACATATCGACCGCAAGTTCGATATAGATAAAAAGACACAAGAATTTCATTGTTTACTTTCCATCTCCTACATGCTTTTATTGGAGGCTTTCATTTATCTCAAATGTGCACAAAAACTTTACATTCATTTGTGTAGGAATTAATGAACCAAGAGATTAGTTCGTCACCAACAACACAACAAGTTCAACAAACAAAGATTCAAATTACTTCATGTCCTTTTTTTTTTCAAGTATGCTAATATAAAAGATGCAATTTTTTAATTCCAACTTGTAAAAAGACAGACAAATCAAACATCTATATATTTCTTATATAAAGGAAGAAGATGGAGATTATTTTGGCATTTCAACAAACACCTAGTATTCAAGATCTTAAAGCCCAATTCAGTTTCGGCTTATCGTCTTCAGGAAATCGCTCACTACAAATAGTCAAACATATATGTATCCCATGAATTCTAATAACCATACAATGAAAGAGGGGTTGATCATATTAGCTTCCAAGGTATTGTTTCAAAAATCATGAATCAAATTGAACCATATAGACCAGATGAAAGAGGGTTTTTTGTGTTAAATTCAACATTGAATCAAGGGTGGATTAGACCCAAATTTCTTTCAAAAAACATGAATCAAATTGAACCATATAGACCAGATGATTAACTCACCTTTGAATCAAACCTCTCGAAAAAAAAAAAAAAAAAAAAAAAAAAAAAAAAAAAAAAAAAATTTGAGAAGAAAGGTGGATTAACTCACATTTGAATCGAAGAGCAAAGGAAAGCAACGAATGAGTCGATGAAGGAAAGTCGGGAATGAATAATTTGAAGAGGAAGGAAAGTCGTTGATCAGTTGAGTTGTTGATCGATTTGAAGAGGCAGTGTTCAAGACGTTGAAGAGGTAGCGTATATAGATATATATATATGATATATATATATAGTTGCTTTTATATATATGATAGATATATATGGGAAAAGAAGTAAATATGATAGATATATATGGGCAAAGAAGTAAATTTCATTACCACTCAAAAATTTGTTATTCGTGCTTTTATATATATATATATATATATATATATATATTGATAAAGTTGGTCCCAATAAGGGGAATAGGCTATGGCGATCGCCCCACTCGCCCCCTTCAAGGGTCGGAAGCTCTGATATCTTGTGAGGTGGATGATGCATCACTTCCCAAAGGCAAGGTTGGAATCTCGATTTGTACTGACTCACTAAATCCAGTCGTAATTAAGTTAGTTTTTTATATAATAAAAAAGAAAAATGATAAAAACCAATAATTAGTTGATCCAAATGATAAAGACTCGATCGGTACCCCTTAAATAAGGTCTTGATTTTAAGTCTAGGATAAAGCAAATTGGGTTAGGAGGGCCACTCCATATGAGACTCAATTATTAATGTTAGTGTGGTTTAGTCGGCATAGTTAGAGCCAAATATTACGTGAGAAATAAAAAAAGGACCAACAGTCACTCTGCCGCCAAATCTACTTCTCGTGGGAAACCAAAAAAAGAAGAAAAAGAAAAAAAAAATGATACCCAAAATATACCTTAATAAAGGCCTTGCAGAGAACCAACGGCTAGCTAGCACGAGTGGAAACATTTCGTTGCTCCTTAACCAATACGGAGTGTCGAGTTTGATTGTTGGGAATGAAAAGTCAACGTTAGGAACTTCTCCCCTAACTAAGTCCGACTCCGGGCAAACTCAGAGCTGTTGGATAGTTCGGATATTGGGTGATCTCAAATTAAAAAAAAAAAAAAAAAAGTCATGAAGAGAGTTCATCTAGATGGGGTGCATGGTTGGCAATGCATGGTCAAGCTTCAACAATGATCAATCAAATGCCTCCATTGTCATTATACCATCTTCAAAGAAGATAAACTCATAACCCATCGACTCACTAAATTGCATCTCCATCCTTGTTGATCATGTAACTCAACAAGACCAACACTTTCATGGATATGCATGCGATTTTTTTTTCTCTTTTTTTATAGATTTTTTTTTTCTCTATACCAATAAAAAATGATGTATTCCCATACCAATTACCCCTATAGCCGTGGAAAAGATATATTCCACCTCAGGGAGGTTGGGTGTTCAATTCTCAAATTGTATACCCATTCCTCAAGAATACCTTGACAAAAAACATCCCTCAAGAATAACTCGGATGGGTATGGCCTAGTGGTAAGGGCGAAGACGGAGTTGTGTGGGTTGAACACACGACCTCGGTTTCGATTCCCTATGACAGCCAAATGTCGAGCCACTGTGAAGTGTATGAATGTCCAGGGTTAATAAAAAAAAACCACCCCCTCAAGAATAAAATGAGATTTTATTTAGTGATTGTCAAAATATTGATGCCCTTTTATAGAGGAGAAAGATGCATGTATTTGGCAATTAATTTCCTTTTTTTCCTCAAAAAGAAAAAGACCCATGATAGCGTTAGGTTAAAAAAGGAAACAGATAAATATGAATAAAAACAAACGAATCTATAAATTTCAAATCATTAGCGACAGATAAACATCTATTTTGCACGATAATCCGTCATTCCCAGATTCGATTTCTCAACAAACTGGTGATTTGGGCTACCGACTTGTTCGTGATAATAAAAAGAAAGATCTCAAAAATTCAAAAAAATAAAATAAAATTACGCGTATGGAAAGAATGCTTTACACAAAACATAAAACAGAAACTCTATACACTACAAAAACTCAATACACTACAAAAATGTATCAGAAACCCGTTGCTATTCTGGTACGGCCCGTTGCTATTATCAGATAGCGACGTGATTAGCAACGAGCACACCCATCGTTAATCCGCTCGTCGTTATTTTATTTAGAGACGGGTGTCAGAGTTTAGCGACGGGAACCCGTCACTATACGCCGTCGCTAATCTGACACGTGGATTTGGTCGTCCACTGTTTCCTGCCACGTCACACATTTTAGCGACGGGATCACATCGCTAATCTCGTCGCCATTGGTTACACGTGGCTTACACGTGGACATATTCAAAGCCAGTGTGACAGGATTAGCGACGGGACCCGTCGCTAACCCCGTCCCTATTTTCTGAATTTTTTTTTTAAAAAAAAACAGGTTTGTTGTTTAAATAAATAAATTAATTTAATAATTATTATTAAATTAATAATATTATTATTTTATAAATTAATAATTAATTAATGTTATAAATATTAAATTGATTTTGTTTATTTAAAAAACATTCTCAAACAATTTGAACTATTTTTATTATTAAAATTAATAACAAAAAAAATTTTGATTTTAAAAGATTATAAAAAATTGTAAAATAAATATAAAAATAGTTTGTTTGGTGAAAAAAATTATTTTTTTGAAAGTTTGTCTCATCTATAAATATCAACAAATTAATTCAAAGAACTAAATGAATATGGGCAAATTAAACTAAATAATTGAAGTAAATAAAGAACTAAATGAAATAAATACAACAAAAGAGTTGTTACAAATATAAAATGTATACAACAAGATAAGTATGTGTCAGTGACAAGTCAATAAAATCTATGGGTATACATCAATGAGAATTCAATTGTAACGGCCCACTTGCCAAATGGACCGCCACGAGGCCGATGCGGGTCCACAACCTGGCCTACCAGCGTCGGATGTGTCCCACATGCCAACTCATCCACCATTTCGTCATTATTAACCTCAAAAGACAACAATTTACGATTTAAATTGTTACTGAACTCAAGTCATCTGTTGATCATTTTCAACCCAAATAAATCACAGCGGAAGTCATGCAATTAACTTTGATACCTAGTGCGGAAAACTCATATATCATATGTACCTCAATGTATCGAAATATCAACAGTACAGAGTCCTAGTGTCTCACAAAAAAAATCCCAAAAGCCTGACTAAACGTATCTGTATTCAGGTAGCTTGCTCTTGCCCCGGCTCGTATTAGGATCTACACTCAAGCCATCACAAAAAGACAGATTACGAGTCCAGAGTGAGTATTCCCAAGGAAATTAAGTGCGCAATACTGAAAATAAATACTGGAATTAAAAGAAAACTATTAAATAAACATGCGAAAATATAAACAGGCAACTGTGCTCATCGCATGCGTATGTAATAATGAAAGCTCAAAGTGTGTGTTTCTAGCCCCTAGGGTCAGACTAGCGCTATACTTCGGACTCCCAACAAACTACTGCCGGCGAGTAGCACTCAAGCAAGGCCAGTATCTGGATCCGCTAGGTGGTCGACGTGGAACCTACGACGCACCCATACGTGCCCGTCACTCTCTCGGGTAGCCCTATTCACTGAGATGGCACACGTGTTATGGCCTAGTGGACGTACACACAGAAATGGCACGAAATGAGAGCCTCAACGTCCATCCATTATAACATACCAAGAATAGAGTAATGAAAGACAGAAATTGAATTCAAAATGCAAAATTAAATACTGCTCAAGAAATTTTAGTTGGGATTGCACATCTCACACCGCACTCCCTGTACCGTCACTAACCTCCGGTCCGGCTCTGCCTAGTCCCGGATATCCCAAATTATAGCCCGTACTGACCTATTTCCATGTATAAGTGATATTTAGTCATTTGTATGTGTGTTAAGCCATTTCACACCAATTATGTCAAAACATGGGTCTATTAGCGCGTTAGGTCTGGGCATTAGCGCGCTAGATGCCCAGACAGTTATACGTTCTTAGCCTCGACGAACATTAGCGTGCTAATTTTCTGGCCTAGCGCGCTAATCGCGCTATGGACAACAAAACTGATGAAACTTTTTGGGTTTTCCACACACCCAATAACAGCCACAACACCAACAACAACACTTCAAAACACTAGAAACTCATCATAACAACAACTCAACAACCTCCAAATCCTCACCAACACCTCTAAAAATAAGATCAAAAGATAGAGAAAGGTGTGGTGTAAGTGATTCTCACCTTGGTTTTAAATTTTCACCCATCCAAGCTCCTTGAATCACCAAGAGAAATCAACAAACCCTTGTTCCTTCACTGAAATTCTCGGATGATAAGATGAGGAGAGAGAAAATGTGGTGGTTTTGAAGTCAAACTTGACTTATATAGGTGGCTTTGCATCACCACTCACTTGTGCATCTCTAAGTCATCCAAAGACCTCCATTTGCTTCATTTCCCACCTCTCTTGACTCCGATTTTGACACCGTTGGCACACTCACCCTTGTATTTAACTCAAAAAGTGTTGTTTCGGGTGTTCCGACGTCTAGTTTCCCATCGCAAATCGTGACATACGTGTATTACTATGTTCCTAACCACCAATCAGACATTTCATATTACTTATTGAACCAATTTTATTCATTTTGTATGTATTATTTCCCCCGGCCTAGTGTTAAGTCGACTAAACTACCGTGCACCGCGTCGACATGCATATCGAAGTGAATACGTTACACACAGTCTTGCACGTCAAATGAAATATAATAACATACATTGCAATGCCATTTACGCTATTTTGATATAAACATCGCAAATTAACAATTTAGCACACAAAAATACTATTTACCTAGCTCCAGGCGTGCACAAGCCTAACTGCGAGTCCCACGAGCGTCTGAGCTGTCCGCCACGTCTGCAAACACTTCATAAATAACGATGAATTATAGTCAGGCCGTTACATCAATTGTCAGGATCGTCGTCGGTCTCTGAGTCACCATCAGGAACATCTCTCGGAGGCGTGAATGAAATCTCAAGTATGTCCATTAAAGCCTGGTCCATGCGACGCAACTGTCCCTGGACCTCTCGCAACTCATCACGGGTTAAAGTGCTATCCTGCATAACCCGAAGAATATTTGTCTGCATCTGCTTGAAGTCCCTCCTCAACAGCTCGACGGGGAGCAGAAATAGGCCGAGAAGATCCAGCTACATCTCCAGCTCCAGCTCCAGAATTTCTACGACGTGACCCCGATGGTGTCCACCCTAATCTATATGTTCGTCCTTTTTCGTCACGTTCCACGACGAACAAATATAACTCGGTCTCATCAATCGGGGTGTCTAGCTGCGACTGTGTGAGCTCAACGCGTCTGTTCCTAATCGCCGTCTAAATTAAGAATTAAAATTACAAGTCATATATACAATTCATTGATACCTATCATTAATTAAGTAAACAAAATTTAAAAAGAAAACTATATTCTTACGACAATCCTCTCTACTCTCTCTTCCAGGAAAGTGATGTCATTATGATCTTTTGTGTGGAAGTATAGACATAGCTCCAAAGCAGTCGGAGGTCGACCTAATTTCTCCGCCTACAAAATATATGTTTAATTAATATTAAATAATATTATATTTGTATATGAACTTGTTATAGCACAACTCACCAGCCCCTATGTCTGCTGATAGATGGATATGAAATCACCTATATGCACATCAATACCCGTACCGAGTCCCCCTGTCTCTGTTCTCCTATTCTTGCTTGCTCGCTCAGATTTCTTTTTGAAGTCAGGGGTTGACCGCATCTTCTTGAAATGGTCGAAGATCTCGCTAGATACATGACCCGACTTCTTATCCTTAGAGCACATCTTGATGATGAAGTCGAAGTAACATGTGACAATCTGCATGTCGTACGCTTCTCTGATAGCTGTGTCATCCAATAGATCCCAATCAAAAGAAAGCTATGTACAAACATAATGTAATTTAGTTTATATATTCCGATTTGTAAAAGAAACAGTTTTGGGTAAAGAGTTGTTACCTTCAACTGATTCTAATATACATCTCGAATGTGTTAGGGAACATGCTCCCACGAGTAGCCATACTTATGCAAGGAGTATTTGTAAGCCATCGTCATCTCACGTGCAGCTCTATCGGACGGGTGCAACTTTCGTCCACTAAATTGAAAATTTGTGTTAGATCTTAATTTGGTCAATTAACGAAACTCATTTGAGTTATAACTAAATTACGTATACTTACTATCTATCATCCTTAAAAACCAAAAATATTCGCCCCCTGATCGTGTAGAAGTGTTGCCTCTAGCGGCCTAAGTGCCTCGTCGTCGTCCTCGTGAGGTTGTGTCGATGGACGGGTCGCTAGAAGGGTGTGGTATAGAACTCGACAACTCAGAGGCATGTAAATTAGATGGGCCTGGCCGTGCAGTCGTCTACTGGTCGGGCTGATGCGATGGAGATGTCGATCCACCCGATGAAACTATAGGCCCACAATATGGTCGCGTGGTAACGTGACCCACGACGGAAGGTGTCGGTAACTGCGACATGAATGTAAACTACATCTGCATGGAGGCTGGGTCGTTGAAAAATACAGATGGGAAAGGCATGTCGTACACTGAAGATGGATGTGGTGGATGAAAATAAGAGGGGGTGTCTGATGGAAAAAGGGGGACAACTGAGAGGATGGGAATGGGTACGGATGATATTAGGGGGCCTGCAGTGGGTGATGTTGCTAATGATGTTGATGAACGGGATGCTGGCCTTGACTAGAGTCTGGAGCGACATCGTTAGGAGATCGGAAGTCTGAACGATCTGAATGGCGAGATCGGCTATCTCTGCTGCCACCTGACCGTCCACCGGAACATCTACCGGACTGTCCACTGGATCTCTCACCCTGTGAAGAACTGTATCGTCTGCCTGACATGAATTTATTAAAAAAATAAGAATAAGTTAGAAACATTTTTTATACAAATGTTCTACATTTTAAATATTACGTAACAAGACAACAAATATAAGACTATGTTACGTATTCTTTAATTTACTTACGGAAAAGTAATTATATCATGGTTCGTTGTCACCGTTCCCATCATCCAATGAATACTCGAAATTATCGGTATCATCGTCTTCCTCGTCGACGTCTGACATTTGTGCGCCACTAGGATCAGCTAGCGAAATTGCAATATTGTTGTCAATATCAACCTCAGTGTCATGCTCAGGTAGCTGCTCTTGAAAAACGTCTTCTTGGGTAGGCGCACTGTCACGTTTTCAACCAAGTTTTGTTCATTGATGAACTTTGGTTGAAGTCAGCACGTTGCTTGCCGATTGTTCGGCGCACTTCTTACACTCGGGTAAGAAAGATAGCACATTTGACTAGCTTGCATTGCTAGTATAAAAAGCTCGTACTTATTCAGTCGCAGATTTCGATGTACGTCGACGAGTTTTAAGGAACGATGAACTCTTGTCCCCACGTTTGGCGTGGGATCGAACCATTCACACTTAAACATCACGGTACGTAAACAACCACCGTATTCAGTTTCTATCACTTCTTCCAATTGCCCATAGAAGTCACTATCACATTCGCGTAATTTGTGCCTCTAACGTACACCCTGCTACCATGAGTATCGTTGTTTGCGCTATGTGATATTGTTTGAAACATGTAGCCATTAACAAGATACGCGTGATATACGTTGCAAAGACGACTTGGGCCATTCGAAAGCATTAGAAGAGTTGGATCTTGAATGTACAATGCGCCTACATTTGAAACAATTTCGTATGATAAACCATATGTTCTATTATATTAAAAAAAACAAGAAGAATTGTGTCAATACACGAAATTTATTAATAACTTACAAAATGTTGGAACCAAATTGAGAATTGTTTCTCAAGATGTTGATCGATTGCACTTTGTATGATATTCGACTGTTTCGATCGCAACTCTGATATGTACATCCTTACATGAGATGAAAGAAATGAAGATTACGATTAAATCGAATAAAACAACACAAATGACATTAAAAACTTTGTGTACAATGACGTATTTATATATACCTTATAAAAGGAGCAACTTCGGGACAATTTAACAACACATAAGCGTGTGCAGTGCTACACTCATCATCCGTGAGACAACGCCTCTTTGATCTCCCAATGGCTCGACCTGGATGGGTGAAGATTGAGAATGTGCCATTAAAATTTTGACTTGGACCGACTCCTCAAAATAATATGAACAAAACGATGTTATCACTTCCACCAAATAAGCATTGCATATCGAGCCCTCCACCCTTGCTTTATTTCTAACATTATTTTTCAAATTTTCAAATATCTACATTTATAGAGTTAAACTAGTTAGACGTAAATTTCAATTGAATTTAATTATGTACAATAAAAGTAGCAAGAAATAAGTATAACTTATTACCTCTCGAACGGATACATCCACCGAAATTGTATTGAGCCTGTAAGAATAGCCTCATGCGCCAGATGTATAGGGAGATGCTCCATTGAATCGAAAAAACTTGGGGGAAAGATTTTTTCTAACTTACACAATATTTTAAGAATGTTTTCATGCAAAAGGCGTAGATTCGCAACATTTAAATTTCTAGTTGTTAAGTCTTTAAAGAAAATGCTAAACTCACTGATTGCAATCCAAATGTCCTCCTCCAAGAGATCCCGAAATGCAATCGGCAGCAATCGTTGCATGAATACATGACAATCGTGGCTTTTCATTCCAAACATCTTCAACTTCTTGGAGTCTACACAATGTCCGATATTATATGCGTAACCATCAGGGAAACGCAATTCCTTAATCCACTTGCACAACACTTGTTTTCTCTGCTTGTCTAAGGCGTATCGTGCTTTTGGATATTTCTTAGATACCGGATCGTAATGTAGTTCTGGCCGATGACAAATCTCCCTTAAATCCCCCTAGACTTTGCATTATCTTTTTTCTTCCCTGGCACACTCATAATTGTTTTGAAAATGTTGTCAAACACATTTTTCTCGATGTGCATTACATCTAGATTGTGCATTACAAGGTTCGTCTTCCAATACGGCAAGTCCTACAATATGCTTCATTTTCTCCACCCACTATTCTTTGAGATTTCACTATTTATGGCATCGGAAACTAATTCAGTGACCTTCATCAACCCTAATGCCTCAATTTCACGCAAGATATTTTCACCCGATTTATCGGCCAGTGGCTTACTTGACACAATTTTATCTTTGCGAAAACTAAATTTGTATTTTCTCTCCTTCGAATATCGTGACAAGAAATGTCGGTGACAGTCAAACCAAGTCGCTTTCCCCTCATACCTCAATTGAAAGGCTTCCGTATCATCCATGCAATAAGGGCAAGCTGCCCTCCCTTGCGTGCTCCATCCCGACAATATGTTGTAGGCTGGGAAGTCGCTCACAGT
This sequence comes from Stephania cephalantha, assembly GCA_039657325.1. Taxonomy (NCBI): domain Eukaryota; kingdom Viridiplantae; phylum Streptophyta; class Magnoliopsida; order Ranunculales; family Menispermaceae; genus Stephania; species Stephania cephalantha. Next base: position 47,601,181 of record CM077571.1, read on the forward strand.
CCACATAAATGCGCTGCGCATTTGAAAGTTCGTCTTAGTCGATACATCGTGAGTAGGCACTCCGACATTCCACAAATCTTGCAATTTCTTCACCAACGGTTGGAGGAACACGTCAATTTTTGCGAGGAATTGGTCGGTCTAGGTACAATCACTGTTAAGAACATCACTTCTTTCTTCATACACATCAACGGAGGCAAGTTGTACGAGGTTAAAATCATCGGCCACGAGGAGTACAGTTTGTCGGTCATTCTGAAAGGTTGGAACCCATCAGTGCATAACCCAAGTCGAGCGTTACGAACTTCCGAGCTGAAGCTAGGGTTCACTTGATTGAAGTGGTTCCACACAATGGAATCAGAGCAATGCTGCATATGGTCCTCATCTCTAACGTGTTCTGCGTGCCATCGCATGTGTTTCGCTGTAGCTTTCGACGCGAACAAACGTTGTAAACGAGGGGCCAATGGAAAGTAGCATTGTCTTGTGCGGGCGTTTATTGGAGTTAAACCTACCTTCGCCATAAAACTTGCAAGATGTAAGATCAGAATCGGGCCCCCAATAAAGCTTGCATCACTGAGGACAACAATAGATTTGCTCATAATGCAGACCCAACCAATGCATTAAACTTTTACATTTGTAAAAGCTATCTACTAAACAGTTGTCTTCGGGCAACATGTCTTTACAGACCTAAAAGATTTCATCAAATGCTTGCTCTGAAATGTGGTGATTCGACTTTATCGTCAACAAACGTGCCATTGCTGACAGTTTCATCATCTTCTCACTACCCGACCAAAGTGGTTGATTTGTTGCGTCAATCATTTCGAATAAATTTTTTCGCTTCAGGGTTCGGCTCCTCCTCACGGTTCCAATCGAAACTCGATCCCGCGTGGTCGTGTATCATTTGATGATATGACGTCAGATATTCGTCCACTGGATCATCACCTTCATCGTCAATATCGTTTGATAATTCTTCCTCCCCATGCTCGGTCCAACAATAATAATCGGGAAGGAATCCTCGACTCACTAGATGAAGCTCTACTGTGCTTACATCGTAGTATTTCTCATTGCGACATTTTCGGCATGGACATCGAATTTTCCTTCGTTTAGAAAAATCGTGCAGTGTTGCATGGCAAATTTTATGAACTCTTTCACGTCAACCGCAAAATCCAATCGAGTGTAACCGCCTTTAATGCGGTTTTACATCCAATCTCGAGACACTGACATCTCGAAAAACCTAAACAACCCTAGTTAAACAGATCTACACGCTAACAAATATACACATTTTTGTCGAATGTTAATCGTGTTTGGTCGAATTGGTTGCATTTGCACATACTTTGCGTAATATTTATTATACATTTTTAGTCGAATTTTAACCGTAACTAGTCGAATTGGTTATATTTGCACATACTTTGCGTAATATTTATTATGCATTTTTAGTCGAATGTTATTTGTACTTAGACAATTTAATTGGTTTCATTTGTACATACTTGTTCAACTACAGTAAATACTATTTTTTGCTTCAAATACATACTTGGTTACATTTGCACATACTTGGTTTCATTTGTACATACTTGGTTACATTTGCACATACTTTGCGTAATATTTAATTAGTCGAGAATAATTGAACTACGGTAATAACTATTTTTTGCTTCAATACATGTTGTTTAGTTTCAATTTATAAATTTAAGTGCTTTTCTAAGTGCTTTTCTTTTACGGTACATTAATAGTTTTAAAGTACATTAATAAACTTGTACATATATAATAAATTATTATAACTTATAAATAGTGTAATTATTAATCTTTTAAGTGCTTCTCTTTTACAAAAAAATTAATAGTATAAGTTCTATGTATAGTATAATTCATACATATCATCAATCCATATAGTATATATAATTAAGCTTTTTAGTGTTTCAATCTAATTTAAATTTTTTGGTTTAATATAGTTTTTTTTGCATAACATATCATATAAGTAATTAATATTTATATATATTATAAAATTAAGCGTTGTTATATTTTTTTTGTTCAATCAATTATATATTTCTATATTCCTTTTAAAGTGCTTTAAATATATATACACATATATATACAAAGAGATAATATATATAATATAATATATTAGTCCTTTACTTTTTCTCCTAATTGAAATGTAATTTATCATTTAAATAAGATTTTATTACTAAAGTGTACACTATTAATTAATATTTTCATTTTACTTTTTTAACAATAATTGTTCTTCAACTAATTAACATGCAATCTAATGATATATATATATTATTTTACTTTTTCTCAATCAAATTATAGCACATTAAAATAGTTCATATCAATAATAAAAATTATATAAAAACATCAAAAATTAAATAATCACAACGAAAACGATATTACAATCACACATATCACCATAAAAAATTCATACAAATATATATTAATAAAAATCATACATATCATCACCATGCATAAAAATTTAAAAATAATTTTATTTTTCACCATAAATATTAAAAATTTCATACAAATATATTAATACAAATTCTATTTAAACAATTTTATCCAAACAATATAATTTTAAACAAATATATTAATAAAAATACCTAAAAAATCATTTCAAACAATGTTTCTTCATAAATATTATATCACCATAACAAAAATTATTAAAAATTCATTTTAAACAAATTTTATTTATTAATATTATATCACCATATCAAAAAAAAATTAAAAATTCATTTTAAACAAATTTTATTCATAAATATTATATCACCATAACAAAAATTCTTAAAAAATCATTTTAAACAAATTTTCTTCATAAATATTTAAAAAATCTTAAAAATACATTTTAGACAACTTTTTTCAAACATATTAAATTTTTCACGACATATTTTATCTTAAAACCAAAATAAATTAAATAAATACATTCAACAAATTTAAAAAATAAATAAACAAATTATAACTACGGCCCGCAGAATGCGGCACCGAAAATGACGGTCGGGGTCGAAGGAGAGGCGGCAAACTGGGGAGGGGCGGCACACCACCTATGTGACGGCCCCAATTCTTTTTGATTTCAAATCAAAAGTGTCCTCGAGATTCGTGTTCGAGGCAACTCAACAACCAAGCATCGCGCATCTTCGAGGCGCGTCCTCGTTCGTGTTTCGGCTCACCGAATTCCTCGCATAGTTAGCATTATCATCTCAAATTGGATTCGGACATACGTATTTCGACGAGTGGGTCCCACATACGACATTGACTTGACACGTGGCACAAGTCAAATTTTCGGGTCGTTACAACCTTGGATTCGGCGGACTGGGGAGGATGCGAGAGAGAGAAAGAAGGGAGAGAGAGAGAGAGAGAGAGAGAGAGAGAGAGAGAGAATGAATGGAGCAGAAAGAGAGTGGTCAGAGGCGAGGGCGACCGAAACGAGAGAGGGAGAGGGAGGGACCAAAATAGAAGAGAAAGAGAGAGGCAGAGAAGACCAGGACGACCAGAAAAGAAGAGAAAGAAAGAGGGAGAGAGGGAGGGACTCGCCCCTAAAACGGTTTTCAATTTTAGCGAAGCTTGTCGCTAATCCCACACGTGGCTTGGTAACGCTCTGCTACGTGGCGTACGAAACGCCACGCGACGCAAACAAGCGGAAATTTTTCCGCTCAACGCTTAGCGACGAGGACCCGTCGCTATTCCTGTCGCTAAACTGGTCAAACGGTCAAACACGGGCCCCGTCGCCAATCTCTCGCTAAGTAGCGACGGGAGATAGCCCGACGCTATCTCCCATCGCCATTCTCTCATTTTTTTGTAATGATAGCACATCAAAGAATTCTAAATTTAAAATGTCTCTAAATTTGGACAGTGACACATATATAAGCTAAAAATATCTAGACATGCATGGAAACAAATTTGAAATTCATAATGTTTCTAAACTAACTCTTTTTAGGAATGTTTTTTATTTATTTTCAAATTATTGAATGATTCCTAATCTTGAAGGTACTAAAACCCTCCTAAACTAGAAGTGTTCGGATGGATTAATCTTTAAAGTAATCGATGGGCCATTAAAAACCTTAAAGTGAAAATTTTGAGCAAAGTATACCCTTTTTGACGAAAATAATTTAAAATATGTTAACTTTAGATTTTTATCGAATTAATTACTCGATAATTAAATAAAATAAAAATAAGATGTGCGAAGAAGAGAATGATGAATGAAAAATTGAAATTGACAACAAGACGTGCGTCTCTGCTGAATTGATTGTGTAACTTGTATTTGACAATTGTTACATAACTTCGTGTCATTTTTTTTTGAGTGCTATGTAATTGTATATATACATAAAATTATAAACTACTAAGAAAAAGATTGAAAATTTTACTTCAAAAAAAAAAGATAAAAACTTAAAATTGATCCTAATTTAGCTACCCAACTTGATCCTCTAATGGAGTATATTGAATCGACAAAGTAATAATCTAACTCCATATGATGCAAGTTGGGTGCGCTCAAATAGATGGTTCAAGCTTTTATTTTTTATTTTATTTAATTATCAAGTCATTATTCTGATAAAGTTTTTAATTATCAAGTCATTGATCCTATAAAGATAACTTATTTTAAACTATTTCCATTAAGAAGGGTATACTTTGCTCAACTTTTTTCACTTTAAGGGTTTTAATTGCCCATCAATTACTTTAACTTTTACAGGTTTAATCCGTCATAGCACTTCTAGTTTAAGGAGGTTTTAGTACATTTATGCCTCATTTTTTGTATGAATGTTTGTAAGAAAGAATAAAATATAGGAAAATGCAAAAGTAACCCACTTTGATGAAGTCAAATGTTGTGCATTTTGCATCGAGATGCACATTCACACATCTCGACATGTATTGCATGACATCCGACTGAGTCGGTGCACAAAGTGGGTTACTCTAGCAGTTTCTTAAAATATACTTAGTTACTAGTGAAATGAGCACCTGACTAGTTAGAGCCGGGGTTGTGAAGAAACCCTAGAAGACCTAGCAATGGGGCTTCCAGCAACACCGTGGCGCTATGGCACAACTGCGAGTGTCGTTGCTGACCCCATGATCTCTGATCTCCTCTCATTTCCCTATCCTTTACTTTTTCTTTTATTTTATGTATTTTCTCTATTCTTTTTCGTCTTGGTGTTTAACAACGACTACATTTTCATCAGAAGATGGCTAGGATCTATGACAATACCTTTCGTCTTGGCCTGTCAATGAGAGTTGTTGCTTTCCCTCGAGGCTCCATAAATCACGTTTGTTTTTGTTTGTTTGTTTTTTGAGTCTATATAGATCTTGGTAGTAATGTTGGGTTATTAGATCTACTAGGTTCACCTAGGCTTCATTGTAACCTACCTAGGTTTTATGTTTCTACTATATTCAGTCATATTTTTCCCGAATTTCAACATGTTTGTAATTGCTCATTGTGAGTTTGTAATTAAGACATTGATGCCTTAAAATAGATATACTTGTTTATTTGGGAGCTTGCAATCGCCTATTTGGACTTCAAAAAAATGAGCGTCTGACACATGGAAGAAATTGAATAAAAAATATCTTGAAACTACTAAATAGTTATTCTACTTGAAACTAATGAAGAAAAACAACATACACAAAAACTTAACAAAATCACCTGACATATGGAGTCATTATGGAAATGGAGCGACTAAATGGACCCGAGTTTTTGTTTAGAGGACATTATCACTTCAACATACCTATTTTTAAATCTTTTTTGACTAAATGGACCTCACTTTTTTTTCGTAATCCCCAGAATACCATCGTCTTCAACAAACAAAAAACCACCCAACCTGTTTCTAACATTCATACCCTAAATCGAAACTTTGACAAAACCTAAAAAAAAACCCACCTTTTTCATCTTTTACAGTCACTGAAGTTGTTGGAAGGTCTATTTGATTCGAACCCTAGTGGATTTGTCGTTCGTTTACTAAAATTTGAATATACAGTCTGGTGGGGTTCGTGTAGTAATTTATTGGGGTATAAGTGAGATTGCGGTCTAGAAAAACCAGAACCTTTACAGGCGTAAGTGTCTTTGTTAACCGATATTGCCAGTAATATCGCGGACTTATACCTTCGACAAATAACTGAAATTCCAATATAGAATCGGGTGGGGTCCGTTGAGTAAATTGTTGGGGTATAAGTATGATTACAGTGTATACCAACCGAAACTTTTACAAGCCTTACGGTCTGTAGTTTACAAGTCAATAATTAGACATATTTATAATGTAATTTAGGTTTATTTTAGGCATAAATGATGATATTACACTATGTATTATCTTGTTTTGTGATTCCAAGTTTTAAATAGGAAAATAAAGAAATGGAAGAAAAAAGAACGAAAAACAAAACAATCAACTGAAAAAATACACCAGTGATTAGCCAACGATTTAAAATAACATTAGGAATCACCATCTAAATCGTCAGCAGAAGAAGGCTAACGAATCCATAATGAATTGGAGAATGAACTATAAATCGCTAGTTGAATCAGTGGAGTGTTGAGAACTAAACTCAGTTATTTACTCAGCGATTTGTATATAAGTTATGAATCGCTGAGAAATCGCTGAGGCCGATTACGAATTTTTTAGATTAGTATGAAGAATTTGAGTTTATCTTAGATATGTATATGTAGGGTGACTATAAAAAGGCTAGAGAGCTTCGAAATAACTCTCCCAATTCTTTCTTTTTGCTTCCCTTTTTCTCTATATTAGTTTTATTGTATATGTTTGAAGATACTTTGGAGCTTTGATTTATATTAAGGTATTTATTTATTCATTATGTTGTTTCATTATATTTATGCGTTATTTATTTCTAGTATGAGTGGGTAGTCTATCAATCTAAACAAACCTTAGACAATGTAATATATTTTGGATTGCTAGATAGTTATGATTAAGGAATCATGTGCTTAATGCTTTAAATCTATTCATACACGTCAATCACGGAATTAACAAGTTGTTTTTGCGCATTACAACTAAAGGAGATTAGTATTGCGTTCATTATGATGGCCCTAAATTCCAATGCAATTCGGGCACCGCCACATCGTCGGACACGTCACTAAGACGCCACGTCACTGCATGCTTATCGATGACGGCCCACGAGCTTATCCTTTATTCGAAACTTTAGTTAGCCTAACTCGATGGTTTTTTTTTTGAGTTATTAAGTCATTTAATTCAAAAATTTACAAGTTAGATGTTTACTAAAACTTAATAAGTTAATATCAGTTGATTAATTTAAGCACAAGTCTTAAAACATGCATATAATAAAATTTGAAGATTTATGCATCAACTAACAACCTACAGTGTGAAAACCCAGTAAAAATACCATGCTTATCATTTAAGTGGCGACAAAATATACAAAAGAAGTTAATATGCATGTATCGAGTACATCAGTCCTCCCCAAAACCCATAAAACAATAAATAAATATATACAACCACCTACACAAAATCTGGCGTGGTCCGGCTGCCTCAAAGATAATCGCCTAATACCTCTTTTCCCTGGCTCGACTGCGAATCTAGAATTTGCAACCATTGTTGTTGCCACATAGCAAAAAAAACGAGAAAAATTCCAGTAAGTAAATTCTAGAGAATTTCGACCAATATTCAAGAGATTGAATAAACGGCTACAATTCATGCTAGTAACTTAAAGGACAGTAAAATAAATAAATCGCATGAAGATAAGTCGCAACTGAAGCAAAGGAATATGAGCGTGGGGTCACATCGCGCCAAATCGGGGTTAAAGTCACTAAACCGAGTGGACCCTACTGGTAAGTGACTTACACCAACTCCACATGGTCAAATGAGAATTATCCGGTGGCCGGTAGTCAAACTACCATCCAATCCCTCTCGGGAAAGGGTCGATGACGGGAGTAAACTCACCGCCAACCCTTCCGAACCGTACATGTCATTTGCGGGAGTAACCTCAACCGCGATCTCCAATATATGCACACTACTCAAGCAAACCCCGGGGTAGCGAGCCCCGAGTGCTAGGATATGCCATGCCCGACCCTATCGAAAAGCAACACGACACTCACGGGAAGAGAGTATATCATGGATGGAAATAATAGCACAAATATTAATTGGGTCAAACTTTGAACTTTCATTTCCTCTCTCAAAAATTTTTTATCCTTTTTTGCTATCATTATGCATGGAAGAATAGAAAGTTGTGAAAATGGCTATCAGTTCTTGACTTAAAGGTTCATTGTAAATTGGTTTGATGAACATGATTGTTTATTATTTTATTTTTCCAATGATAGTTAGTTCAAAGGTTTCCTTTCACCATAGATTCTTTGACTACTAGAAGTCGAGGGTTAGTAATTGCATAGGTTTCTATGAAAAATCTGATCGAACCGTTACTTTCCAACTTAACAAAAGGACCAAAAGTAGAGGGAAATGTTCGTGGTCCAAAAGTGAATTGATGAAAGTTTGATGACCAAATCAAGAAAAACATGAAAGTTCGGGGACCAAATGATACTTTTTGCCTTCGAGATTTTGTCTGACCGCATTATGCGATGACTTGAATTTTATGATACTTGTAAGGAAACTTCATGGAATTTGTAGAACAAGCTCGTAGGCATTGCTTGAAGATGTTATGCAAAATATAACTCATTGACTTATGATAGTTATGATCCGACGCAAATTAAAATCCAGATTAGGCCTAGCTAACATCCAATTCCGCTTATCCTTAGTTTGCATCATTTTTAATTTTATTCAATAACAACTCAATCGGCGTATGACTCATCGATGTTAGAGCCTTGAATTTTACTTTTATACCTTTTACTTCTTTCTTGTATAATGCATTCTTCTGAGGTTCAATGTCGTTGTTGCAATATCTTGATTCTTATTAACTGTTTGCTCTTGCTTTTTGGCGTTGATGTCTCATTGTCGGTGGCTTGTGGAATACAGGATTTAATACAAGTGGGTAAAATCATTCCTTTTCTATGAATTCTTAAAAGTGCTTATGATATGATGTCGTGATGAGAGTTTATTCCCCTGCATTTCTTCTCGAGGGGAGGTAGCTTATGTTTGTGGAGTACTTTTTGGTATTTTTTTTTTGGTTTATCTCTTTGCCTCTCGCATACATAGATATATACCTGACTACCTAGGATGTCCTCTCGGCCCATGTCTTTTGATAATTGGATGATAAGTTAAATGTGCATCTTTTAATGATTCAACAACGCCATCAAGAGTCAAATGATTTAGTTGGTTGCCTTGTGACATTATGTGTCATTCTATGAAAAGGCAACTCGCAATGAGTAGTATGAGATTACTATTAGTCATCTAATAAGTAGTATGCGTTTGTAGATGTCGGTTTATCGATCTAAAGATTCTAAACTAATATCTCAATGTTTGATGCATGAGCAATGGTAGTATGAGATTACTATTAGATTACTATTAGTCATCTAATAAGTAGTATGTGTTTTCAAAACTTCATGAAAAACCCATAAGGAAGACTTGTACATATATGCATATATGAGGCCTGGATGTACCCAATGCACTTTACAAGTTGTACTCCTGGTTTTATCTTTATCTTGTT